>OX419627.1:16648706-16993808 GCA_948473465.1 Lithophane ornitopus | reverse complement strand
CCTAACCTAACCTAACCTAACCTAACCTAACCTAACCTAACCTACCTAACCTAACCTAACTAACCTAACCTAACCTAACCTACCTAACCTAACCTACCTAACCTAACCTAACCTAACCTAACCTAACCTAACCTAACCTAACCTAACCTAACCTAACCTAACCTAACCTAACCTAACCTAACCTAACCTAACCTAACCTAACCTAACCTAACCTAACCTAACCTAACCTAACCTAACCTAACCTAACCTAACCTAACCTAACCTAACCTAACCTAACCTAACCTAACCTAACCTAACCTAACCTAACCTAACCTAACCTAACCTAACCTAACCTAACCTAACCTAACCTAACCTAACCTAACCTAACCTAACCTAACCTAACCTAACCTAACCTAACCTAACCTAACCTAACCTAACCTAACCTAACCTAACCTAACCTAACCTAACCTAACCTAACCTAACCTAACCTAACCTAACCTAACCTAACCTAACCTAACCTAACCTAACCTAACCTAACCTAACCTAACCTAACCTAACCTAACCTAACCTAACCTAACCTAACCTAACCTAACCTAACCTAACCTAACCTAACCTAACCTAACCTAACCTAACCTAACCTAACCTAACCTAACCTAACCTAACCTAACCTAACCTAACCTAACCTAACCTAACCTAACCTAACCTAACCTAACCTAACCTAACCTAACCTAACCTAACCTAACCTAACCTAACCTAACCTAACCTAACCTAACCTAACCTAACCTAACCTAACCTAACCTAACCTAACCTAACCTAACCTAACCTAACCTAACCTAACCTAACCTAACCTAACCTAACCTAACCTAACCTAACCTAACCTAACCTAACCTAACCTAACCTAACCTAACCTAACCTAACCTAACCTAACCTAACCTAACCTAACCTAACCTAACCTAACCTAACCTAACCTAACCTAACCTAACCTAACCTAACCTAACCTAACCTAACCTAACCTAACCTAACCTAACCTAACCTAACCTAACCTAACCTAACCTAACCTAACCTAACCTAACCTAACCTAACCTAACCTAACCTAACCTAACCTAACCTAACCTAACCTAACCTAACCTAACCTAACCTAACCTAACCTAACCTAACCTAACCTAACCTAACCTAACCTAACCTAACCTAACCTAACCTAACCTAACCTAACCTAACCTAACCTAACCTAACCTAACCTAACCTAACCTAACCTAACCTAACCTAACCTAACCTAACCTAACCTAACCTAACCTAACCTAACCTAACCTAACCTAACCTAACCTAACCTAACCTAACCTAACCTAACCTAACCTAACCTAACCTAACCTAACCTAACCTAACCTAACCTAACCTAACCTAACCTAACCTAACCTAACCTAACCTAACCTAACCTAACCTAACCTAACCTAACCTAACCTAACCTAACCTAACCTAACCTAACCTAACCTAACCTAACCTAACCTAACCTAACCTAACCTAACCTAACCTAACCTAACCTAACCTAACCTAACCTAACCTAACCTAACCTAACCTAACCTAACCTAACCTAACCTAACCTAACCTAACCTAACCTAACCTAACCTAACCTAACCTAACCTAACCTAACCTAACCTAACCTAACCTAACCTAACCTAACCTAACCTAACCTAACCTAACCTAACCTAACCTAACCTAACCTAACCTAACCTAACCTAACCTAACCTAACCTAACCTAACCTAACCTAACCTAACCTAACCTAACCTAACCTAACCTAACCTAACCTAACCTAACCTAACCTAACCTAACCTAACCTAACCTAACCTAACCTAACCTAACCTAACCTAACCTAACCTAACCTAACCTAACCTAACCTAACCTAACCTAACCTAACCTAACCTAACCTAACCTAACCTAACCTAACCTAACCTAACCTAACCTAACCTAACCTAACCTAACCTAACCTAACCTAACCTAACCTAACCTAACCTAACCTAACCTAACCTAACCTAACCTAACCTAACCTAACCTAACCTAACCTAACCTAACCTAACCTAACCTAACCTAACCTAACCTAACCTAACCTAACCTAACCTAACCTAACCTAACCTAACCTAACCTAACCTAACCTAACCTAACCTAACCTAACCTAACCTAACCTAACCTAACCTAACCTAACCTAACCTAACCTAACCTAACCTAACCTAACCTAACCTAACCTAACCTAACCTAACCTAACCTAACCTAACCTAACCTAACCTAACCTAACCTAACCTAACCTAACCTAACCTAACCTAACCTAACCTAACCTAACCTAACCTAACCTAACCTAACCTAACCTAACCTAACCTAACCTAACCTAACCTAACCTAACCTAACCTAACCTAACCTAACCTAACCTAACCTAACCTAACCTAACCTAACCTAACCTAACCTAACCTAACCTAACCTAACCTAACCTAACCTAACCTAACCTAACCTAACCTAACCTAACCTAACCTAACCTAACCTAACCTAACCTAACCTAACCTAACCTAACCTAACCTAACCTAACCTAACCTAACCTAACCTAACCTAACCTAACCTAACCTAACCTAACCTAACCTAACCTAACCTAACCTAACCTAACCTAACCTAACCTAACCTAACCTAACCTAACCTAACCTAACCTAACCTAACCTAACCTAACCTAACCTAACCTAACCTAACCTAACCTAACCTAACCTAACCTAACCTAACCTAACCTAACCTAACCTAACCTAACCTAACCTAACCTAACCTAACCTAACCTAACCTAACCTAACCTAACCTAACCTAACCTAACCTAACCTAACCTAACCTAACCTAACCTAACCTAACCTAACCTAACCTAACCTAACCTAACCTAACCTAACCTAACCTAACCTAACCTAACCTAACCTAACCTAACCTAACCTAACCTAACCTAACCTAACCTAACCTAACCTAACCTAACCTAACCTAACCTAACCTAACCTAACCTAACCTAACCTAACCTAACCTAACCTAACCTAACCTAACCTAACCTAACCTAACCTAACCTAACCTAACCTAACCTAACCTAACCTAACCTAACCTAACCTAACCTAACCTAACCTAACCTAACCTAACCTAACCTAACCTAACCTAACCTAACCTAACCTAACCTAACCTAACCTAACCTAACCTAACCTAACCTAACCTAACCTAACCTAACCTAACCTAACCTAACCTAACCTAACCTAACCTAACCTAACCTAACCTAACCTAACCTAACCTAACCTAACCTAACCTAACCTAACCTAACCTAACCTAACCTAACCTAACCTAACCTAACCTAACCTAACCTAACCTAACCTAACCTAACCTAACCTAACCTAACCTAACCTAACCTAACCTAACCTAACCTAACCTAACCTAACCTAACCTAACCTAACCTAACCTAACCTAACCTAACCTAACCTAACCTAACCTAACCTAACCTAACCTAACCTAACCTAACCTAACCTAACCTAACCTAACCTAACCTAACCTAACCTAACCTAACCTAACCTAACCTAACCTAACCTAACCTAACCTAACCTAACCTAACCTAACCTAACCTAACCTAACCTAACCTAACCTAACCTAACCTAACCTAACCTAACCTAACCTAACCTAACCTAACCTAACCTAACCTAACCTAACCTAACCTAACCTAACCTAACCTAACCTAACCTAACCTAACCTAACCTAACCTAACCTAACCTAACCTAACCTAACCTAACCTAACCTAACCTAACCTAACCTAACCTAACCTAACCTAACCTAACCTAACCTAACCTAACCTAACCTAACCTAACCTAACCTAACCTAACCTAACCTAACCTAACCTAACCTAACCTAACCTAACCTAACCTAACCTAACCTAACCTAACCTAACCTAACCTAACCTAACCTAACCTAACCTAACCTAACCTAACCTAACCTAACCTAACCTAACCTAACCTAACCTAACCTAACCTAACCTAACCTAACCTAACCTAACCTAACCTAACCTAACCTAACCTAACCTAACCTAACCTAACCTAACCTAACCTAACCTAACCTAACCTAACCTAACCTAACCTAACCTAACCTAACCTAACCTAACCTAACCTAACCTAACCTAACCTAACCTAACCTAACCTAACCTAACCTAACCTAACCTAACCTAACCTAACCTAACCTAACCTAACCTAACCTAACCTAACCTAACCTAACCTAACCTAACCTAACCTAACCTAACCTAACCTAACCTAACCTAACCTAACCTAACCTAACCTAACCTAACCTAACCTAACCTAACCTAACCTAACCTAACCTAACCTAACCTAACCTAACCTAACCTAACCTAACCTAACCTAACCTAACCTAACCTAACCTAACCTAACCTAACCTAACCTAACCTAACCTAACCTAACCTAACCTAACCTAACCTAACCTAACCTAACCTAACCTAACCTAACCTAACCTAACCTAACCTAACCTAACCTAACCTAACCTAACCTAACCTAACCTAACCTAACCTAACCTAACCTAACCTAACCTAACCTAACCTAACCTAACCTAACCTAACCTAACCTAACCTAACCTAACCTAACCTAACCTAACCTAACCTAACCTAACCTAACCTAACCTAACCTAACCTAACCTAACCTAACCTAACCTAACCTAACCTAACCTAACCTAACCTAACCTAACCTAACCTAACCTAACCTAACCTAACCTAACCTAACCTAACCTAACCTAACCTAACCTAACCTAACCTAACCTAACCTAACCTAACCTAACCTAACCTAACCTAACCTAACCTAACCTAACCTAACCTAACCTAACCTAACCTAACCTAACCTAACCTAACCTAACCTAACCTAACCTAACCTAACCTAACCTAACCTAACCTAACCTAACCTAACCTAACCTAACCTAACCTAACCTAACCTAACCTAACCTAACCTAACCTAACCTAACCTAACCTAACCTAACCTAACCTAACCTAACCTAACCTAACCTAACCTAACCTAACCTAACCTAACCTAACCTAACCTAACCTAACCTAACCTAACCTAACCTAACCTAACCTAACCTAACCTAACCTAACCTAACCTAACCTAACCTAACCTAACCTAACCTAACCTAACCTAACCTAACCTAACCTAACCTAACCTAACCTAACCTAACCTAACCTAACCTAACCTAACCTAACCTAACCTAACCTAACCTAACCTAACCTAACCTAACCTAACCTAACCTAACCTAACCTAACCTAACCTAACCTAACCTAACCTAACCTAACCTAACCTAACCTAACCTAACCTAACCTAACCTAACCTAACCTAACCTAACCTAACCTAACCTAACCTAACCTAACCTAACCTAACCTAACCTAACCTAACCTAACCTAACCTAACCTAACCTAACCTAACCTAACCTAACCTAACCTAACCTAACCTAACCTAACCTAACCTAACCTAACCTAACCTAACCTAACCTAACCTAACCTAACCTAACCTAACCTAACCTAACCTAACCTAACCTAACCTAACCTAACCTAACCTAACCTAACCTAACCTAACCTAACCTAACCTAACCTAACCTAACCTAACCTAACCTAACCTAACCTAACCTAACCTAACCTAACCTAACCTAACCTAACCTAACCTAACCTAACCTAACCTAACCTAACCTAACCTAACCTAACCTAACCTAACCTAACCTAACCTAACCTAACCTAACCTAACCTAACCTAACCTAACCTAACCTAACCTAACCTAACCTAACCTAACCTAACCTAACCTAACCTAACCTAACCTAACCTAACCTAACCTAACCTAACCTAACCTAACCTAACCTAACCTAACCTAACCTAACCTAACCTAACCTAACCTAACCTAACCTAACCTAACCTAACCTAACCTAACCTAACCTAACCTAACCTAACCTAACCTAACCTAACCTAACCTAACCTAACCTAACCTAACCTAACCTAACCTAACCTAACCTAACCTAACCTAACCTAACCTAACCTAACCTAACCTAACCTAACCTAACCTAACCTAACCTAACCTAACCTAACCTAACCTAACCTAACCTAACCTAACCTAACCTAACCTAACCTAACCTAACCTAACCTAACCTAACCTAACCTAACCTAACCTAACCTAACCTAACCTAACCTAACCTAACCTAACCTAACCTAACCTAACCTAACCTAACCTAACCTAACCTAACCTAACCTAACCTAACCTAACCTAACCTAACCTAACCTAACCTAACCTAACCTAACCTAACCTAACCTAACCTAACCTAACCTAACCTAACCTAACCTAACCTAACCTAACCTAACCTAACCTAACCTAACCTAACCTAACCTAACCTAACCTAACCTAACCTAACCTAACCTAACCTAACCTAACCCAGTAACCGACTCTAAGTCACACACGTAACATCGGCTCCGCGCAAAAAATTCGCGAAAAATACACGCATTGTGTTACAAGTGCGAAAAGTTGTCAGTGGAATTGTGAAGTACCAACTCACCTGGATTAGTGTGGGCAAGTCTGTACCTCCACGGGTTGTTGAGCTGGACCCTCGAGACTTAGAGGTGCAACAACAACGTCAAGGTTAGTGGAACAGATCTACCAACAATAACCCTTAAGGAAGCGGTTGAGACCTATCCAACGGCACCAAGATCATCAAAATCGGACCAGTCATCAGGGAGATATTAAGGGGCGGAAAACGTCGAAAACACGTGGTTTTGGTTAGAAAACAACCTCACTTTTCCCCACGTGGTCCTAACAACACGAGGCGTGTGACGTAAAACCAGCTTTCCAAGCCCTGCCTGAAGACTCCGAAGCCGGCCGAGGAATCAGTCCACAGACCAGCCGCTAGGGTCGCGACTCCACTGCTCATCATCAGGTAAGCCCGAGGGAACTCCTCAACCCCTTGTCCCACCCTACTTGAGTTTGGGCTCATTGGACTTGGGAATCCAAGACCTTACCCCCTACCCCCCTAAAACCTTACCTTGCATAACCCCCCCCCCCCTCCCAATATTGTATCCCCTCCACTTATGACCGAAGCTGTTCATCTCCCCCCCACTTAGTAAACTTACCCCCCTCCCCACCAAGAGTCACCACACGGGAACCCCCCCCCCCCCAACCCCCTCCCTCACCCCCCCGCAATAGTCTCCCCACGAGACCAACCCCCCCCCTCCTCACCCCTCGAGGCTACCTCACCCCCCCGCGGCCCAGTTTAGTACCTGTTGGAGCAATACAGCCGAGTTTGGGCTCGTTTGAAAGGGCACAAAAAGCTCTTCAATTTGGCCCCAACAGAAACTCAAGATTCGGCGTCCATCTCGCAAAAAGATCTAGCGAAGCCCACAAAAAAAAAATAAAAAAAAATTAAAATCATTGACAACCACCATCAGCGCGCACGCAGGACTCCCAAGATCGAGCAAGTGCAAGGCATACTCCGCTACCTGCAGAGCGTCACACTGCAGATTTTCGCAGACCATCAGCGACAGCATAACACAACTGTAAAAGTTTGGAACATTTTAAATTGTAAGTAAGTCCATCACCTTCTTAATCTATTAATAGTAGTTATAGTAATCTTAGAAGTCGTAGTAGTAATATTATTGATTATTGTTTAGTAGTTACATTGTTTTATAACATCATTATGTCAGCCCCTTCAACATCCTCCGCTCCCGCCAAAATAACCGCAAAGGTCACAAAGTCGACACGAACACTTCGCGAGAAAGTTATCTCCAAGTCGGCAAAATCGATACTGTCAGAAACACTGGCGCATCCATTGCCGACAGAAGAGGCACCAAAGGCGAAGGCAGCGTCTGTGCCGGACGTGACGGAGCTCACACGCGTGACAAAACCGCACACACCAGCAACAGCGTACAGCTCTGCGTGCTCTGAAGGCTCGGAGCAGCTGGGAGTTGTTAACAGAAGCCGCGTGTCAGAAACGGTTATGCGGTGGGAAGGTTGTAACATATCCCCCCCCAAAAACATAGTCTCAGACGAGGAAGGCTCCAGTGCTTCTAGCCAAACCGACGATTCGCGCAGTCGCCGGGACAGCATTCTATATAGGACACCAAAGAAAGGAACAGGCGTCCATATGGATATGGCGACGGAGGAGGCCAATACCATGCTCCAACAGGGCAAGCAGGCGCTGGAGGCCGCCGGAAATATGAAGCGAGAGTGCAAACAGGTTGCTCACAATTGTCTGCAGGGTCTATACGAGACCGTTTTGTCCCTGTCAGACTCCAGGGCGCGGCACAAATACAACCTAGAGAAGGAGAGGTCACGCCATGCTCAAGAGCTCGTAAGGGTAGAAAGAGCTCACACGCGGGAGATGGAGACCACAAAGAAGACTCTGGCGTTGGAGTTGGGCCGCGCTCGGGACGACATAGGGGAGACCCTGAAGACAACCAAGCTCATAAGGGAATGGCTTGGGGCTGAGACCCTACAGGCGCTAAAGGAGAACGCCGAAACACGAAAAGGGGTCCAGGCCCTAGAGGCGGTGGTGCGAAAAGAGCACGAGAAAACTAGAAAAGAGGCCGGAAGAGCCACGGGATCGCCGGGAAGGGATAATAACCCAAACCCGATCCTGATGCGACTCGAACTTGGCATAGCAAGCGTAACGAACCAATTAGATACGCTAAGGAAGCAAATGGAGAGAATAAGAGCAGACCTCCCGGTGCTCCCCGCCACCACCTCAGCACAAGACCACCAGTGCCACATTCCCGATGAGCTGCTCGCAGCGGCTTCCGGCACGGCTAGGATAGAAGCCGAACTGAAAAAGCTTGCAGACGTCATAGGCAAGCATACAAATAAACCACTTCCACCCCCCCCTCAGGATATCAAAAAACATCTACAGCCAGTGAAGGAGAAGCTGGAGATAGTGTCCTCGGACATCAGAGTCCTGAGAGACAGACCTCAAGCGCCAACACCGCCAGCGACAAACCTCGACACCGAACTCGCCGTGGTAGAGGTCAGGAAAACGCTGGCGGACATAGTCAAAGGCATGGATGACCTGAGGGACAGACCCAAAGCGGCGCGCCCCGTGAACATACCCGTGACCAACCCACCACAGCCGAAGCCTACCCAGTCCAGCCACACTCTGATAGTCTCATCGACGGATCCTAAACAGACAGGAGACAATGTCATGGAGAGGATCAGAGTGGTGCTGGACCTAAAAACAACGGGGGCTCAACTGAACAAGGTGAGAAAGGCCCGCAACCAAAAGGTTGTCCTGAACTGCGCCACAAAAAAGGATCTGGACCTGGTAAAGAAGCGGTTCAGCGAAAAGGACGACCTGAAAGTACAGGAGCCCAAACCAGCAAATCCCCTGATCTGTATCAGAGGAGTCCAGGCTCATTACACCGACGAGGAGATGGTGGAGCTGTTAAAAGCTCAAAACCAGAGTCTCCTCCACGGTGTCGATATGGCGAGCCAGACCCTGAAAATGCGGTTCAGGAAGAAAGCAAGGAATGCGCTGGTTTGCCACCCGGTATTCGAGCTCTCCCCAGAACTTTGGAAGCGACTTACGCAGGGAGAGGCCAAGGTATTTATTGGCCTACAAAGGGTCCCCGTGGAGGATCAGTCACCTCTAGTACAGTGTAGCAGATGCCTTGCGTACGGACACACAAGAACAGTGTGTAAGGAAACGTCGCAAGTATGTAGCTTCTGCTCGGGCGAACACACTGGGAGAGACTGTCCCATAAAACGAGACGGAAAGACACCTACATGCGTGAACTGCGTCAAAGCCAAAAAGGAGGGCATGGACACGGCGCACGCCGCTTACAGCGATGAATGCCAAGAGCGCCAGAAATGGGATGGCATAGCTAGGGCACGGGTCTCGTATTGCTGAAGCGGAGGGCACCCAACAGGACAGCACCACGGTTGCAACTCGCAGTGGCCCGACCAAAGGATTGCACTTCATCCAAGCGAACCTGCAGCGGTCCAAACTTGTTACAGCGGAGTTCCACCTAGCGGCTCAGGAAAAGGGAATAAAAGTTGCTCTCGTTCAAGAACCTTATGTAGGAAGAACGGGGATCATGAAACAACACCCTGGCACTCAAGTCATCCAGTGCACCCTGAACCGCCAGAAGCCAGTGAAGGCAGCTATAGTGGTTTTTGGTGACGAGATGGAAGTCATTCATGACCCTCAGCTCGTCACTGAGAATATCGCCACAGCCACGGTTAAGGTGGGACAACTAAAGTTTGGAGCTGTGTCGGTCTACTTCGAGGGAGACCAAGCACTCACACCCTATCTCAACACACTCAACACAACACTATCAAAAATACACACACACACACCCAACACAATCATCGGAGGTGATATAAATGCTTGGAGTCAGTGGTGGGGAAGCAATTCCGAAGACCACCGCGGAGCGGAGTACAACTCGTTCCTAAACGAACAGGATCTCCAGATACTAAACAGAGGACAGGTTCCAACCTTCGAGACGTATAGGGGAGACAGGCTGTACGCTAGCATCGTTGATGTCACAGTGTGCAGTCTGTCACTCCTAGACAGGATCGAGGAATGGAGAGTTGATAGAGGTCTCACCTCATCTGACCACAATGCGATAACCTTCACGATGCGTCTTGAGAAACCCCTGGAACCAATGAAGCCAATCTCGACACGCATGTACAACACCAAGAAGGCAAAGTGGTCAGAATTTAGGGAACACATAAAGCTCTGTCTTGAGGGGAAAACCATCACACCCGAAAGAATCATTGGAGCCTTAAATCATGAAGACCTGGAGAACTTAACCAGTGAGTATACCTCTGCCATACACCAAGCATGCGAAAAATCAATCCCGAAAATAGGTAACAGAAAAATAGATCTCAAGCCACCTTGGTGGTCCCCCTCTCTGGAACAACTCAAAGGAGAAGTTCTCAGAAAGAAGAGAAGAATCCGCAATGCGGCACCATCAAGGATGAACTACACAATACAGGAATACCTCACAGCTAAAGAAAATTACTCCACACAAGCCACTGAGGCCGCCACGGCAGGCTGGAAAGAGTTCTGCACCACACAAGAAAGAGAAAGCATGTGGGACGGTATTTACAGGGTCATAAGGAAAACCGCAAGAAGGGAAAACGATGCGCTCCTGAGAGGCCCATCAGGAGAAACCCTGAGCCCAGAGCAATCGGCGGAACTTCTCGCGAACACCTTTTACCCAGCAGACTCAACGGCAACAGAAACGACCTACCACACACAGCTTAGAAGCCGTACACGAGAGGAATCCGACGATCTTCAAGGATTGTCGGCCGATGACCCACCTTTTACACCTGCGGAGCTTGAATTGGTTCTACAAAATCAAAACCCAAAGAAAGCCCCAGGACCGGATGGGCTGACGGCCGATATATGCGTGACCGCTATCAACTGCAACAGGGAAGTGTTTCTCGCCTTGGCTAACAGATGCCTGGCGCTGTCTTACTTCCCTGGGCAGTGGAAAGTGGCCCATGTGTGCATCCTTAGGAAACCCGGTAAAGACGACTATACTCATCCAAAGTCCTACAGACCCATTGGACTACTGTCAGTCTTGGGCAAGATCGTCGAAAAACTCATCGTGAACAGGATTCAGTGGCACCTACTCCCCACACTCAACACACATCAGTACGGTTTCATGCCACAACGAGGCACCGAGGACGCCCTCTACGCCCTAGTGACGCACGTACGAGCAGAGATGAAAGCAAAGAAAATCGTGCTTTTAGTATCACTGGACATAGAGGGGGCCTTCGATAACGCATGGTGGCCGGCCATAAAACACCAGCTAATTAGCAAAAAGTGCCCAAGAAACCTATACACCACATTAACCTCATACCTGAAGGATCGAAAGGTACTGGTGAACTACGCCAGAGCAAAAAGCGAGAAGGAAACCACCAAGGGTTGTGTACAAGGCTCCATTGCTGGACCAACACTTTGGAATCTAATCCTAGACTCGCTTCTGACTGAAATCAACAGCTCTGGCGTATTTTGCCAAGCCTACGCGGACGATGTGGTCCTGGTCTTCTCCAACCATCAGGTTAACGCTCTGGAGCGCATAGCAGAAAGGACGTTAGACAGTGTGTCTGAATGGGGTGCTCAGAACAAGCTACGCTTCGCCGCGCACAAAACAAATGCGATGGTGCTAACAAGGAAGCTTAAGTATGACACTCCAGTCGTCCACATGTCAGGCGTCCGGCTAAATCTCGTTCAAGAGATCAAGCTTCTAGGGCTGATCATAGACAACAAGCTCACTTTCAACGCACATGTTTCCGCCACCTGCAAAAAAGCTGCGGACATATATAAACAGCTGGCATGTGCCGCGAGGGTGACTTGGGGTCTCAACCGCGAGATAATCAGGACCATATATGTGTCAGTAATAGAGCCGATAGTGCTGTATGCCGCAAGCGCATGGGCGCCTGCAGCTGAGAAACTGATGGTCAGGAATCAGTTAGACTCACTGCAGAGAGGTTTCGCGCAAAAGATCTGTAAAGCGCATCGCACGGTGTCTCTAGTATCGGCTCTGATTCTGTCGGGGCAGCTGCCTCTTGACCTTCGGGTAATCGAGGCCTCGAAACTATTTCTGGTCAAAAAAGGTTACTCTCACGAGTTCTTACCCCCGGGAAGAGAGGTAGAGCGAAAAGTGGGGTACCTACAACAGCCTCACCCCTCAAAGCTCATATCTACGGAATACCAGCAACTGGAGGATTTCGACCCTGAAACCGTAGAAACCCACCAAATAACCGGTCCCCAGATCTACACTGATGGTAGCAAGATAGAGGGGAAAGTCGGAGCTGCCATAACCTGGTGGAGTGAAGGCAGAGAGTCGAAATACAGAACCTTCCGGCTGGAACCACACAACACGGTCTTCCAATCGGAACTATACGCACTGTTCAGAGCCACTAAGCTGGTGAAAGAAAGCAGAGTGGACACAACCAGTATTCTCAGTGACTCAAGATCGTCGCTGGATCTGCTGAGGTGTCCGATGGCTACACATCAACTGGCTCACGATCTCAAAGAACTGGTGCGAGAAATCCGCGGGGAGGGCAGGGATGTGCGGTTTTTCTGGTTGAGAGCACATGTGGGGACACCAGGAAACGAGAGAGCAGACGAACTGGCAAAGAAAGCGGCCCTAACCAAAAAGACGGCACCAGACTATGATAAAGTTCCAATTTCCTTTGTGAAAAAGTGCATACGCGAGGAAACAGTCAAGAAATGGCAAGAGAGATACGAGTCCTCCAGTACAGGATCAGTGACCAAGGTGTTCTTTCCAAGCGTCATAGCCGCTAAAAGAATCACCAGGGACATAGATCTAACACCAGCTCTAGTCCAACTCTTCACGGGACATGGAGGATTCTCGGCATACTTGCACCGCTTCCATCTTAAAGACAGCCCCGCATGCGTGTGCGACCCATCCACGGAGGAATCAGTCTGGCACCTACTACTCGAATGTCCAAGATTTAGCCACGATAGGACGAAACTGGAGAATGAGTTGAACGTTAACCTAGACCTATCGGCTCTCAGCTCCATCGTAGAGGGAAAGGCTACAAGACCATCTTTCCTGGACTTCGCACAAAAGGTCGTCTCAGTCGCCGCGAGGGCCAATGGCTCCACTGCCATTCACACAACACACCTACAAACCAACACAGCAACCACCAATATCGCACCGACCAACATACACACAACTACAACACAAACACCAACCTCATCATCGACACAAACAAACAACGTTAATACACTACCAACAAGAACAACAACACTAACACCAACCCTACAATCGACGCAACCAAATAACGTAACAACAACAAACATCACGCCGACAAACACACATACAACCACAGCAATAACAACAATACTGTCCACAACACCTACACAATCCCAAAACAGAACAACAATAAACATCACGCCGACTGACATGCAGAGAACTACAATACTGACACCAACACCAACCTCAGCACAGACACAATCACTCAAACAAATGACAACAATCATGAAACAAACCCCACCACGACTACAAACCACATTTGACCCAACTCTGATACAAAACCAGCCAAACATGACGACCAGCATTATCGCCTCAGACACAACAACGACTTCACAAAACGAATCATCGACTGACGGAATAACCACTACGACGAGGGCCTCCGATGCCAACCCCATACCGTGCCTGCTGGCGTGGGGGGCAGCTGGCGAGCCTGGCATACGACTCAGAGGTGTAGCACTGTTCATGAACCGCCCGCAAGAGACCTTTGGAGTCAGCTTCTGCAGACTAAGACCGAGCAAAACCAAAGTCACCATACCACCTGGCCTAGCAGCCCTGATCAATGGAAGCACAGCGAAAACGAGCATCAAAAGCAGAAAATACACCGATCTGCCTGCGATGGATCTCTTCAGTATCCAGTGCCGAGTGATGCGATTCAAAGACAAAAAAATTGCGTTACTCGAGTGGAGAGAGGAAACCCCATTTGCCCAAGCAAGCTCGTTACTCCAACGATTAAGGGAAGCTGCTGGACACTCGGCTCGAATAATCAGTGTAGATGCCATGATCATCGACGGTATCAAGGGCGAAGTTGCGGACCGCCTAGGATGCATAAAGGCCGCAGAAGCGCATGAGGTGATAGTGTACGAGGACCGAGGGGAAACTTTAGGATATCTTAAACCCCCAAAAGAGAAGCACACCGTACAACAGGGCAACCTTTCGTCACCTCAAACAACGCTCAGCGGCTCAGAGCGAATGCAACAAAAAATCGTCGAAGAAAGGGAAACACTGCAGTGCAGAAGTACTCCAGAGCGGCATGGACAGGACACAAGTCGACTTGCCGGGATCAAGACCGGAATCAAGACCTTCCTACAAAACATCTTCACAGATCGTCATAGCGGGGCAACCCGCTCTGGCATCTCTGAACCTGCCCACAGACAGGGGGAGGCTCTCGCTAGCTTCCTAAGGAAATCTCCGAAGGAGGCGGGCAAATCTCCTCCGAAAAAGACCCCAACAAGAGCTGATAAAGGACAGGTCTGCCTCCCAGAATACATCCCGGTGTCGAGCCCTTCGGACCACATACACAACGCCTTCCTCGAGTTCCTGGCGATCGTAAGAGCTACCAAACAGGCAAACACCCTCACCTGTAAAAAGCTCTTACAATGCTTCAACCTTCAGTCAGAGGGACTGCTGAAGATCCTGCTCGAGGAGGCGGACGCCGCTGTGTACGACAATAGTACATCCCGAGTCATCGTGGGGAGTATGAAAGATTCATACATGGCGGCCTACAGCGCGACGGGAGGCTTCGTGACACGGAACGAGGATGAGTCGAAAAGGAGGGGAAAGCCGGTTTTCGAGACACCCGACGAGGACCCAATAGTGGTGGTAGCTCGTTGCACAGAAATAATGCTGGACGACAGGTTTCTCGAGATGGCGCAAACCATTTCGGGAACCTCAAATGTAATTAATTTCAAGTGGGTGAACGGCGTTCCGGGCTGCGGGAAGACGACGTGGGTGGTGAGGCACTTCGATGGGGAGAACGACGTGGTGGTAACTACGACAACTGAAGCGGCAAAAGACCTGAGAGAGAAGCTCTCGCACCGCTTAGGCGATAAGGCAAAGACTAAGGTGCGAACTATGGCCTCCGTTCTAGCTAATGGCTTTAAGAAGGGAGACAGGTGCCATCGTTTGACGGTGGATGAGGCCCTTATGAACCATTTTGGGGCCATAGTCATGGCCGCTAAGTTGTCGGGTGCAAACGAAGTTGTCCTCATCGGGGATGTCAATCAGCTACCATATTTGGACAGGGAAAACCTATTTCCACTCAGGTACACCCGTCCAGATATGGTGGTTGCGATCACCCAGGAATTGCTCTGTACTCACCGGAACCCCATGGACGTCGCGTTCGCACTGAGTGACATCTACGGTGGGATCTACTCGTCAAAAACATCTACGAGTAACATTCACTCACTGAGGGTATGTGGCTTCTCCGGCGCGGATATCCCGAAAAAATCCCAGAACACGCTATTCCTGGTGCACACACAGGAGGAGAAATCCTCACTGAGTGGCCAGGGGTACGGATCTGGCGAGGGTTCCCGCATCCTGACCATCCACGAATCTCAGGGTCTCACATACGAGCGCGTCATCATCATCAACACCCGAACAGAAAAGACCCAAATTCGTTACAGCGTTCCCCACGCGGTAGTGGCCGTGTCGAGACACACAACCAGCTGTGTCTATTACACCGACGACGCAAGTGATGCCATAGGCCGTTTCGCCAAGAAAGCAATGGATGCACCAACACAAACAGTTGTCGACTACAACCTTAAGACAGCAATAATGCATCGCAACATGGCGATCGTGGAGGCGCTGATGACACTTTGCAATTCCCTCCCTCCCACTTTTCACATCCCTCATAGCAGTAGTCAGTAAGAAAATAACTTCCCGAGACTATAAGCTTGACAAAAAAAAAAAAAAAAAAAAAAAAAAAAAAAAAAAAAAAAAAAAAAAAAAAAAAAAAAAATATATACGTTTACATAATTGAGAAGTCAACATGCATGCATACATCAACACAATAATAATAATAAAAAAAAAAAAAAAAAAAAATAAAAAAAAAAAAAAAAAAAAAAAAAAAAATAAAAAAAAAAAAAAAAAAAAAAAAAAAATGTCTTGTCTTTAGTTTATTGTTCATTTAAGTCATAAGTCACATAGTCATAAAGCCTAGATTAAGTTCGTCTCATAACTATAGTTATACAGCTGTAGCTTAAAGTAAACTTTAGTTATTAAGTAGTATATTCAAGGTGATGGACAAACAGTAACAAGATTCAACATATAACTAAGCATAAGTTGTGACGGCTCCACCTGTGGTGGGGCGGAGTAGCATTAAGCATTGCCTGTAAAGTAACACATAAGCGAATAAAATAAAAATTTAGAGTCATAAGGGCGCGGACCAAGAGTCTGCGGACGAATTGTAAGGAAGGAGTGTGGTTTTAGCCGGTAAGAGTCCGGCACTGCCCAGACTGGTTCGTATGTGAAGCAGCCTGGACGTCCATGAGGATTTCCCACTCCTGCCGAAAAAAAAAAAAAAAAAAAAAAAAAAAAAACCTAACCTAACCTAACCTAACCTAACCTAACCTAACCTAACCTAACCTAACCTAACCTAACCTAACCTAACCTAACCTAACCTAACCTAACCTAACCTAACCTAACCTAACCTAACCTAACCTAACCTAACCTAACCTAACCTAACCTAACCTAACCTAACCTAACCTAACCTAACCTAACCTAACCTAACCTAACCTAACCTAACCTAACCTAACCTAACCTAACCTAACCTAACCTAACCGTAACCGACTCTAAGTCACACACGTAACATCGGCTCCGCGCAAAAAATTCGCGAAAAATACACGCATTGTGTTACAAGTGCGAAAAGTTGTCAGTGGAATTGTGAAGTACCAACTCACCTGGATTAGTGTGGGCAAGTCTGTACCTCCACGGGTTGTTGAGCTGGACCCTCGAGACTTAGAGGTGCAACAACAACGTCAAGGTTAGTGGAACAGATCTACCAACAATAACCCTTAAAGAAGCGGTTGAGACCTATCCAGCGGCACCAAGATCATCAAAATCGGACCAGTCGTCAGGGAGATATTAAGGGGCGGAAAACGTCGAAAACACGTGGTTTTGGTTAGAAAACAACCTCACTTTTCCCCACGTGGTCCTAACAACACGAGGCGTGACGTAAAATCAGCTTTCCAAGCCCTGCCTGAAGACTCCGAAGCCGGCCGAGGAATCAGTCCACAGACCAGCCGCTAGGGTCGCGACTCCACTGCTCATCATCAGGTAAGCTCGAGGGAACTCCTCAACCCCTAGTCCCACCCTACCCGAGTTTGGGCTCATTGGACTTGGGAATCCCAGACCTTACCCCCTAACCCCTTTAAACCTTACCCCGCATAACCCCCCCCCCCTCCCAATATTGTATCCCCTCCACTTGTGACCGAAGCTGGTCATCACCCCCCACTTAGTAAACTTACCCCCTCTCCCCACCAAGAGTCACCACACGGGAACCCCCCCCTCCCAACCCCCTCCCTCACCCCCCCGCAATAGTCTCCCCACGAGACCCCCCCCCCTCCCCCCTCGAGGCTACCTCACCCCCCCGCGGCCCAGTTTAGCACCGGTTGGAGCAAGACAGCCGAGTTTGGGCTCGTTTGAAAGGGCACAAAAAGCTCTTCAATTTTGCCCCAACACAAACTCAAGATTCGGCGTCCATCTCGCAAAACGATCTAGCGAAGCCCAAAAAAAAAAAAAAAAAAAAAAAATTCATTGACAACCACCATCAGCGCGCACGCAGGACTCCCAAGATCGAGCAAGTGCAAGGCATACTCCGCTACCTGCAGAGCGTCACACTGCAGATTTTCGCAGACCATCAGCGACAGCATAACACAACTGTAAAAGTTTGGAACAAATTTAATTGTAAGTAAGTCCATCACCTTTTTAATCTATTAATAGTAGTTATAGTAATCTTAGAAGTCGTAGTAGTAATATTGTAATATTATTGATTATTGTTTAGTAGTTACATTGTTTAACAACATCATTATGTCAGCCCCTTCAACATCCTCCGCTCCCGCCAAAATAACCGCAAAGGTCACAAAGTCGACACGAACACTTCGCGAGAAAGTTATCTCCAAGTCGGCAAAATCGATACTGTCAGAAACACTGGCGCATCCATTGCCGACAGAAGAGGCACCAAAGGCGAAGGCAGCGTCTGTGTCGGACGTGACGGAGCTCACACGCGTGACAAAACCGCACACACCAGCAACAGCGTACAGCTCTGCGTGCTCTGATGGCTCGGAGCAGCTGGGAGTTGTTAACAGAAGCCGCGTGTCAGAAACGGTTATGCGGTGGGAAGGTTGTAACATATCCCCCCCCAAAAACATAGTCTCAGACGAGGAAGGCTCCAGTGCTTCTAGCCAAACTGACGATTCGCGCAGTCGCCGGGACAGCATCCTATATAGGACCCCAAAGAAAGGAACAGGCGTCCATATGGATATGGCGACGGAGGAGGCCAATACCATGCTCCAACAGGGCAAGCAGGCGCTGGAGGCCGCCGGAAATATGAAGCGAGAGTGCAAACAGGTTGCTCACAATTGTCTGCAGGGTCTATACGAGACCGTTTTGTCCCTGTCAGACTCCAGGGCGCGGCACAAATACAACCTAGAGAAGGAGAGGTCACGCCATGCTCAAGAGCTCGTAAGGGTAGAAAGAGCTCACACGCGGGAGATGGAGACCACAAAGAAGACTCTGGCGTTGGAGTTGGGCCGCGCTCGGGACGACATAGGGGAGACCCTGAAGACAACCAAGCTCATAAGGGAATGGCTGGGGGCTGAGACCCTACAGGCGCTAAAGGAGAACGCCGAAACACGAAAAGGCGTCCAGGCCCTAGAGGCGGTGGTGCGAAAAGAGCACGAGAAAACTAGAAAAGAGGCCGGAAGAGCCACGGGATCGCCGGGAAGGGATAATAACCCAAACCCGATCCTGATGCGACTCGAACTTGGCATAGCAAGCGTAACGAACCAATTAGATACGCTAAGGAAGCAAATGGAGAGAATAAGAGCAGACCTCCCGGTGCTCCCCGCCACCACCTCAGCACAAGACCACCAGTGCCACATTCCCGACGAGCTGCTCGCAGCGGCGTCCGGCACGGCTAGGATAGAAGCCGAACTGAAAAAGCTTGCAGACGTCATAGGCAAGCATACAAATAAACCACTTCCACCCCCCCCTCAGGATATCAAAAAACATCTACAGCCAGTGAAGGAGAAGCTGGAGATAGTGTCCTCGGACATTAGAGTCCTGAGAGACAGACCTCAAGCGCCAACACCGCCAGCGACAAACCTCGACACCGAACTCGCCGTGGTAGAGGTCAGGAAAACGCTGGCGGACATAGTCAAAGGCATGGATGACCTGAGGGACAGACCCAAAGCGGCGCGCCCCGTGAACATACCCGTGAACAACCCACCACAGCCGAAGCCTATCCAGTCCAGCCACACTCTGATAGTCTCATCGACGGATCCTAAACAGACAGGAGACAATGTCATGGAGAGGATCAGAGTGGTGCTAGACCTAAAAACAACGGGGGCTCAACTGAACAAGGTGAGAAAGGCCCGCAACCAAAAGGTTGTCCTGAACTGCGCCACAAAAAAGGATCTGGACCTGGTAAAGAAGCGGTTCAGCGAAAAGGACGACCTGAAAGTACAGGAGCCCAAACCAGCAAATCCCCTGATCTGTATCAGAGGAGTCCAGGCTCATTACACCGACGAGGAGATGGTGGAGCTGTTAAAAGCTCAAAACCAGAGTCTCCTCCACGGTGTCGATATGGCGAGCCAGACCCTGAAAATGCGGTTCAGGAAGAAAGCAAGGAATGCGCTGGTTTGCCACCCGGTATTCGAGGTCTCCCCAGAACTTTGGAAGCGACTTACGCAGGGAGAGGCCAAAGTATTTATTGGCCTACAAAGGGTCCCCGTGGAGGATCAGTCACCTCTAGTACAGTGTAGCAGATGCCTTGCGTACGGACACACAAGAACAGTTTGTAAGGAAACGTCGCAAGTATGTAGCTTCTGCTCGGGCGAACACACTGGGAGAGACTGTCCCATAAAACGAGACGGAAAGACACCTACATGCGTGAACTGCGTCAAAGCCAAAAAGGAGGGCATGGACACGGCGCACGCCGCTTACAGCGACGAATGCCAAGAGCGCCAGAAATGGGATGGCATAGCTAGGGCACGGGTCTCGTATTGCTGAAGCGGAGGGCACCCAACAGGACAGCACCACGGTTGCAACTCGCAGTGGCCCGACCAAAGGATTGCACTTCATCCAAGCAAACCTGCAGCGGTCCAAACTTGTTACAGCGGAGTTCCACCTAGCGGCTCAGGAAAAGGGAATAAAAGTTGCTCTCGTTCAAGAACCTTATGTAGGAAGAACGGGGATCATGAAACAACACCCTGGCACTCAAGTCATCCAGTGCACCCTGAACCGCCAGAAGCCAGTGAAGGCAGCTATAGTGGTTTTTGGTGACGAGCTGGAAGTCATTCATGACCCTCAGCTCGTCACTGAGAATATCGCCACAGCCACGGTTAAGGTGGGACAACTAAAGTTTGGAGCTGTGTCGGTCTACTTCGAGGGAGACCAAGCACTCACACCCTATCTCAACACACTCAACACAACACTATCAAAAATACACACACACACACCCAACACAATCATCGGAGGTGATATAAATGCTTGGAGTCAGTGGTGGGGAAGCAATTCCGAAGACCACCGCGGAGCGGAGTACAACTCGTTCCTAAACGAACAGGATCTCCAGATACTAAACAGAGGACAGGTTCCAACCTTCGAGACGTATAGGGGAGACAGGCTGTACGCTAGCATCGTTGATGTCACAGTGTGCAGTCTGTCACTCCTAGACAGGATCGAGGAATGGAGAGTTGATAGAGGTCTCACCTCATCTGACCACAATGCGATAACCTTCACGATGCGTCTTGAGAAACCCCTGGAACCAATGAAGCCAATCTCGACACGCATGTACAATACCAAGAAGGCAAAGTGGTCAGAATTTAGGGAACACATAAAGCTCTGTCTTGAGGGGAAAACCATCACACCCGAAAGAATCATTGGAGCCTTAAATCATGAAGACCTGGAGAACTTAACCAGCGAGTATACCTCTGCCATACACCAAGCATGCGAAAAATCAATCCCGAGAATAGGTAACAGAAAAATAGATCTCAAGCCACCTTGGTGGTCCCCCTCTCTTGAACAACTCAAAGGAGAAGTTCTCAGAAAGAAGAGAAGAATCCGCAATGCGGCACCATCAAGGAGGAACTACACAATACAGGAATACCTCACAGCTAAAGAAAATTACTCCACACAAGCCACTGAGGCCGCCACGGCAGGCTGGAAAGAGTTCTGCACCACACAAGAAAGAGAAAGCATGTGGGACGGAATTTACAGGGTCATAAGGAAAACCGCAAGAAGGGAAAACGATGCGCTCCTGAGAGGCCCATCAGGAGAAACCCTGAGCCCAGAGCAATCGGCGGAACTTCTCGCGAACACCTTTTACCCAGCAGACTCAACAGCAACAGAAACGACCTACCACACACAGCTTAGAAGCCGTACACAAGAGGAATCCGACGATCTTCAAGGATTGTCGGCCGATGACCCACCTTTTACACCTGCGGAGCTTGAATTGGTTCTACAAAATCAAAACCCAAAGAAAGCCCCAGGACCGGATGGGCTGACGGCCGATATATGCGTGACCGCTATCAACTGCAACAGGGAGGTGTTTCTCGCCTTGGCTAACAGATGCCTGGCGCTGTCTTACTTCCCTGGGCAGTGGAAAGTGGCCCATGTGTGCATCCTTAGGAAACCCGGTAAAGACGACTATACTCATCCAAAGTCCTACAGACCCATTGGACTACTGTCAGTCTTGGGCAAGATCGTCGAAAAACTCATCGTGAACAGGATTCAGTGGCACCTACTCCCCACACTCAACACACATCAGTACGGTTTCATGCCACAACGAGGCACCGAGGACGCCCTCTACGCCCTAGTGACGCACGTACGAGCAGAGATGAAAGCAAAGAAGATCGTGCTTTTAGTATCACTGGACATAGAGGGGGCCTTCGATAACGCATGGTGGCCGGCCATAAAACACCAGCTAATTAGCAAAAAGTGCCCAAGAAACCTATACACCACATTAACCTCATACCTGAAGGATCGAAAGGTACTGGTGAACTATGCCAGAGCAAAAAGCGAGAAGGAAACCACCAAGGGTTGTGTACAAGGCTCCATTGCTGGACCAACACTTTGGAATCTAATCCTAGATTCGCTTCTGACTGAAATCAACAGCTCTGGCGTATTTTGCCAAGCCTACGCGGACGATGTGGTCCTGGTCTTCTCCAACCATCAGGTTAACGCTCTGGAGCGCATAGCAGAAAGGACGTTAGACAGTGTGTCTGAATGGGGTGCTCAGAACAAGCTACGCTTCGCCGCGCACAAAACAAATGCGATGGTGCTAACAAGGAAGCTTAAGTATGACACTCCAGTCGTCCACATGTCAGGCGTCCGGCTAAATCTCGTTCAAGAGATCAAGCTTCTAGGGCTGATCATAGACAACAAGCTCACTTTCAACGCACATGTTTCCGCCACCTGCAAAAAAGCTGCGGACATATATAAACAGCTGGCATGTGCCGCGAGGGTGACTTGGGGTCTCAACCGCGAGATAATCAGGACCATATATGTGTCAGTCATAGAGCCGATAGTGCTGTATGCCGCAAGCGCATGGGCGCCTGCAGCTGAGAAACTGATGGTCAGGAATCAGTTAGACTCACTGCAGAGAGGTTTCGCGCAAAAGATCTGTAAAGCGCATCGCACGGTGTCTCTAGTATCGGCTCTGATTCTGTCGGGGCAGCTGCCTCTTGACCTTCGGGTAATCGAGGCCTCGAAACTATTTCTGGTCAAAAAAGGTTACTCTCACGAGTTCTTACCCCCGGGAAGAGAGGTAGAGCGAAAAGTGGGGTACCTACAACAGCCTCACCCCTCAAAGCTCATAACTACGGAATACCAGCAACTGGAGGATTTCGACCCCGAAACCGTAGAAACCCACCAAATAACCGGTCCCCAGATCTACACTGATGGTAGCAAGATAGAGGGGAAAGTCGGAGCTGCCATAACCTGGTGGAGTGAAGGCAGAGAGTCGAAATACAGAACCTTCCGGCTGGAACCACACAACACGGTCTTCCAATCGGAACTATACGCACTGTTCAGAGCCACTAAGCTGGTGAAAGAAAGCAGAGTGGACACAACCAGTATTCTCAGTGACTCAAGATCGTCGCTGGATCTGCTGAGGTGTCCGATGGCTACACATCAACTGGCTCACGATCTCAAAGAACTGGTGCGAGAAATCCGCGGGGAGGGCAGGGATGTGAGGTTTTTCTGGTTGAGAGCACATGTGGGGACACCAGGAAACGAGAGAGCAGACGAACTGGCAAAGAAAGCGGCCCTAACCAAAAAGACGGCACCAGACTATGATAAAGTTCCAATTTCCTTTGTGAAAAAGTGCATACGCGAGGAAACAGTCAAGAAATGGCAAGAGAGATACGAGTCCTCCAGTACAGGATCAGTGACCAAGGTGTTCTTTCCAAGCGTCATAGCCGCTAAAAGAATCACCAGGGACATAGATCTAACACCAGCTCTAGTCCAACTCTTCACCGGACATGGAGGATTCTCGGCATACTTGCACCGCTTCCATCTTAAAGACAGCCCCGCATGCGTGTGCGACCCATCCACGGAGGAATCAGTCTGGCACCTACTACTCGAATGTCCAAGATTTAGCCACGATAGGACGAAACTGGAGAATGAGTTGAATGTTAACCTAGACCTATCGGCTCTCAGCTCCATCGTAGAGGGAAAGGCTACAAGACCATCTTTCCTGGACTTCGCACAAAAGGTCGTCTCAGTCGCCGCGAGGGCCAATGGCTCCACTGCCATTCACACAACACACCTACAAACCAACACAGCAACCACCAATATCGCACCGACCAACATACACACAACTACAACACAAACACCAACCTCATCATCGACACAAACAAACAACGTTAATACACTACCAACAAGAACAACAACACTAACACCAACCCTACAATCGACGCAACCAAATAACGTAACAACAACAAACATCACGCCGACTAACACACATACAACCACAGCAATAACAACAATACTGACCACAACACCTACACAATCTCAAAACAGAACAACAATAAACACCACGCCGACTGACATGCAGAGAACTACAATACTGACACCAACACCAACCTCAGCACAGACACAATCACTCAAACAAATGACAACAATCATGAAACAAACCCCACCACGACTACAAACCACATTTGACCCAACTCTGATACAAAACCAGCCAAACATGACGACCAGCATTATCGCCTCAGACACAACAACGACTTCACAAAATGAATCATCGACTGACGAAATAACCACTACGACGAGGGCCTCCGATTCCAACCCCATACCGTGCCTGCTGGCGTGGGGGGCAGCTGGCGAGCCTGGCATACGACTCAGAGGTGTAGCACTGTTCATGAACCGCCCGCAAGAGACCTTTGGAGTCAGCTTCTGCAGACTAAGACCGAGCAAAACCAAAGTCACCATACCACCTGGCCTAGCAGCCCTGATCAATGGAAGCACAGCGAAAACGAGCATCAAAAGCAGAAAATACACTGATCTGCCTGCGATGGATCTCTTCAGTATCCAGTGCCGAGTGATGCGATTCAAAGACAAAAAAATTGCGTTACTCGAGTGGAGAGAGGAAACCCCATTTGCCCAAGCAAGCTCGTTACTCCAACGATTAAGGGAAGCTCCTGGACACTCGGCTCGAATAATCAGTGTAGATGCCATGATCATCGACGGTATCAAGGGCGAAGTTGCGGACCGCCTAGGATGCATAAAAGCCGCAGAAGCGCATGAGGTGATAGTGTACGAGGACAGAGGGGAAACTTTAGGATATCTTAAACCCCCAAAAGAGAAGCACACCGTACAACAGGGCAACCTTTCGTCACCTCAAACAACGCTCAGCGGCTCAGAGCGAATGCAACAAAAAATCGCCGAAGAAAGGGAAACACTGCAGTGCAGAAGTACTCCAGAGCGGCATGGACAGGACACAAGTCGACTTGCCGGGATCAAGACCGGAATCAAGACCTTCCTACAAAACATCTTCACAGATCGTCATAGCGGGGCAACCCGCTCTGGCATCTCTGAACCTGCCCACAGACAGGGGGAGGCTCTCGCTAGCTTCCTAAGGAAATCTCCGAAGGAGGCGGGCAAGTCTCCTCCGAAAAAGACCCCAACAAGAGCTGACAAAGGACAGGTCTGCCTCCCTGAATACATCCCGGTGTCGAGCCCCTCGGACCACATACACAACGCCTTCCTCGAGTTCCTGGCGATCGTAAGAGCTACCAAACAGGCAAACACCCTCACCTGTAAAAAGCTCTTACAATGCTTCAACCTTCAGTCAGAGGGACTGCTGAAGATCCTGCTCGAGGAGGCGGACGCCGCTGTGTACGACAATAGTACATCCCGAGTCATCGTAGGGAGTATGAAAGATTCATACATGGCGGCCTACAGCGCGACGGGAGGCTTCGTGACACGGAACGAGGATGAGTCGAAAAGGAGGGGAAAGCCGGTTTTCGAGACACCCGACGAGGACCCAATAGTGGTGGTAGCTCGTTGCACAGAAATAATGCTGGACGACAGGTTTCTCGAGATGGCGCAAACCATTTCGGGAACCTCAAATGTAATTAATTTTAAGTGGGTGAACGGCGTTCCGGGGTGCGGGAAGACGACGTGGGTGGTGAGGCACTTCGATGGGGAGAACGACGTGGTGGTAACTACGACAACTGAAGCGGCAAAAGACCTGAGAGAGAAGCTCTCGCACCGCTTAGGCGATAAGGCAAAGACTAAGGTGCGAACTATGGCCTCCGTTCTAGCTAATGGCTTTAAGAAGGGAGACAGGTGCCATCGTTTGACGGTGGATGAGGCCCTTATGAACCATTTTGGGGCCATAGTCATGGCCGCTAAGCTGTCGGGTGCAAACGAAGTTGTCCTCATCGGGGATGTCAATCAGCTACCATATTTGGACAGGGAAAACCTATTTCCACTCAGGTACACCCGTCCAGATATGGTGGTTGCGATCACCCAGGAATTGCTCTGTACTCACCGGAACCCCATGGACGTCGCGTTCGCACTGAGTGACATCTACGGTGGGATCTACTCGTCAAAAACATCTACGAGTAACATTCACTCACTGAGGGTATGTGGCTTCTCCGGCGCGGATATCCCGAAAAAATCCCAGAACACGCTATTCCTGGTGCACACACAGGAGGAGAAATCCTCACTGAGTGGCCAGGGGTACGGATCTGGCGAGGGTTCCCGCATCCTGACCATCCACGAATCTCAGGGTCTCACATACGAGCGCGTCATCATCATCAACACCCGAACAGAAAAGACCCAAATTCGTTACAGCGTTCCCCACGCGGTAGTGGCCGTGTCGAGACACACAACCAGCTGTGTCTATTACACCGACGACGCAAGTGATGCCATAGGCCGTTTCGCCAAGAAAGCAATGGATGCACCAACACAAACAGTTGTCGATTACAACCTTAAGACAGCAATAATGCATCGCAACATGGCGATCGTGGAGGCGCTGATGACACTTTGCAATTCCCTCCCTCCCAGTTTTCACATCCCTCACAGCAGTCAGTAAGAAAATAACTACCCGAGACTATAAACTTGACAAAAAAAAAAAAAAAAAAAAAAAAAAAAAAAAAAAAAAAAAAAAAAAAAAAAAAAAAATATATATATATATATATATATACGTTAACATAATTGAAAAGTCAACATGCATGCATACCTCAACACAATAATAAAAAAAAAAAAAAAAAAAAAAAAAAAAAAAAAAAAAAAAAAAAAAAAAAAAAAAAAAAAAAAACTTGTCTTTAGTTTATTGTTCATTTAAGTCATAATTCACATTGTCATAAAGCCTAGATTAAGTTCGTCTCATAACTATAGTTATACAGCTGTAGCTTAAAGTAAATTTTAGTTATTAAGTAGTACATTCAAGGTGATGGACAAACAGTAACAAGATTTTACATGTAACTAAGCATAAGTTGTGACGGCTCCACCTGTGGTGGGGCGGAGTAGCATTAAGCATTGCCTGTAAAGTAACACATAAGCGAATAAAATAAAAATTTAGAGTCATAAGGGCGCGGACCAAGAGTCTGCGGATGAATTGTAAGGAAGGAGTGTGGTTTTAGCCGGTAAGAGTCCGGCACTGCCCAGACTGGTTCGTATGTGAAGCAGCCTGGACGTCCATGAGGATTTCCCACTCCTGCCGAAAAAAAAAAAAAAAAAAAAAAAAAAAAAAAAAAAAAAAAAAAACCTAACCTAACCTAACCTAACCTAACCTAACCTAACCTAACCTAACCTAACCTAACCTAACCTAACCTAACCTAACCTAACCTAACCTAACCTAACCTAACGATAAAAAGAACACAGAAACACTTACCATGCCGTGGTGGTCCGAAGAGCTCGAGGAGAAGAAGAAACTAGTCGCCACCAAGAAAGTGAGAGTTAGGAGTGCAGCGCCGGTCCGGAGAGCGATGGTCGTCGAGCTGTACCTAGAAGCAAAAGAAGATTATGAGACTGCAGTGATGAGAGCCCAAACGGAGAGCTGGAAGAAGTTTTGCCAGAAACAGGACAGAGAGGGGGTTTGGGAAGGGATTTATCGGGTCATGGGCAGAACAGCCAAAAGGGAAGAAGATCTGCCGCTGCAAGTTGAAGGAAAGACACTGGACGCGAAAGGATCGGTGAGGCTGTTGGCCGAGACGTTTTATCCCGAGGACCGAGAGGAAGACGACAACATGGATCATTGCCAAATCCGACATCTGGCAGAGACGGTAAACGGATGGAGTAATGGTGAGCAACATGACCCACCGTTTACCCAAAGCGAGCTTAGCAGATCTATGTTGTCGTTCAACCCAAGAAAGGCACCGGGAGCCGACGGCTTCACAGCCGACATTTGCTCCCAGGTCATAAAGTGTGACCCTGACTACTTCCTGGCGTTGCTCAACAAATGCCTGGCGCTCCACCACTTCCCTAAGATCTGGAAGGAAGCTACGGTGGTTGTGCTCAGAAAGCCGGGCAAAGACTCGTACACCGTACCAAAGTCGTACAGGCCGATTGGGCTTTTGCCTGTCCTTGGGAAAGTGTACGAAAAGATGCTGGTTGCTCGTCTCAAATTCTACTTGCTGCCCAGGATCAGTACTCGCCAATATGGCTTTATGCCCCAAAAAAGCACTGAAGACTCCCTCGTTACTCTCGTGCAGTACATCCGCACACAGCTGGCACAAAAGAAGATCGTCACGCTTGTGTCACTGGATATCGAGGGAGCTTTCGACAGTGCGTGGTGGCCTGCTATTAAAGTACGATTGGCTGAGGAAAAGTGTCCGGTAAATTTGAGACGGGTAGTCAGCAGCTACCTCAGTGACAGGGTGGTCACCGTGAGGTACGCCGGGGAGGAGACCAGGAGACAGACCAGCAAGGGATGCGTCCAGGGATCCATAGGTGGGCCTATATTCTGGAATCTGCTTCTTGACCCGCTCTTGAAACAGCTGGAGAGGAGGGGCGACTACTGTCAGGCATTTGCCGACGATGTAGTGTTGGTGTTTTGCGGCGATACAGCACACGAAATCGAGGGACAAGCCAATGCCGCTCTCGAACATGTTCGAGCGTGGGGTGTCAGGAATCGTCTGAAATTCGCGCCGCACAAAACCTGTGCGATGGTGCTAACGCGGAAGCTGAAGTATGACACACCGCGCTTGAGCATGGGGGGGATCGACATTGGAATGTCCCAAGATGTTAAAATATTAGGCCTAGTCATTGACGCCAAACTCACCTTCAACAAACACATAGCTATCGCCTGTAAGAAGGCGATAGCTATGTACAAGCAGCTGGCCAGGGCAGCCCGGGTCAGTTGGGGTCTGCACCCGGAGGTGATAAGGGCTATATACACTGCAGCAGTGGAGCCAACTGTGCTGTACGCCGCAAGTGCATGGGCACCAGCTGCCAACAAGTTGGGGATCAGGAAGCAGCTTAACGTCGTCCAGAGAGGGTTTGCCCAGAAGCTGTGCAGAGCCTACCGCACAGTCTCCCTAAACTCGGCACTGGTTCTGGCTGGGATACTCCCACTCGACCTCCGTATTCGGGAAGTGGCTGCACTGTACGGAGCCAAGAGGGGGGTGCCTCAGCCCGTATTAGGAGACAGGGAGGTTGAGCGGATGGCCCCAGCGATAGAGGCCCCGCACCCCGCGGAGCAAGTGAGTCTGGAGTATGGAAGCCTGGTAGACGAGGAAGCCTACAACAACCACAGCAACTTTGCTGTGCGGATTTTCACCGACGGCAGCAAGATTGAGGGCAAAGTCGGAGCGGCGCTATCCTTGTGGAATAGCACCACCGAAACGAAGGCCCTCAAGCTTGCTTTGCCGTCCTACTGTACCGTCTATCAGGCCGAACTCCTGGCACTACAAAGAGCAGCGGAGGAAGCGCTAAAGCGTAGTGAAGCCACGTTCGGCATCTTCAGCGACTCTATGGCGGCTCTTCAGTCGGTGACCAACGTCAGTTCCCCCCACCCCTTGGCCGTGAAAACAAGAGACACCATACGACGCTGTAAGCTCCAGAACAAGAGTGTCTCCTTGTTCTGGATTAAGGCCCACGCAGGTCTGGAGGGAAATGAGAGAGCCGACCAGCTCGCGAAGGAAGCCGCCCTGGGGTCGAAGAAGAGGCCGGACTACGACTTGTGTCCCGTATCATCCGTCAAGCGAAGAATCCGGTCGGAAACGCTTGACGAATGGAACGGGAGATATAGGTCGGGTGACACAGCTTCGGGTACTAAGCTTTTCTTCCCTGATGCGGTGATGGCGTATGGCGTGGTGCGCAGGATGGCTCCAACAAGTTTAACCACACAAATTCTGACGGGGCACGGGGGATTCTCTTCATACCTGAAACGCTTCAGGTGTAAGGAGAATCCATCGTGCGCCTGTGAGCCTGGTGTGGAAGAGACAGTCCTGCACATATTGCTGGAGTGCCCCATCACTGCCAAGATGCGGTTCGAAGCAGAGCAGAAACTTGCCGTCGCATTGGTTGTCCAGAACCTACCAAACCTAATGCAGGGAAAGAAAAGAAAAGAGCTTTTAAAATATTGTTGCATGATAGCATCCATAGTCAATAGAAGGAATAAAATAGCTTAAGAAATTGTATGATACTAAATGTATAATAATTATATAGTTTATGTATCATAATAAATAGTTTGGCATAAATAGTAGTAAAAAGTAAATAAGTGTAAAGTATTGAAAATAGTCGAGCTTCGGATATAAATTTTATTACGTCTTTTTTTTCGTTTGTTGTTGGTGGTCATACCACAGGAAACCCGTATTAGCCATTTTAACTTAACTTTAAAAGAAAGCTGGAAAAAATTGATAGGCAATTAATTTAAAAACATTTGAAAACCAAGGGCTCTGATAATGTCAGAGGGACACTAAGAAAGGCAGGAGTGGTTTTTAGCCGGTAAAAGTCCGGCACTGCCCAGACTGGCTCAATAGTGAGACAGTCTGGGCGTCCATGAGGATTTCCCACTCCTGCCAAACAAAAAAAAAAAAACCTAACCTAACGCGTCTTTTGACACCTCGCACGTGCGTCTGGCGAACATAGAACTTCAAAAAATTTTTACACAAGTTAATTTCAATACCTACGAAATCTACCTTAGGTGGAACGTAGTTTCATAGTCAAATCATCAAACCCTTATAACTTTGCATCCCGGTGACGCATTTTGAAGCTGTTTTCAGCTAATTTGATTTTAAATAGGCTACCCCCTATTATCTGACTAATAATTTTGACAAAAAACGCGAAATTTTTTTTTTCGTTTTGGGACTTAGAAAAATCTTCGAAATTTTTCAACCCTTTCGACCCTTTCGAAGCGGCAAAGAAGGGCGTGTCCTATAAGGATGTCTTCGCCAAAGTGGCGGAGGTGGTTGACCTTGGGGAACTCGGTGCGGCCAGTGGCATCCGACTGAGGATTGCTGCCACAGGGGCTCGGATGCTGGAGTTCCCCGGTTCGGCTGGTGGCCCGGCCGCTGACGCCCTGGCTGAAAAGCTCAGGGCGTCCCTAAACGCTGACGAGGCCCGAGTGTCCAGGCCCACTAAGTGCGCTGAAATGCGTATCCAGGGCTTGGACGACTCGGTGACGAAGGCACAGGTGGTGGCCGCCGTCGTCGGGACTGGGGGGTGCTCTGCCGAGCAGGTTAAGGTGGGCACCATCGGTCCTGACTACAGGGGTATGCAAGCCGTTACGGTTAGCTGCCCCGTGGCGGCGGCCAAGAAAATAGCTGGGGAGGGCCAACGGCTATTGGTGGGCTGGGTTTCTGCGCAGGTCAAACTGCTGGAACCCAGACCTCGGAGGTGCTTCCGCTGCCATGTGGGTGACCACGTGGGAGCTAAATGCACCTCCGAGGTTGACCGCAGCGATGCCTGCTACCGCTGCGGTCAGCCCGGTCACAAGGCCGGCACGTGCAAGGCCACGCCGCACTGCGTCGTATGTGCGGCGGCAGGCAAGCCGGCCGACCACCGGATTGGGAGTAAGGCCTGCGCTCCACCGAAGCCTGGCAAAGCCAGGGGCAGGGTCAAGCCCTCCGCCACCACCGCCACCACTGCCGTCACCGCCGCAGCCGCCGCCACCGCCACCGCCGCTGCCGCCTCCACCACCGTCGTCGTCACCGCCGCTGCCGCTGCGGCAGGGCCCTCGCATGGGTCTCGGGAGGGGGTTGAAATGGAGTGCCAATAATGGCCCCATTTCGCCTCCTCCAGGCGAACATCAACCACTGCGCCACCGCTCAGGATCTTTTGCTCCAGAGCATGGCGCAGTGGTCGATTAATATCGCCGTGGTTGCTGAGCCGTACTTTGTCCCGCCCAGGGATGACTGGGTGGAGGACCTGAGCGGCTCAGTGACTCTCATTTCGTCGGCCGCCGCCGGTACCCCGTCCCTCGAGGCTGTCAAGAGAGGACGGGGTTGCGTGGCAGCACGGTTCGGGGAGATTGTAGTGGTAGGGGTGTACTTCTCCCCGAACCGAACTCTCGCCGAGTTCCACAACTCCCTTGCGGAGTTGAAAGTCGTCGTCGTCGGGTTCCGTTCCCTCCCCGTGCTCGTCCTCGGGGACTTCAATGCCAAGAATATGGCTTGGGTTTCCCGGTATACGGACACGCGGGGCAGGATGGTGGAGGACTGGGCTCTGGAGACAGGCCTGGTCGTCCTAAACCGGGGTTCTGTCCCCACGTGTGTGCGGATGCGGGGTGAGTCGGTGGTGGACATCTCGTTCGCCAGCCCCGCTCTGTCTCCGCGTGTCATTGACTGGCGCGTCATGGAGGGGGTGGAGACGTATTCCGACCACCGGTATATCCGGTTTGACGTCTCCGCCCAGTCCTCGAGCGCGCCGGTCCGACAGGCCCCGAGTGGTCCGCGGTGGGCGCTGAAGCAGCTGGACCGGGAGCTTCTCCTGGAAGCCTCGATCGTGCAGGCCTGGGTGTCATCACCGGACAGGCCTGCCGACATCAACGACGAGGCGGAGTGGTTCCGGGAGGCCATGTCCAATATTTGTGACGTGGCAATGCCCCGTGTCCAGCCCGGATGTGCTTCGCGTCAGGTGAGCTGGTGGTCGCAGCAGTTGACGGCTCTGCGCCATGCGTGCGTTGCTGCGCGACGCCGGTACGCCAGGCACCGCAGGCTCCGTATCCGCCCTCCGGATACGGAAGCCATTCAGGCGGAGCTGTACGAGGGGTACAGAGCGGCGAAGACCGCCCTCCAGGAGGAGATCCTGCGGGCCAGGGCACTGGCCCGTGAGGAAACGCTGGAGACTCTGAACGCAGATCCGTGGGGACGCCCATACAAGATGGTGCGGGAGAAACTCCGCCCATGGGCTCCCCCGCTGACGCAGAGTCTCCGGCCTCAGATTGTGGAGGACGTGGTGAGCGCTCTGTTCCCTTCGAGAGGGGAACATACCTCCCCGCTCATGGCTCCGCCTAATGCGGTGCTCGATGCGGACCACACTGCCGACGACGACGACGATGCTCCGGAGGTGACCGAGGCAGAAATGAGAGTGGCGGTACGAAGGCTGAATGCCAAGAATACCGCCCCAGGACCCGACGGCTTACCTGGGAAGGCCTGGGTCCTGGCCATGGAGGCTCTCGGGCCTCGACTAAGGGGTCTCCTGAGCGCATGCATGGAGAGGGGCCAGTTCCCACTTCGTTGGAAGACGGGGAAACTGGTCCTCATAAAGAAGCCGGGGCGCCCTGCGGACTCTCCGTCCGCTTATCGGCCCATCGTGCTGCTCGACGAGGTGGGCAAGCTCTTTGAAAGAGTAATTGCCAACCGCCTCGTCGGGCGATTGGTGCGGGTGGGGCCGGATTTGGCGGAGAGCCAGTTTGGTTTCCGCAGAGGGCGCTCTACGGTGGACGCCATCATGCGCGTACGGGCCCTCACGACGGGGGATGCTGTGGCCCGGGGTGGGGTCGTCTTGGCGGTGTCTCTAGACATCGCCAATGCCTTCAATACCCTGCCCTGGAGTTGCATAAGGGAGGCACTCCGGTACCACCGGATGCCGACCTACCTCTGTCGTGTGGTCGAGGCCTATTTGACGGACAGGGCCGTCATCTACCCCGGTCACCAGGGAGTGTGGAACCGGCGAGAGATGTCGTGCGGTGTCCCACAGGGATCGGTCCTAGGGCCGCATCTGTGGGACATCGGATACGACTGGGTGCTGCGCGCCGACCTCCCTAGCGGCGTCAGCGTAGTTTGCTACGCTGACGACACGCTGGTCCTGGCGCAAGGGAGGTCGCACCAGGCGGCGGCCGAACTCGCGACACGCGGGGTTGCGACAATCGTCAATAGAATCCGGCAATTGGGACTCGAGGTGGCCTTGCACAAGTCCGAGGTCATGTGTTTTCATGGCCCTCGGAACGCGCCACTGTTGGGTTTCATTGCCCTCCCACCCACCCTTTTGTGTCTAGCCAGGTAAACTTTTTGAATTGGGCAAAAAATTATTTCTCGATTTTTAGCTCCCCAAGTCACTTCTAAGTCCCTCATATCAATTAATTGACCTACCAAACATCAGGATATTGACCCGAAGGTCTTTCGGCCGCGGACGACTTTATTTTATTAAGATTTAAGCTACTTCTGTGCCTATCCCCCATTTACAGGGACGTAGAAGTAGTCTTAGTGTCCGCGGTTTTATTTCGTTCTTTGTGTATTATTTTTATATTACTTCACTACGTCTCTATTGACGTTATTTTACTTGACGCATACCTCCAAACATGTTTGGTCTCAGAACACCGGTAAAGACGGGAGGCGGTGAAAAATCACCTTCTAAACCTGGGACAGCTGCGCCTCTAAACGTTACACGCAGCATTAAGGATTGGGAAGCTGCAAACAGCAGCCCAAACCCGCCTTCACCTGAAAAAACGTCGCAAGCTGGCCCTGTGAAATCTAAGATCAAGCCTTCCTTGATGCAGGAGAGCAAACTTCAAGCGACAAAAACAAGAAGGTCCGTCGAATCAGACTCACCACAAAAGACCACTAAATATGCAGATAGAACAGCGGAGGCTAAAGCCTGCCTAGTTAAGGCGAAGATGAATTTAAACAGCTCTAGGAATACCAAGACTGAAATAAAAACCGGTATCACCGAAGCAACGGAACGATTGTATCAAATTGTTAAGGAACTAGAATCAGAGCTTAGGGTTGAAAAACAGCGAACGACCAGGGAAGGGCCTATTGTGGCAGAGCCAGAATCAGTCGCAATAAGAGAAACTTCCGAAATTATTGACGCAGGCAAGATGATACACACTTTAGAGCAACATACAAAGCTCCTGGTCGAAAGCAACAGAAAGATAGAGGAGTTAAAGGGAACTTTAGACCAGCAAAGAGAATTCCTGGAGAAGGGCATCACATATGCGAGTGTGGCCGCAACACAGGGCGTAAGGTCACTGCCAAAGTGCAGTACCTTGCATTCGGTTGTGGTCACATCGAAAGATGAAACGGAGACAGGCGACGAAGTCCTTAACAGAGTGAGGAAAGCGGTGAATGCTAAGGATGGGTGGATAAAAGTGGAAAAGGTGAGAAAAGCCAAGGACAGAAAAATAATAATAGGTCTAGAAACAAAAGAAGAAAGGAGCAGGATCAAGGATCGACTTCAGAAAGAAGGAGTTGACCTCATGGTCGAGGAAGTCAAAAACAAGGACCCGCTTCTGATTCTTAAGAACGTCTTGGTAATTAATACCGACGAAGACGTTCTAAAGGCTCTTAGAAATCAGAACCAGGGTGTTTTTGGCGGCCTTGACAATGGGGAAAACAGAGTGGAGGTGAAGTATAGAAGGAGAACACGAAACCCTCACACTGGCCACGTCATTATCAGCGTTTCGCCCACCATCTGGAGACGAGCACTGGAAAACGAAACCGTACATATAGATCTTCAGCGGATTAGGGTCGAAGATCAGACCCCGTTGGTCCAGTGTACTCGCTGCTTGGGCTTTGGGCACGGAAAGCGGTTCTGTAAAGAGCCTGCAGACCTATGCAGCCACTGCGGCGGTCCGCACATGAGATCAGAGTGCCCGGATTGGCTTGCAGGGTCACCACCCGCTTGCAGAAACTGTAAAAAGGCCAAGATGGAATACGGTACGCAACACAACGCGTTTGACCATGAATGCCCAGTACGCAGGAAATGGGATGAAGTGGCCAGATCGACCGTAGCGTATTGCTAAGGACACCGAAATTGAAAATACAGCATACAGAATAGCACAGGCAAACCTCCAACGCAAGAAGTTAGCTACCAACGAGCTTCTTATAGAAGCAACGAAGCGAGGAATAGCGGTGGCACTTCTTCAAGAACCTTACGTGGCCGGAGCTAGAGTAATGAGGAATCACAGGGGCGTTAGAGTGTTCCAAAACATGAATACAGGAGAAGGGACTGTCAAAGCGGCAATAGCTGTCTTTAACAACGATTTTACAGTCAAACAGTACCCAAAACTCACCACAAATAACTTCGTAGTGGTGGGAATCCATACCCGTGCTTGGGAAATCACGCTTGTTTCCTTTTACTTTGAGCCAGACCAGCCAATCGAGCGCTATTTAGAACACCTTAAACAAATAGAGCTCGTAGTCGGTTCCAAAAAACTAATCGTTGGAGGGGACGCCAATGCTAAGAGCATATGGTGGGGCAGCCCAAAGACTGACCCTAGGGGGGAAGAGATCGTAGGAACTCTCGGCGAGCTAAACCTAAACATATTAAACCGGGGGAAAATTCCGACCTTCGACACTATTCGCGGAGGAAAGCGATACAGCAGTTACGTCGATATAACGGCTTGCTCCAATGATATCTTGGATCTGGTAGACGACTGGAGGGTTGACGAAGGACTCACGAGCTCGGATCACAACGGCATCATGATTAAGATCCTCTTACAGAAATCGAAGGGCATGAAAATTGAGCGAACTACTCGAAAATTTAACACCAAAAAAGCCAATTGGTCCAAATTTCATGAGAAGTTTGGCCAATTGAAAATAGATTATAAATTCACTACCGCAGAAATAGACAAAATTCAGTACCCAGAGCAAATTGACGCAACAGCAAACAACCTTACCAAAGCAATAGATGACGCATGCGCTCAAACAATACCGATAAAGAAAATTAAAGAGGAACTTACCTTGCCGTGGTGGTCCGAGAGACTCGCCGAGATGAAGGGGACCGTCGCTACCATAAAGCGCAGGATTCGCTGTGCCGCTCCAATCCGAAAGTCGAAGGTAGTAGCAGAGTACCTGAAACAGAAGGAAGAGTATGAGTTAGAAGCGGCCAAGGCTCAGACCGAGAGTTGGAAGGAGTTCTGCGGGAAGCAGGATAGGGAAGGGGTTTGGGAAGGAATATATAGAGTGATTGGCAGGACGCAGCGCAGGGAAGAGGACTTACCGTTGGAAAGATGCGGTGATGTGCTGGATGCGAGGGGCTCCGTTGAACTACTAGCGGAAACATTTTATCCGGAGGATCTCCCCGAAAGCGACAATTCCCATCACCGATCAATCCGTATAAAGGCCGAAAGTGTGAACTGCGGAGAACAAGATGGTTCTTGCGACCCACCGTTCACGAAGGCAGAACTAAAAAATTCAATGGGGTCCTTTAATCCTAAGAAAGCGCCGGGCTCTGATGGTTTCACCGCCGATATCTGCTGTCACGCCGTTGCCAACGACCCGGATTTGTTTCTAAGCTTCCTAAATAAGTGCTTGGAATACCATCACTTCCCCGCTCCCTGGAAGGAGGCAACAGTAGTTATACTGAGGAAGCCTGGGAAAGAAAATTATCTTACTCCCAAAGCGTATAGGCCGATTGGGCTATTGCCTATACTGGGGAAGATATACGAAAAGATGTTGGTAGCCCGCCTAAAATACCATCTTTTACCAAGGATGAGTACGCGCCAGTACGGATTCACGCCGCAAAGGAGCACCGAAGACTCCCTCTATGACCTTATACAGCATGTTCATAAGAAACTTGTCCAAAAAAGGATTATAACGCTCGTATCTCTGGACATAGAGGGAGCATTTGATAGTGCCTGGTGGCCAGCTATAAGAGTCCGTCTGGCGGAGGAAGAGTGTCCGATAAATCTTAGGCGGGTCATAGACAGCTACCTCAGTAACCGAAGAGTGACAGTCAGGTATGGTGGAGAGGCATATAGCAAAGAAACAAGCAAAGGCTGTGTCCAGGGCTCAATTGGGGGCCCATTATTGTGGAACCTGCTGCTAGACCCCCTCCTTAAATCAGCAATGGACAGAGGTACTTACATTCAGGCGTTTGCGGATGATGTTCTGCTGGTGTTTGATGGAGACACCGCACTAGAGGTGGAGGAATGTGCCAATGCCGCTCTGGGTCATGTTCTGGCGTGGGGTGTCAAGAATAAACTTAAATTTGCACCACATAAGACAACCGCTATGGTTATAACAAGAAAATTAAAATATGACACTCCGCGCCTGAGCATGGGGGGGATCGACATTGGCATGTCGAAAGAAATAAAGCTCCTGGGCGTAACCATCGACGAAAAACTGACTTTTAACACCCACGTCTCACTCGTTTGTAGAAAAGCAATCGCGATCTACAAACAGCTGTGTAGAGCCGCTAGGATCAGCTGGGGGTTGCACCCAGAGATTATACGGGTAATCTATGTTGCGACTGTGGAGCCCATAATACTTTACGCTGCTAGCGTCTGGGCACCGGCTGCCAAAAAACTAGGCGTTATCAAACAACTTGGGACCATCCAGCGGGGAATCGCTCAGAAAATGTGCAAGGCCTATCGCACGGTCTCCCTGAACTCAGCGCTAGTGCTGTCTGGAATGCTCCCCCTTGACCTCCGAGTTCGTGAGGCGGCTTCACTTTATGAAGCCAAAAGGGGAGCCCTCCTGACGTCACTGGAGGGCAGGGAGATCGAGCGAATGACCGTTGCAACGGCGGGTCCCCATCCCGCTGAGCGCGATACCTTGCAATTCGACAGCCTGGTGACTCAAGAACAATTGGACAACAACTGCAATTTCGACGTGCGCATCTTTACGGACGGGAGCAAGATCGGAGGAGGGGTTGGCGCATCATTGTCCGTATGGCATGGTGACGTTGAGACCAGAGCCCTCAAACTTGCTCTATCAGATTACTGCACAGTTTACCAGGCTGAACTCCTGGCAATAACGAGGGCGACTAGGGAGATAAGCAAGCTCAAGGCATCTTCTTTTGGAGTGTTCAGCGATTCAATGGCAGCTCTCCAAACAATTACAAACCCCGCTTCAGTCCACCCTCTCGCTGTAGAAGCTAGGGAGAATATAAGATCTGCATCCCGCCAGAACAAGGTGGTAAACTTGTTCTGGATAAAAGCCCACGTAGGACTACTGGGGAACGAAAGAGCTGACCAGTTAGCAAAAGAAGCCGCTGAAAACTCCAAGAGAAAACCAGACTATGACCGATGTCCGGTCTCGTTCATCAAGCGGAGCATACGTATGGCAACGCTTGATGAATGGAACCGAAGATACGAAACTAGTGATACCGCATCCATTACTAAGTTATTTTTTCCGGATGTGAGGGTAGCTTACGGTGTGATTCGTAGAATGGGAACAAACGGTCTACACACACAGATAATGACGGGACACGGTGGGTTCTCCGAGTACTTGAACCGTTTCAAGTGCAAGGAGAATCCATCGTGCATCTGTGACCCGGAAACAAGCGAAACCGTTCCGCACATAATACTCGACTGCCCACAATTTGCAGAGCATCGCTATAACGTCGAGAATATATTAGACACGAAATTAACACTAAATAATATAAAAGACATCATAAAGAGTAAAAATGCACAAATATTCTTAAACTACTGTAAATATATTTCAAAACGAGTAATGGAACGAAACAAGAGAGAATAAGCAAATATGCTGTCATAATATAGTATGTTATATTAGAGACAAGCATAAAAAACGAATAGCTGTAAAATGTTTAAGACGCAAAACTAGAAATAATAATATGTGAAAGTAGAAATGGTTTATTTAGAATAAGTGTATGTAAGAACAAGAATAAAACTGCTTCCCGTGTAACTAAAATAAGAATAGAAATAAGAATAGTAAAATAATATACGAGTAGATAAGAACAAATCTATAAGTTAAATAGATGTAAGCTCAGATTAAGAGTTAATGTAAAGCACTGCACACCATGCAATAAAGAATTGTCTCCCCATTTTTCTGTAACACCCAAATAAAGTACAAAATAAACAAAGATACAAAGACAAGAACATAGATAGATCAGAAAGACTAGGATAGGTGGGAATCCCACCCATAAAAGATACTAAGGAGGACGAATGATAAAAAGATCACAGGAATGTAATGAAAGAGACAGGCATAGGCTCCGATAACGTTGGAGGTAGAAGAAAAAAAAAAAAAAAAAAAAAAAAAAAAAAAAAAAAAAAAAAAAAAAAAACCTAACCTAACCTAACCTAACCTAACACACACCCGGCCCGCAGCAGCCGCACCGGGCGTCGGAACACCGGGGTGGTTTTTAGTCAGTAAGAGTCTGACAGACCCCTCCGCCCGCCCCAGGGCGGCGGGAGGTTAGGTTAGGTTATTTTTTTTTTTTTTCTTTTTTTACTGTGACTTTATCAGATTTCACAGACCTTAACTCTCTTGTTTTAAAAATACGCCCTACGTGCAGAGCCGGATGTGGAATCTCCGCAAATCCCACCACACGTTCAGTCACACTATCTCCCAGTACGAGCCGGGACGACCCTCTCCTTGCTTCATACAGGGCGGCTGCCTCCTGTATTCGAAGGTCCAGAGGCAGTATCCCGGCTAGTAACAGTGCCGAGTTTAGAGATACCGTTCGGTAAGACTTGCACAGTTTCTGTGCGAAACCCCTCTGCACTGCATTCAGCGCTTTCTGCGTTCCAATTTTCCTGGCAGCTGGTGCCCATGCGCTAGCGGCGTATAAGATGACCGGTTCCACCACTGCCGTGTAAATTGTCCTGATGACGTCAGGGTGTAGTCCCCAACTAACTTTTGCGGCTCTAGAGAGCTGTTTGTACAGATCTGCTGCCTTTTTACACGCTTTTGCAACGTGGGTGTTGAAGGTCATCTTGTCGTCGAGAATCAGTCCCAGGATCTTAATCTCTCTCGACATTACAATGTCGGTCCCCCCCATCCTCAGGAGTGGGGTGTAGTACTTGAGCTTACGCGTCAGCACCATTGCACAGGTTTTGTGCGGTGCAAACTTCAGCTTGTTCCGGACTCCCCACTCCCGAACAAAGGCGAGAGCGGCATTGGCCTGCCTTGAGACCTCCAAACCCGTATTCCCGCTGAAGACCATCACCACGTCGTCCGCGTACGCCTGACAGTATACTCCCTCTTTTTCTAGACCGTATAACAGGGGGTCCAGGAGTACATTCCAAAGTATCGGGCCGCCAATAGATCCCTGGACGCAACCTTTCTGGGTGTTCCTGGTGTGTTCCTCCCCAGCATACCTCAACCTGATTTTTCTGTAGTCGAGATAACTATCTAGTAGCCTCCTTATGTTGACCGGACACTTTTCCTCAGCCAGTCTGACCTTGATAGCTGGCCACCAGGCGCTATCGAAGGCCCCCTCTATATCCAGTGAGACTAGGGTTACGAGCTTTTTCTGCTCTATGTTGCCCTTGATATGGTTCACTAAGTCATAGAGGGCGTCCTCGGTGCTCCTCTGTGGCATAAAGCCGTACTGGCGAGTACTAATCCGCGGTACTAGGTGCCACCTAATCCTTGCTACCACCATCTTCTCCAGAATCTTGCCCAAGACTGGTAGCAGGCCTATAGGCCTATACGCCTTGGGATTCTGATAGTCGTCCTTGCCCGGTTTTCTCAGTACCACCACTGTGGCCTCCTTCCATATGTCCGGGAAGTGGCCTATCTCTAGGCACTTATTATACAGGGCAAGGAACACGTCCAGACTCCCGGAGATCTCTCGACTGCATATGTCCGCCGTGAAGCCATCCGCTCCAGATGCCTTCTTCGGGTTAAAACTCATGCTCGCGGTCTTTAGCTCTTCTACCGTAAACGGCGGATCATGCTGTTCGTTATGACACGGGGCGTTTACTTGGTTCGCAAGCTCTCTTGTTTGGCGATGATGTGGGTTATCCTTCTCTTCGGAGTCTTCAGGGTAGAATATCTCGGCTAATAGGGATGCCGATTCTCTTGGGTTTAGGAACACTTCGTCCTTTTTAAGGGTCAGATCCTCTTGACGTTTGGCGGTTTTACCGATTACTCTGTATATGCCTTCCCATACTCCTTCTTTGTCTTGCTTTTGGCAAAAGGTCTTCCAGCTTGCTATTTGGGCTTTCTTGGCTTGGCATTCGTAACTCTCTTTTGCTTGCTGGTACTCTTTGAAGACTTTCTCCTTGCGGTCCTTTGCTGCATTGCGAAGCCTCCGCTTTTTAGTGGCGACCTCATTTTTTAAGAGTGAGAGCTCCGCTGTCCTCCATGGCAAAGAGAATTTGATGTTCTGCGACTTAAGTGGCATGCTATCTTTACAGGCTAGAGTTATGCCTTTTGTCATCAACTCTACCATGTCTTCCAGCTGCTGCCTATGCTCGACTCTACCTATTGCAGTTGCGTTGATTATATGTTCCGCTTGAAATTGTTCCATTTTCTCAACGAAAATGCCCCAATTTGCTTTCTTAGTATTGTAAAGTCGAGTGGTCCTTTGGATGTTAATCCCTTTTTCCCTCTGTAAGCGAAGCCGAAACAGAATCGTGTTGTGGTCCGAGCTCGTCACTCCTTGGTCAACTCTCCAGTCTTCCACGAGACTCAGCATGTCTGTCGAGCAAGCTGTAAAATCGACGAAACTGCTGTATCTCGTGTTGCCCCTTACTGTGTCAAAGGTGGGTATATCCCCTCTATTGAGTACCTGCATTTCCGACTCTTCCAGGGTCCCGAACATTTCTGTGCCCCTGGCGTCGTTCACGATGCTACCCCACCAGGTATTCTTAGCATTGGCATCACCTCCAATGAGCAGTTTTCTGGGCCCAGCTTTCTCTATCGTCTTTCGTATTTGGTCCACGTATGGTTCTATGGGCTGGTCCGGTTCGAAGTAAAAAGAGACTACAGCGATTTCCCAGGCATTGGACCGGATCCTCACCACTGCGATGTTATTTGTAGTGAGTTCTGGGCACTGGATGACGTCTAAGTCATGATCAAAAACGATCACAGCCGCTTTAACAGTCCCTCTTCCATCGTCCTCGCATTGGTACACCCGCACTCCTCGGTAGCTCTTCACCCTTCGAACCCCACCAACATACGGCTCCTGGACCAAGGCGAAGGCGATTTTCTTGTCTGTGGCTTCTGCCATAAGCTCATTTGTTGCCAGCTCCTTTCTTTGGAGGTTGGCCTGGGCCACTGCATATCCTCCGGTGTGGTTTCCTGTCCTTATTTGTTTGTGGCTGCCCTCCGCGTTAGCAGTATTCTACCCTAACTCTCGCCATTGCCTCACTTCTTCTGCGCACAGTACATTCGTTACTGAACGCACTGTGTTCCGTACTGGCGTGTTTTGCTTGCATGCAATTCACGCATGATGGAGCTGCTCCGGCAAGCCAGTCAGGGCACTGCGTTCTGATGTGAGGGCCGCCGCAGTGGCTGCATTTGTCTACGGTTTCAGGACAGAAACGCTTGCTGTGACCATACGCTAAGCAGCATGTGCATTGGACCAGTGGAGACTGGTCTTCTACTTTAATGCGCTAGGTGTCGATGTGTATGGCCCCTTTATGCAGTGTTCTATTCCATAGCTGCGGCGACACTCTCATAATTACGTGGTTTGTATGGGGGTTTCTATTCTTCTTCCTAAAGGCTATTTCAACCCTGTTATCCTCACTGTTCAGATCTTTGAAGAGGTCGGTGTTCTGGTTTTTGAAGGCTCTGACGACGTCCTCATCGGTATTATAATGAAGACATTCTTTAGAGCTATCAGGGGGTCTTTATTTTTCACCTCCTCCACTACGAGGTCCCCTCCAACATGCAGCCTTTCCTTCACCTTTTGCCTGTCTTCCCTTGTTCAGCACCCCACTATAACCTTACGGTCTTTGGCCTTTCTCACTCTGTCCACTGTTATAAAGCCGTCTTTTGCGTTCACAGCTTTCCGGATTTTTTCAATTACCTCGTCTCCAGTTTCTAACTTGTCGGTCGAGGTTACCACAATTGAGTGGAGAGCCGTATGCTCTGGCGCTATATTCCTAGAGGATGTGGCTACGACGTCAAGACTACAAGTCGGGCGACACAGCCTCCGTAACGAGAGTGTTCCTTCCGGATGCCGTAGACGCCTACAGAGTAATTAGAATCATGAGACCAGCGGGCTTGCTGACGCAGGTACTCACGGGGCATGGGGGGCTCTCCCAATACTTGCATCGGTTCAAGTGTAAGGAGAGCCCTGCATGTGTCTGTGACACCGATACCATAGAAACGATTTTCCATATATTACTGGAATGCCCGATACATAGTAGGGACAGGTACGATTTTCAGCAGAGAAACGACGTCCAAATAAAAAGGGAAAACCTAGAGACTCTACTTAGCGACAAACGTACCCGTCAAACTTTTGTAGATTTTTGCATAAAAATAATAAGCACGGTAATTAGTAGAAATAAGGTGAAATAAGTATTTACTACAGTATATATTGTAAAGATATATTAATGTAGTAAAGATAAGACAAAAACAACAGAAAACAATTTATAAAGTTTAAGGAACAGTATGTAAGTATAGAGTTTTCGAAATAAGCACTGTCATGTAAGAAATAGTAATAAAAGGTAGAAAATAAGTAAACATAATTAGATTAAGAATCAACATAGAATATGAGCATTAGGCACAACTGATGTTGTACAGAAAATGGAAATCGCATTGTATGTAGAGATAGGCACAAGGACTGTACAAATTGATAAAAGATACACCTTGTAAAAAAAAATGTTAAAAGAAAAAAGCACATAGGCACAAGCGGTTCTAAAATACTTATAAAAAGAACTGGCTGTAAAGAAAATGTAGAAATGTAGAGTTATGAGATATGTAAGTTCGCTAAAAGGTCTCGCCTTGTAAGTGACGCCCCTTTCGGCGGCTCCGGGCTGCAGCGTTATTACCACAGCCGCGGAACGTGGGGCTCTGACCTTAGGCGGTCCCTTTGCCTTCTTCGGTGCCGATGCTCTAGCGGGCGCCGGGGGCGCTGTCTTCCTCCCGTGACGGCGGCCTCTTTTAACGACCGTCGCCCAGGCCTCAGCAGTAGGCCCGGGCGTAGTAGCCGGCGGTGCAGCAGGTGGCGCAGCTGCTGGCGCAGTCACCCGGGAGGCGGGCACGGACGTACCCTCCGCGGGCGTTTTGGTCCCTCGCCCGGACCGGCTCGACTCAGCCGCCGCGCTTGCTGTTGGCTGCCCCCCTTCCTCCGCTTGTCCGCAGCGAGAGGCGGGCGGAGGTTTTGAGCCGGGAGGAGCCTCGCCTCTATCGCCTCCAGTCGGGCACTCACCATCTTCCAGCACTGCACCATGGATGATGCGCGCGATCTTTTCGACCTCCCCATTCCGCCAGCTGCACGACCCCGTCCTCTCCTGCCCTTCGGCACCTTAGCTGGTACGTTCTCCTCGCTGGAAGAGAACCCCACGTGCTCCTCATCCTCCTTGCGTGCGTGCTTCTTCTAAAACTTGGACGCACGCTCCGCCCCCTCCCCGTTCAGAAAAGCAGACTGGGAAGCTTTTAAAATACAAATAGAAGAACTTAAAATCGAAAATTAACGTTATGTTCACGTTAATTTGGAAATAATAAGGGGAATAAATAGTAAGGAAAAATTAGAGGAATTAGTAATAAAATATGTTAACATAATATTAAAAGCATGCAAAAACGCCATCCCAAAAGCATGTAGTAAATATAAACTCACCTGTCCATGGTGGTCCAAGGAACTCGCTGTGAAGAAGAAAGAGGTAGCGACGAAAAAGTATCACATCCGCAATGCCGCACCGATCCGGCGAGCGATGGTCATTGACGAGTACCTGAAAGCAAAAGAAGAATATGACATGCAAGCTAAGAAGGCCATAACTGCCAGTTGGAAGGAGTTCTGCCGGAAGCAGGACCGGGAAGGGGTTTGGGAGGGAATCTACAGGATTATCGGTAGGACCGCAAGAAGGCAAGAAGAACTGACCCTATGCAGCTATGGTGCATTCCTTAATCCAAGAGAGTCGGCCGCCCTACTTGAAGATAAGTTCTACCCCAAGGACAGGGTAGATGAGGACAACGCTGATAACAGGCGAATAAGAGAAGCGGCCAGTCGAGTAAATGATTGGGTTCATGATGAATATCATGACACACCATTTACGTCCCTGGAGCTGAAGTCTGCCTTAGCAGGTTTTGATCCCAAAAAAGCATCTGGAGGGGATGGACTTACATCCGATATCTGCAGCCGAGCGATCCACCAGGACCACGGCGCGTTCCTTGCCCTTTACAATAAGTGCGTGGAATTGGCACATTTCCTGAACATCTGGAAGGAGGCCACAGTCGTGGTCCTCAGAAAACCGGGCAAGGACAACTATCTGAGCCCCAAGGCATACAGACCAATAGGTCTACTGCCGGTTCTGGGAAAGGTCCTGGAGAGGATGATAGTAGCACGCGTTAAATAGCAGCTCGTACCGCGGCTTAGTACTCGCCAGTTTGGCTTTATGCCCCAGAGGAGCACCGAGGACTCCCTCTGTACGCTTAAGGAGCACGTACAGGACAAGTTGAGGCTGAACAAGCTAATTGTCCTGGTGTCATTGGATATAGAGGGGGCCTTCGACAGCGCATGGTGGCCAGCCATTAGAGTCAGGTTGGCTGAGGAAAAGTGCCCGGTGAACATCAGGAGACTGCTTGATAGCTATCTCGACAGTAGAACGGTCAGGGTCCGGTATGCCGGGGAGGAATGCACGAGAGAGACTAACGAGGGCTGCGTTCAAGGGTCAATTGGTGTCCCAATCCTGTGGAATCTCCTTCTAGACCCATTACTACAGGACCTGGAAAGGTGTGGGAGCTTCGTGCGGACAGCAGCAAGATTGAGGGGAAGGTCGGAGCCGCATTGTCCATATGGGATAATGAAGGTGAAGTCCAGAACCTCAAGCTTAGCCTCGCCGCGTACTGCACAGTCTATCAAGCGGAATTCTTGGCCATTTGTAAGGCTACGGACGTGATCCTAAAGCGCAAGGAAACGAGCTATGATTTGTACAGCGACTCAATGTCAGCATTGCAGACGCTTGCAAACCATGGTTCTCTCCAGCCCTTGGCGGTACGCGCGCGCGCCAACTTGGCTCAAGCTCTGGGCCAGAGCAAAGCTGTGTCTTTGATCTGGGTCAAGGCCCACGCGGGCCTGCCGGGAAATGAGCGTGCAGACGGGCTGGCGAAGGAGGCAGCATTGTCGTTATGGAGGAAGCCGGACTATGATCAGTGTCCGATTTCATTCATCAGGCGACAGATCCGTTTGGAATCGCTTGAGGAATGGCTTGGATATGTGTCCGGCGAGACGGCCTCTGTGACGAAAATGTTTCTTCCGGACGCCATAGCGGCTTTCCATATTATACAACAGGTGCGGCCAACAGGTGTTCTCACGCAGGTTTTGACGGGGCACGGTGGATTCTCTGAATACTTGCATCCGCGATCCAAGCGTGGTAGAAATGAAATGAAATGAAATGAAATTGTTTATTCTGTAAATAGGATATTGAATCACTTTTACACGTCATATTAAAAAATATTAAAAATAAGCTAGATGAGGTCGGCGTTTCCTATCTGACTACTCTGAGAAGAAAGGCCGAAACAAACTCAGAGGTCTCTTTTAAAGTCCAGACATAATCTTGGTCAAGCCATATGAGGACCATGTAAATTCGAGTCTGAAATGGTCTTTTGAGGAAAGAACCACACAGATTTGAGTGGACCTGTCCAGTCAGTGCAAGCATTTGTCAGTAATGGCGGAGCTCAACTCAGAACTTAAGGAGCTCAGCGACTCGACGAACAATACCAAAGAAAGGACATTTGGGTAGATCGCATAAAATTCTCAAATTGCCAGACCATTAATAAAATTTACTGAGAAATAAAAAATAAAAATAAAAACATTCACATACACATTCATACATTTTTTTCGTGGTACCGATCAGGTCAAAATAACCCTGTTTAAAGCGTACTGTCAAGGCCTGTACACGGGAAGTCTGTGGTTCAGCTGTTCACGGGGGACGCTAAATGCCTTGCGCGTCCAATATAACAATGTTTTCAGGATGATGTTGAAACTCCCTCGTTTCTGTAGTGCCTCGGGGATGTTTGCCCAAGCGAATACAGATGGTTTCCAGGCTATCATCAGGAAAAAGGTGGCTTCGCTTGTGAGGAGGATTCGGGGGAGCGGCAATAGCATCCTGAAAGTCAAAGCTGAGGATCCGAGAGCTCCTGTGCTGAGGCATCTCATGCGGAATCATTATCCGCATGAAATGCCTCTTAAGTACATGACTCACTAACTTGTTATTAATATTTTATATTTTGTTACTAATCCTAGTGTATAAGTTGTAGTTTCTAAGGTGGCTACTAACAAAAATGGTTCCTATGTTGTCCCAAATAAAAAGAATTTATTATTATTCCTTTTATTTCATAAAGTTACATATAAATTACATTTTTAAATATTAGAATATAAAAACATTTAAAAATATAAAAAATAGTAGCCCACCGGTATCGGGATCAGGGTCCAAGCTACCGGCGGTCAGGGCTCCAGAGAGAGAAACCTTCTAACAATACGGGCCGTGTCCAGAAGTACCGCTTTCTGAATCAAGCCCTTAATCCAGCTGCCTAACGAGAGCCTCCGTAGATGTTGGTCGAGGCTCTTGGCAATTAAGCCATTGGCTGATACGACTATCGGCACAATGATCGCAGAGTCCACATCCCACATGTCGACAACCTCGTGAGCCAAGTCAAGATACTTGATTTGTTTATCTTTCTCGGCCTTCGTCATGCGGGACCGTTATGTCAATGATCATTGCGCGCCGCTCTGTTCGATCCACCACCACTATATCAGGCTTATTGGCAACAATAGTCCTGTCAGTGATGATGGATCGTTCCCAGTACAATGTGATATTTCCATTTTCGAGAACTGGGTCGGGCACGTACCTGTAGTACGGCACTTCCGATTCCACAAGGCTATACTTTAGAGCAAGTTTCTGATGTATAATCCTGGCTACAAGGTTGTGTCTATGCAAGTACTCTCCGTTAGCTAGACGAGAACACCCGGAGATGATGTGTCGAATTGATTCTCCCGGTCGGTGGCATGTCCGACAGATGTCAACCGTTCCGTCCTTCACAATAAATCTCCGGTAATTGTTCGTCAGGATAACTTCGTCCATAATTGCACAGACAAAACCTTCGGTTTCCCCAAAGAGGTCACCAAAACGCAGCCAGGCTACGGACTCTTGTAGATCTACATCGGGTCCATGTAGGGCCCGGAAAAAGCGTCCGTGAAGCTCCTTACTCTGCCATACCTTCCTGCGATCGTTAGTGTCAAGCACTACAGGCTTGCGCCAGTTCTCTTTCGCCAAGGAGAGCGGGGTGAGGCCCTTGTCCACCGCGACCACATCTCGATTCATCCCCACGTCGGCTTCTAGGAAATATTCCCTGGACTGCATATCTCGCGATTGTGGAGGGTCTTAGCGTTTAAAAAGCCTCGACCTCCACACTTTCGCGGGATATACAGTCTCATTATTATTTCGTTTATTTCACTTTAAATACATACAAATTATATTTTTAAATATTAGAATAAAAATAATATAAAAACATTTAAAAATATAAAAAGTAGTAGCCCACCGGTATCGGGAACAAGGTCTAAGCTACCGGCGGTTAGGGCTCCAGAGACAGGAACCTCCTAACAATGCGAGCCGTGTCCAGGAGTACCGCTTTCTGAATCAAGCCCTTAATCTAGCCGCCCAACGAGAGCCTCCATAGGTGTTGGTCGAGACTCTTGGCAATTAGGCCATTGGCTGATACGCCTATCGGCACAATGATCGCAGAGTCCACATCCCACATGTCGACAACCTCGTGAGCCAAGTCAAGATACTTGATTTGTTTATCTTTCTCGGCCTTCGCGAGGTTTCCGTCATGCGGGACCGTTATGTCAATGATCTTTGCGCGCTGCTCTGTTCGATCCACCACCACTATATCAGGCTTATTGGCAACAATAGTCCTGTCAGTGATGATGGATCGATCCCAGTACAATGTGATATTTCCATTTTCGAGAACTGGGTCGGGCACGTACCTGTAGTACGGCACTTCCGATTCCACAAGGCTGTATTTCAGAGCAAGTTGCTGGTGGATAATCCTGGCTACAAGATTGTGTCTATGCAAGTACTCTCCGTTAGCTAGATGAGAACATCCGGAGATAATGTGACAGATTTATTCTCCCGGTCGGTGGCATGCCCGACAAATGTCAACCGTGCCGTCCTTCACAATAAATCTCCGGTAATTGTTCGTCATGATAACTTCGTCCATAATTGCACAGACAAAACCTTCGGTTTCTCCAAAGAGGTCACCGAAACGCAGCCAGGCTACGGACGCTAGTAAATCTACATCGGGTCCATGCAGGGCCCGGAAAAAGCGTCCGTGAAGCTCCTTACTCTGCCATACCTCCTTGCGATCGTTAGTGTCAAGCACTACAGGCTTGCGCCAGTTCTCTTTCGCCAAGGAGAGCGGGGTGAGGCCCTTGTCCACCGCGACCACATCTCGATGCATTCCCACGTCGGCTTCTAGGAAATATTCCCTGAGACTGCATATCTCGCGATTGTGGAGGGTCTTAGCGTTTAAAAAGCCTCGACCTCCACACTTTCGCGGGATATACAGTCTCATGACCGATGACCGTGGGTGATGCATTCGGTATGCAGTCAGCAGCGTACGGACCCTTCTATCCAGGGCGTCAAGTTCGGTCTGAGTCCATTTGAGTATGCCGAAAGAGTACATCAAAACCGGCATGACCCAACCGTTGAAGGCGCACCTTGTTACCGCCTGATAGAAGACTATTAAATACTTTCTTCAGGCGGCCAAAGAAGCGCTCCTTCAACGATTGCTTCATGTCAGTAACATTGATGCCTAACGCTTCCGACATACCCAAATACTTATAGGTTTCGGATGCGGAGAGGGCTCTAAGGTATATGGAATCTGAGAGTTGGGTTCCCAGGGATTCCACAATCTCCCCTCGCTTTACATGCATGACCGCACATTTATCCACACAAAATTCCATCCTGATGGCTCTACTGAAAGTTTCAGTTACTTTCAGTAGCTCCATCAGTTGTAAATTGTTGAGGGCAAAGAGTTTTAGGTCATCCATGTAGAGGAGGTGAGATATAACCTGTCCACTTCTCCTCAGCCGATAGTCTAGACCTGAGTCCTCCAGCAGTGTGCTTAGAGGATTCAGGGCCAAGCAGAACCAAAGTGGACTCAAACTATTGCCCTGAAATATGCCTCGCTCGATCCTTATCGGTTCACTATTCCTCTGGATATTTCGACATCCTGGATAGCGAAGGACTGTCCTCCATTGCCCCATACACGACATCAGGAAGGTGCGCAGAGTTGCATCTATTTTATACAGCTCCAGCACCCTCATGAGCCATGTATGTGGCACTGAGTCATAGGCCTTCTTATAATCTATCCAACATGTCGACAGATCCTTTCGGAAACGACGAACCTGTTGGCTTATGGCCATATCAATGAGGAGTAGCTCCTTAGTACCGCGAGACCCGTTCCTACATCCATTTTGAGAGGCTGACATGAGTTCGTGTCGATATGTTCGTTAATTTTAGCTCTCATAATGGATGTAAGAACTTTATAGACCGTCGGTAAACATGTGATCGGCCTATAATTTTAGGGTTCCGCGGTGCTACCAGATTTATGGAGCAGGTGGGTAACTCCTGTCGTTAAGAACTGGGGTAGCAAACCAGACTCCAATGCAGTCTGGTACTGAGCCGCCAAGCGAGCGTGCGACCTTATGAACGATTTTATCCAGAAGTTGTGCAGCCCGTCCGGCCCTGGAGACTTCCAGTTAGGCAACGGGCGGACTGCACGAGCTACATCTTGGGGGCGGATGGTAATAGCCCCCATTTCTGGTATTGGATCGCAGGCTCGCTCGACTTCCCGAGTCCAATCTCCTTCAGTGTGACTGACAGGCACCGACCAGATACTGCGCCAGAAAGTGCACATGGCATCATCATCCGGCAGTTGCGTGTCAGCCACACCTTGGTTCGGTTGCTCCCAAGCCCTATATACCCACCTTTCATCACTCTGGAAGGTGCGGTTCTGAGTGTATCGGTCCGCTCGCCGCTTATACCTACGAATACGGTTTTCCCAGGCATACACTTTCTGCTTCAGGAAGTCTATGCGCTCTGTGACACGGGTTATATAGTCCTGAGGACTGATATTAGTACCTGAGAACGCCCGTCTCACAAAGCGCATCACTCTAGGGCGAGTATTGCCCTCCCTGAAGCAGATTAGTTTGCCGATGAGCGCTCTGGCCTCACCAATACGACGTTCAATTCTGCACTGCCAAAACGGTACGGTTGATTTCGGTCGTGAAGCTCTAATTTCATTAGCGAATTTGACGTGAGCTACACGACATGCCGCTACAGCCGCACAGTACAGAATCGAATGAGTATCGGTGAGGTCTTCGCAGTCATCAAAATAGTTTGACAACTGCGAATCTAGGGCCGCCACCAGCGCCCTATTTTTTTATGCATGGGCAAACGAGGTAAGCGTGGCCTAAGTTCGGGCGGCATGAACCGATATTCCCGAATCGCACCTTCCAAAGCACTCCTCAATTCATCATTGCACTGGGTACTTACGTTTGTAGCCCTGTCATCAATCCTCTCATCGGCTTGACTTGTAGTAACCGGTGGTGGTACTATAACAGTCTGCGACGGGGGAGCGATGACATGGCTACTCTGCATTTCATTTCGCAGGCGATCAAGTACAGTATCGTCCAACATATGATTACGCTGGATGACCCGCACCTGATCCGACAGTCGTTGTGCCGAAACGTTGACAGCTGGCTCAAGCACCTGAAACAGAGAGAGCATCCGAACACGGTACGCGGTCAGGTGGCTTCCTCCCTCTGTAGCCCCATAGTATGAGCGTGTTATCTAATGGTTAGTATTGGAACATCTAAACAATGTATTAACTCTGTAATTCTACTATATTATTAAACTCTTCATGATAGTGAAATGAAAATACTTTTATTCAGGAAAACGTGATTTATTTTAGAATATTACATAGCACTATATGAGTATCACATGTAAGCATTGATATACAATCACACAACATTATATACAACAAGTATATAATTATGTACTATTATTCATTAAAATAATATTCAAAAATACTTATCTTTAATATTTCACCGAGAGCTCCGCACCGGTCAACGTCTCGAGCAAAAGTGCCCCGATCTCGGTGGATGTCGCTACGTCCCCGTAAGGGGGCGTGGCGAGCGGGATCGGGGCTTCGCCCCCTGCCCGCGGAGGCCATACAGTGACCCACTACTGTGGGCCCGTCACTAGATTGGCCTAGTTCGGCCTGTGGTTATTTGTCGGACGCGTAATTTTAACGCGTCCGTGTGAGTGATTGCTATGTGTTTTACTGTAGGCGCGCCACGACGCTATTCCATAGCGTCGCTTTCTTCACGACATCTCGGCGGTCTGTCACCGCCAGGTGAGACTCCGCAGAGAGGCCTGGCGGGTGGCGACCCGCGACTGAGATGCCGACTCGACACTCCTACAGTATAAGGGTGCTAGTAACCCCTCTCCCCGGTCACAGGTCTAGCCGTTCGCGGTTTGAGGGAGAAACGTGCCCCGATCGAGCCGGAACACTCGTTTTTATAGGCGACGACAAACAAGTGTGACTCATGTTATGATGACAAGTAAGTGTGATTCAAACTTATTTGCTGTCTAACATTTTTTTTTATTTTTTTATATCATTTAGTATGTTTCATTTTACTATATAAATATATTCTTATATTCTAATCACCTTGAAATATATATAACAAGCGCATGATGTTCTCATTAATGGATCGTGTCCATCTCATGCGCTGCACACTTCCGCCGGGAGCTGGGACCCTATCAGAGGCCGGTGGGCCTCGAGGTCCTAAACCGTCCGGCGGCCGGCGTCCTCCCCGTCGACGAGCAGGTGGTGGCGTCGTGGGCGGGGAGAAATACTCGTCGCTCGAGCTCGACGCGGCTACCGCAGCCGGTGTCGTCACAGCACTCACAATTGGGCTGGGTACCGGCGGCGGCAAGGCGGAGCTGTCATTATTATTATTATTATAGTCCTCACATTCACAATAATAAAATACTTTACAATTTACAAAGTAATCATGTCATTTTGTATAGAATATTCAATAATGTCAATTTGTAAATAAAACTGGTTGATATACTTTGATGATTTTCCATATTATTCAAAATGTTAAAATGCTTAGCAGAGCGAGCAGCTCAATCCCATGCTTGACAGACTGTCCAGCTCATAATAGTAGATTGCCCGATATTTACCAGGGAACGCTACCAACTAGAAAGTGAGCTGGACATGAGACTGACGATCGTCAGAACGTCTATGGGTTCATGTCTAAGAAAACGAGGTAAAAGTTCCTAATGTACTGCATAAATGCGGCCACCACAGTCATCGCACGAAACCAAAGCTTAGAAGTAATAATATCAGCTTAGAAGCATAGTAAAAGCACGCACAAAACTGTGATGACAAGTAGTATATTAAGTTAGTACCTAAGTATAAGTATAAGATTGTTTTGTAATTAAACTGCATTTTTGTTTTTATCCCTAATTTATAATAAATAAATAAAGTCTGCCCATAAATTAAGTAAATAAAGTGGGAGTCCCACCCACAGTCTCTATGATGATGAATGCAAGAAAGAATATAGTATGCGGAATGAAAGTACGAGAGGCACAAATGAGAGAATAGAATGAATGAGGTTGAGACATTTAATAGGCGCCAATAATGTTGGCGGGACTAGAACAAAGAAATAAAAAAAAAAAAAAAAAACCTCAGCGAACCTAACCTGAGTGTCCACATCCATTCACGGAGGAAGAGGTTATGGAGCAACTAAAACAGATAAGCTCCAGCAATGCCCCTGGTCTCGACAACCTTACATCAGATATTTTCCTCCAATTTGCGTCACGTTACCCGAGCTTAATAACTAATATCATGAACATGAACATGAACTAATATCATGCCTTGCCCTACAGTATTTCCCCCGAATATGGAAGGAGGCCTATGTCAAGATCATTCCTAAGCCAGGAAAGGATGATCCAACCGACTTCAATTCCTTCCGCCCCATAGGTCTAATTCCAGTTTTCGGGAAACTCCTTGAAAAACTATTTATCATAAGAGTAGCCCACCACGCTGAGGTGGGTGACAAACATAACCCTCAACAATTCGGCTTCCGTCAACAAAAGAACACTATCCAAGCCATCCATACAGCTCTTAACCACATACACCACGCCAAAGAGAACCACAAACTTGCAATAGCTATATCACATAAAAGCGGCATTTGACAATGCTTGGTGGCCTGCCTTCTTCCATCGCCTTAAACATATTGGAACGCCGCAAAACGTCTATGGGCTAATTAAAAACTACGTGCAGGACAGAGCCGCTACGCTGGATCACGCGGGAGTCCGAGTACGTAAAACCCTCACAAAAGGCTGCATTCAAGGTTCCGCGTGTGGTCCGGTTCTATGGAACCTTATCCTGGACGAGCTCCTAGACATGCAACTGCCACCGAGCTGCCATTTACAAGCCTCGCGGATGACGTCCTGCTGGAAGTTTCAGCGGATACGCCGGAAATAGTGGAACAACGAAGCAATAGCATTCTCGCCAACATCAGCGAATGGGGCAAACGCGTGAAACTTACCTTCGGCCCGGCAAAAACACAAGTCATCGCCTTCACACCCAAAGCGAAAACCGCAAAGCTTCATATGGACGGAAGCAACTTAGCATTAAACGAACTTTCGAAACTTACCCATTAACCTTTGGTATGAACGTAGATCTCGTTGAGAAACAATGGATTTTTAATTGTGTCTGTAATTACGGCATACGACGGGTTAAACGATTTAAAAGCTGCATTAAAACCAAACTTTGTAGAAAAGGGTACTATAAAATTTCAGATTATTTAGAAGACAAAAAAGCATGGGATTGAGCTGCTCGCTCTACTAAGCATTGTAACATTTTGAATAATATGGAAAATCATCAAAGTATATCTACCAGTTTTATTTACAAATTGACATTATTGAATATTCTATACAAAATTACATGATTACTTTGTAAAGTATTTTATTATTGTGAATGTGAGGACTAAGTGAATTTTTATTTTTTTTCGTTCTCAGTTAATTTTATCAATGGTCTGGCAATTTAAGAAATTTATGCGGCCTACCCAAATGTCCTTTCTTTACTGTTCATACGTGAGACAAATACGAGAAACCAGAATCTCAATACAGTTTAACTCAAAGTTGTCTCATTTATAGTCTATTTCAGAATGAGTTTGATCGTTTGACAGGACTAAACTAAATTTTAGTGATTTTTAGTTTAGTTTAGAGAATTTTGTGACAAGAGAATTGGCACCAATATTACTGTAAAATTGTTTGATCCAAAATACGGTACTTCGAAACTTTGAGAAAAATTGTTGTAGTTGAAGTGACTTCAAATCAGTAAAAATTGATAATCAAACAGAAAAAATCCTATGACTAAACAAAGAATTCTGAGTCGAATTATGTAAAAGAGTGAATTTCGTAAAAAGTGCAGTTGCCTCTTTCTACTTTGCTGCCGTCGTACTGTCTACATGAAAAGTCATCTTTATCTACTCTTCCGTCGACAAAACGGTGCTCATGCTACGCCTGATGGATGCTGAAAATTTCGAGCTCGCTTCGCTCGCAATAATTTTTTAAAGATTTCCGAATAAGAGGAAAATACTCTTTTTTTTTTAATCTGTATTTACTATTTTTCTACCCTCTCTGAAATCAGAAATAGGTACTTAATTTCTTTATGGCTATATAACATCACGCTAGGACCAATAGGAGCGGAGCATAAATGAAAATGTTGCAAAATCGGGAAAAATTATTGGTTTTTGAGAGCTTCCGTTGCGTGCGCTGCGTAAACAGTTTAAGTTACTCAAATATCATGTATGGTGGAATTATTCCTCTTAAAAAGTTCTAAAAAAAAGTCCGCGACAGCATATGTCTATCTTAGATTGACTCACTATAATCCTTTTTGATGGTAATCAAATTTGTTCGAAATTAATGCATTATTTGCGAAGGAGTTTTATCAACATGATATTAATTTTTTCAACACACTTGCTCGTAAAGTGGCTCTTATGAAACCGCTTTCAGGTTCATAATGCAGTGTATTATGGAAGCGTGCTTTTTACTTTATATTACCGCACTGGTGCGGTAATGTGCGCCACACATTACTATTTACTAGTCGGAGTAATGACATGGCAGTATGGAATTAGTAAATATATCATGGCAGCATGTAATTTTTATCCAATAGAAATTGTTTTTGGTTCAAGCGCTCAAAAGGATGTATTTTATTTAAAAAAAGAACCATAACCAAACAAAAAAAGAAACCCATGCATGCCCATGGGATTTTTTTTAACCATAACTAAACGTCAGTTGCAATACTATACATTGAATTAGTATGAACTATCCTAGTAATAAAAATGAGCATTCTCTATTTACACCCGAGCAAACTTGCGCATTTTTCCGGTAAGACCGCGGGTGGTACGCGCGCAGGCCACTTGACCCGCCCTGACGTAACGCTCTTGCCTGCCCGTGTGCCTCCGCGTTCGCGCGGAATAAAACTATCTATACTATTAAATAAGGGTTTATATCGTCTGTGGCAATTTCAGTTTATATTGTTCACCTTACCTACCTTGACCCGATTTGCGTATTATGTAATAATAACATTATTATATTTTTAGGTATATAGGCTGTTCAAAGGTATTACCAGTGCCTTTATTTACACCCGCGCGCACATCGCTCGCGCAGAAAAAACAAAACCAGCCGTCATTTTCCATAAACTTTTTTGTTGTGTGGCACTCTCAACATTTTTAGCATTCAGCTTCGAATAAGTTAGGCTTTCTTTCTCTTTGACCGATCATACGAGATGAAAGAAAAGTAATATGCAGAAAAGTTTGAGAAGGATGATGCAAAAAAGATGCAAGAGCGAATGAAGCGAGCTCGAAAATATCATTTTTAAAAATGTCGATTTCACGTAGGGGAGAAAAGCGTGAATAACAATAAATAGATTAGACTCCGCCATAGTACGTTTAATTATAGTAATTTTGTTTTTGTATTTTTTTTTCTTATTCAATTTTTTTTTTTTTTTTTTGTATAGGCTGTCTAACGGTTTTGCCAGTGCCTTTATTTACACATATGGAAAAACAAAACAGGCGCACCATTTTCCATAAATATTTATTACAGTTTTCGTTGTGTGGTTAATTATTATCAAAAATACAAAATTTAAAGTATTGTCACCGTGTGAAGAATTTTTAGACGCCCTATGAGCCCTTCCTTTAGATATTATTTTTCCCTTTGTACATAATGTTAGAATTAGATTGTACATTTTATTTAAAATTGTAAATTGAGAGATCTAAAGTAAAAAAAAAGTACCTTATAGGAACAGTAATTTTTACCCGACTACGGCGAAGCAAAAGGAGGGTTATGATTTTGACCGGTATGTATGTATGTATGTATGTTCATCTGTTCCCTCCTATCTTCTAAACTACTCATCACAATTTGACATATGACGTATCATTGGAAGCGTTTTGATCGTCCGCTGGATATAGGCTATGTGACGTCACATTAAATTAAAAATGGCCCTCTAAAGGACATAAAGTCGGAATCTAAAAAAAAATATTATTTAATCGTACCATGTTGGGTATCAAATGAAAGGGCTTAACGAGCACATTTAAAAAATATATATATTATAAACCCAAAAAATTAAAAAAAAATTAAAGTAATAAGAACTAAAACCCAACTACGACTAAAAAGATCTAAACAAGACACTGCAGACACACAAATTAAAAATCCGGAGTCACACGTGTTAGAATCGAACAGATTACGTGTGACTCTGACTTCAACTGAATGAGACGAAATTCAAAACTTGTATAAAACGCACACTATGTAGGCAGGCATATTATAAGTTGGAGGATTACATCTCTGATAAAAATGCTTGGCTTAATGCTGGTCCTGCTCCACAACCACAACTAACTAATTAACATTCGAAAATGCTGTTGGAGCTGCTGAAGATTGTAAGACTATCTTTGCATTGTATAAACTCAATCTCTCCTTTGTATTATATAATTGCACAGGTGTGAGTACTATGTACTATAGAGCTACCATTTACCGGGTATTTTGTCTTTCATTGACTTGAATGTGCCCTGGCGGCTGGGAATGTCATGCTCACTCAAATGTCTCGCTGGTGGTGGCGTATGTGTTGGATCATTTAGCTCCCTTCAAAATGGTTGAGCTGAATGGTGCTGATCCATGCGTCATGTTCGTGAACGGGCGCCGTCAGTTGTGACTGGTCATTTCTTAGCTGCCATGGCTTATTTTAATTTTTGAATTGTGCTTATTTTGTAATTGCGGACGCTTTTAACGTGCTTTCTACATTGTTCTCACATGTATAATTTCAACATGAATAATGTAACCATTATATTGTAACAATATTTTGATTTAAAAGAGTGTCCATGGAGTTTCTTGCCCGTTCTTCTCCATAGGTACCTACTACGCTTTGGAATGGGCAACTAGCTTCATATTTCTGACTGACTGACTCCTTGACAATTCAAAAGTGCCTGTAAATGGTTTAATTGAAATAAATGCTTTGAGTTTGAGTTTGAGTTTTGAGTTCTGGATTTACAATTTTTTTTTTTTTATTGTAATGATCACACTAGCACATTCATACGGACTGACAATGGCGGGGTGCAGCGGGTAGCGGGAGGCCAGGTACCACTCACTCCGTACGTGCGCCGCGCTTTGGAAATCTAGCGTGTATAAACTTGTTTGCGCGGCAAAACTATTATCCGGCAGTATACCTATTCGATTCGGTAAGAACTTAACCGAATATTATTTGGTTATTCGGTGAAACCACTATTCGGCGCATCTCTAGTATTTACTTAAATATAAATTAATGTAGGTAGTTCTCCGAGCAAACATAACAAAAAAAATATATATCGACTACAGCGTTGATCGCGTCACGCACCATCACTACTGTACTGTCTCACGTGAGGAGCGCGGTACGCGGGCCCTCCTTTCACGTCTCCTTCACCTCCGCAATGCGTGATTAGTTTTCATAAAAATAAGTAAGTAGGTACCTATAAAAATCGACTTACCTATGAAATGTAGTAATGGATTTCAGTTTTGTGTGTTTCCTACTATTGTTTTTGTAAGATCGAACTGCATATTTGACCATTTTGATGCGTAAATATTAAAAAAAGGAATTCAACCACGACTACAAGCGCTCGCGACGGAAACGAAACGTCGCGTTGTTCAAAGCCGTTGCCTACATAATCATAACCCTCCTTTTTGCTTCGCCGTAGTCAGGTAAAAACAAACAACAAAGTCATGAAAAATGCAAACAGAACCGAACGAGTGAATGAGCGAATGAATGACTTTTTGTCTTGTCTTTTGACGACATGCGTCAAATGTATCAAAGCGGATCTAAAATCCGATTTCGGTATTTTCTGTCAGAAATCGAGTTATCACGCTGAGCGGCTGACTCTCGCAGAAAAGCGGCGAAAATTGGACCTCTGTGAATTTAGCCCGCCGAATTAAATAATCTTTACTCTTCTGAACTTTTGTTTTACAACTCTAGACGACACTTGACGTTAGAATGACATTTAAAAAATATTGCTAAAATGGTTTTCAAAATCTTCAGGTTCAACTTTCGTTGGCCAGAGTCCAGACTCCACACCATGACATACATGTGTCCAATAAACAATAAAAAATCTTGATTCTAAAAAAGGTTTTACGCACCTAGGTACTAATATCTGTAGTTTTTATAGTAGTACTGTAGTAGTTTTTATTGATAGTGCGGTGTGTGTATCCGATTTATTCGTAAAAATAGCATTGCAACATTTTTGACATGTAACGTCACGTCATACGTCACGCTTGTCGCTGTCGCCTAAGCCAAGAGAAACGGACATAAGGTGATTTTACAGGCAAAATAATACCCTGTCGTACCATCGATTTCAGAAATCAGATGTCCTCACTACTGTATCTACGAAGCCGATAGACGATAATGTAAACGACATGAGGAGTGCTAGAGACGGCATAGGTCGGTGAGCGAAATGTCGATAGAGTACGTGCCGGTGAGTGAGGGGGAGCAGGACGAGCCCATCGAACTGCCGACCGAGGAGGACGGCTCACTGCTGCTAAGTACTGTGGCGGCGCAGTTTGCGGGCGCCAGTGGGCTCAAGTATCGCGCCGCGGGGCGCCTCCGCGGCCTGCGGCTTGTGGACGAACGCCTGTCGCCGCCGGCCGAGGGCTGGGGGGCGCACCGCTACTGGTGCGCCTTCCCGCGCGCCTCGCCCGAGCCCACGCCGCGCCCGCGCTGCTCTGACCTCATCGTGCTCGGCCTGCCTTGGAAAACGGGTGAGGATGCGGTGCGTGATTATTTCGCCGCCTTCGGCGAGCTTCTCATGGTGCAAGTGAAACGCGACGCAAAAACTGGGCTGTCCAAAGGTTTCGGATTTATCAAGTTCGCGGAGTACGAGTCGCAACTGCGCGCTCTAGGACGGCGCCACATGATCGACGGGCGCTGGTGCGACGTGCGCATCCCCAACGGCAAGGACGGCGGTGCCAGCGCACACCGCAAGGTGTTCGTTGGCCGCTGCACCGAGAGCCTGACGGCCGAAGACCTGCGCGAGTACTTCGGCGCTTTCGGCCAGGTGACCGACGTGTTCGTTCCGCGCCCGTTCCGCGCGTTCAGCTTCGTGACGTTCCTGGAGCCCGAGGTAGCGCAGTCGCTTTGCGGGCAGGACCACATCATCAAGGGCGTGTCGGTGAATATCTCAACGGCGTCTCCCAAACGCGAGCGGGGCGCGCGCGGCTCGCAGCTGCTGGGCTGGGGGTTGGTGGAGGGCGGCGGGCGCGTGTTTAACTGGGCGGGCGACGCGTGGCCGCCGCAGGCCGCGTCCGCGCCTGCTGCGCCGCCGCTCGATAAGCCCTACCTCAAGTATGAGTGACATCGCTGTGTACAATAACCTCTCCCTCGGACCTGGCTCACGCCCGCTATGCTCTTTGTTGATCACTGTCAAATTTTATATGAAATGTGTAAATAATATTATAATATAGTATGATGTTGTCCTGATGTTTCAATTACTCGTTATACTTTTTATTATGTACTTACAATATATACAACAATTTTACCTCCAATTTGTTACTTGCAATTTCTGAAGTCGCCCGATTTCGATAATTTTATATGCATATGTAGGGATCTTCAGATATCCTAAACATACATTGTATTGTATCGTATAAAATGTAGAAGAACAAAAATACTGTTGTAAACGTTTTATTTCATAGTGCACTTACAGATTATTTTCAAATTAGAAATATCCACATTTGGATGACCAAGTGGCAATAATAATTAATTCTACTTTAGTAAAATAAAACTTTTAAAGTTAGTGTGTGACTTGTGCCGGCTGATACACTTGTCGAAAATCATCTTACACATGTGTACCACTAGTATGCATTGTGCGAGGTAAAAAAAATTATATATTGATAAATTAATATGTATATTGATCATAATCTAAATCTAGAGTAGGTAATTAATAACGCGTTTAATGAAGTATTTGTTGTATTGCTAAGGAACTCCGTTCCTGACGGGTCGTCGCCCGCATACGGCGCCGACACTGGCACTTTTCGTTCTGACGGGAGCGCCCGCACACGGCGCCGACTCTGGCATTTTTCTGAAAACGCTCTTTTCGAGCATGTGCATTGTTGTAAAGAAATGTAATGCATTGATTGTTGTTGCATATCCTTCTAAGCTATAGTTTATTTATTTATAATATTGCACCAAGAAGCATGCTATGACAAGCAAACTATGTAATGATTATAAATATTGGCCTAACTGGAGGTTGGGCAGCAAAAGCATAATCAGCCTGTAGGGTTTTCATACTTCACTTTCACTTCTGGGACCCAGACCTTCGTATAAAGCCAGGTCGGCCATAATCCAGGCCCAGTGCAGGTGCCAGATGACATGCCGTATCACGTAAGTATCACCTATACGTAGTCCTTAACTTGAAAAGTACTGAACCGATTTTGATGAAACTTGCACAAACATTCACGACAAAACATGTTGAAATCTCTATTTTCTGTCAATGTTCCATAACATGTTTTGTCGTCAATGTTTCTGCGCGTTTGCACTAGCGAAACATTTAGGTACGACAAACATCTTGAAGTCTCTAGTTCCTGTCAAAAATAAAAGAAATCCCAACATGGTTTGTTTGTTTCGCCACTGCAAACGCAGTTTCGCCAGTGCAAACGCTTTTTTTTTTTGTTGTCTTCATTTACTTCAACTTACCGTGAAGTAAATGAAGCCAATAACAAAAAAATGGTCACGATCCGATTAATAGTTTCGGAGAAATGCATCGACTTACAACATACCTATGCAGGATTGGAATTAAAATACCTACATCAAAAATACTCCAAGTAGGATGAGTACATCTTAATCTAAGCCATGTGGCTTAGATTCCACTCAACTGGCTGAATGCGACAATACCACGACAGAAAAAATAATTGTATGTAGGCATAGGTACCTACATTATAATAAAATATGCTCTTCTGCTACCCGTGCGAAGCTGGGGCGGGTGGCTGGCTATTTAAATAATATAAACACTCCGCAACACCATATTTTTTTTTGTTAATGAAAAACACTTTCACACTTCTTTTCAAAGACGTTTTTTGAATGATAAGTAGGTAGTGTCCTCGTTAACTTTTATTAATCAGCAGGAGGTAATCAGCACCTGTCTATCTTGATGGTAGCGGTTCATCGTTTCCGGATAGCAGTTCATCGTAAATACTTAGCAGCCCAATCAACTCGCGCAGCCCCGCTGCCGACAGTCGTTGTTTCTGAAACAGTCAAAAACGAGCCTAAACTTATCGCAACTAATTTGGGCTTCCGCGACCGCGACATGACAAAGAACGAAATCGCCAAACATACCTCGATGCGCCCGTAGGGGCAGCGGCCGAAAAAGAGAGGTGTCTATTCTTGAACCGGTGACGTAGCGTGCTGCGCTGAGGTAGGCGTGCGCCGCGCCACCGGGAAGTGCGCGCGCGTGGCGCGGCGGCAGAGGCACGGGCGCGGGCTGCGCGGCCGGCTGCAGAGCGCCCAGCACGCTGCGGCCCCGCGCCGGTTCGGCGCCGCGCGCGCCCGATACGCGCCGCAGTGGGGGCTCCCCGCCCGCCTCGTGCACCACTTCACCCCTACACCGAGGAAATCGCTTAGAAAGGGCAAATCAAATTGCAGCGTTGTTTTAAAAAAAAATACGTAAAAAGTGCTGCATTTTGCAATAAAAAACTTGACAAGTTTTGAATTTGTGCGTGTATCTTGTCTTGACGTCTACCCGCAATGGGTAGTCTGACAACCAGGGGGTATTGTATTACCAGTAATAGGGTTGTGGAGGTCTGATAGGCAGTCGCTCGGTGTAAAATACTGGTATTTAGACGCATGCAGTTTGACTGGAAGCCGACTCCAACCACAACCCCAACATAGGTGGGAAAAGGCTAGGCAGATGACGAGTGGGTAATTGGGTAAAGTCACGGTATAGTCCGGGATGCTGGGGCCACACTAACGGTCAACGTCAATGCCCATCATCGCCATAAAGAACGCGGTAATTATTTCGACAATTATTGCGATAAATTAAGTGACACACACACATAAAAATCAATGCTCATTTGCCGCCACCCGAGTTATCGCTTAACTTCAAACGCCAATGTGAATGCTGTTGTGAAATTCTCGCCTTAAGTTGTGGCTACACCAACGGTTAACGTCCATCATCACGATAATCATCGGCGTTTCCCGTTGGTGTGTTCCCAGCAGGAGGTAGCGTTGCAAATACAAAAGTCAAAATTCTTAAAGTACGCGGTCTTTAAGTTCGCGACCTTACTCGGCTCGCCGTCGGTGACACACGTGAAGCTTGCTCAAAATTTCATTGTCAAATTGGCTCGCGGCGATGACAGACGGGCGAGTAAGCTCGCCGAGCCATAAGTACGCGTACTTGCTCGCACGTCTATCACCCTTTTAAGTGCACTGGCGAACGGGTAACGGGCCGACGCACACTGGGACCCGTTCATACAACTTAACGCTCAAAACTCGATTTTCGAAATGAGGGTTTAAAAAAAATTAACTATGTAAGGGTTGACTTAAGAATGTATCACATCATTTCTACAAATACTGAATCAGTAACTGCTATCTGCCGTCCAGTACATCAGCTCAAAGTTTCCTTTATACCCACATCGCATAATAAATCGATGTGTTTGCGGAAATTCAGGTTTGTGTCAAACGAAACGCCCAGATATTTGATATGGTCGGTTTTAGCTAAAGTGGGACAAGTACATGCAATATCAGCATAATGAAAATCACAATTGTTATGCGCTTGGATGTTTGGGTTAGTAAGCGTTGGATTATTGTTTCTCATTGTAAATAATAGGTACTTGGTTTTATCTGTATTTAATGTTAAAAGATTTTTATTAAACCAATTAGACACGGTATTAAAACCATTCTGTGCTACCTCATAGACCTCGGCCTTTGATTTAGCTGCGAACAGTAGAGCTGTGTCATCCGCGTATGACATAATTACACCCTTATGGAGTGCCAAATTGCACAGGTCATTTATATATATTGAAAACAAAGTAGGAACCAAAATACTACCTTGTGGGATTCCGTAACAACTATTCTTAATTTCAGAACTCATGCTCTGACCTATTTTTACACACTGATGGCGGTCGCTAAGGTAATCAGATAATAGTTGGAATTGCACTCCCCGTATTCCCAACATTTCCAGCTTGAACATTAGCAAAGTACAAGAAATTGTCTCAAAAGCCTTGGCAAGACCTAAAAATATCCCTATGATGTGCATGCCGTTATCCAGATTTGTGCTTATAAAATTTGTCAGGAGGTGAACAGCTTGGCTTGTTGATCTTATAGGCCTAAAACCAAATTGATGATCAGAGAGTAATTTATTACTTTCAAGATATTTTACTAATCTAAAGTTTATAATTTTTTCCAAAATCTTTGAGAGGCCTGTTAAAACTGAAATTGGCCTGTAGTTGTTTACACAATTTTTGTCTCCAGCTACACAGGGGTGACTACGGCTTTTTTAAGCAATTTAGGAAATATTCCTTTTCTTAGACATAACTGAAAAATGTGAGTCAAGGGAATGGGAAGGGCAATGACGTATTTAAATATTTTGAGTATGCTATTAGGTATGTCCTACGGCACAAATTTCCTTTCATCCCTCTATTATACTTACTACCTCATTAACATCAGTATCTAATAAGACAAAAGAGTTTACAGTTGCATAAGTGTTAGTTTGGCTTTGAATGGAAAGACATCAATTAGTTTTTAAGGTTTTTTCTGCTAAGTTTTTTCCTACGGTAATGAAGAAGTTGTTAACTTTATTAGCTGCTTCGGTAGGGCTTAGCTCAGAAGATAAAAGATCAAGAGCAGTTTCGGGATTTTTTGACCAAATAGTGTTTGTTTTTATGAATTTCCATATAAGTTTACTATTTTTACCTGCTTTCTGTAGTTGACTTTGATCATATTGGCTTTTTAGCTTTTTCAACTGATTATTACAGAAATTCCTATAATCGTTTGTAAGTAATTGACAGTAGTTCCAATCAGCATCGAGATAAATTACGAACATTGTGTGAACAAGTAACAGGCTGTATGATAAAGTAAAACGGGCGCGAGACAAATAATAGTAAAAAATTATGAATAAATAAAAAACGTGCGAAATGCACTCTACCTTCGTTCGTACAATTCGGTTTTTACTAACTTTTTTTTAAAACTAGCTTTCGCTCTCTTAAGTATTGATCCCGTGAAAATATCGGGGTAAAATGTATCCTATAGCCTAGATAATAGGTAATACGGGCTGGTATCCGCACCTCCACGTCAAAGCGCGTATTTTGCGTACGGATCCTATAGCCTATTCCAGAGGGGCAATTCCCTTATTTATAAGAACGTTCACATTCGCAATCTGTCAAAAAACCATCAATTAAGCAACATTTTTGAGAAGTTTGACAGATTGCGAGTTGAATGATTGCGATGTTGAATGTGAACGTTTATTATGTAAGAGAATTGGCCCTCAGGTCATGGTCTACCCATGTGCCAAATTTCATCTTAATCCGTTCAGCCGTTTTAGCGTGAAAGCGTAACAAACCAATAAACAAACAAGACGGACGACGGATGTCACAAAAAAAAAAACACGAAATGTAAAAAGGCTGCTAATGATTCGCGACCGTACAAATATGGCTTTACAGAATTATAGCCATTAGATACAGGAATACAACTCTATAAAATGTAATGGAAAACATTTGGAGAATGAATGAACCCCATGAGGATTTAAAAAATGAAAGCTCGTCATAGGTGGCAGCATCATTTGTCCGTCCTCAAACCGCCATTGTTGTTTTATGTTTTATTAGCTTCCGCCCGCGGCTTCGCCCGTGCGGTATGTCGATAAAAAGTAGCGATTGTCCTTCCCCAGGATGCATCTATCTCCCTGCCAAATTTTGTCAAAATCCGTTCAGTGGTTTAGGCGTGGAAACGTAACATACAGACAGACAGACAGAGTTACTTTCGAATTTATAATAATTAGGTATTAACGTATGGATTTTGTGTTTGTTGACTTTTAAGTTCTTTTTTTGTTAAAACTGGAAGCTACAATAGGTACTTTTATTTTTTAACATTTCTTCACCCTTCTTATCCCACCCACCTCGGGTGCGTCAGCTGACGCTAGGTTCACTTATTAGTCATTCGAGATAAGGTGGCGAACTTAAAAACCACGTACTTTAAGTACGCACGTCTATCACCCCCCACTTTAGACAGAGTTCGCTCGGCTACAACCCGAATTTTATCACTGTTACGGAGAATTAATAACCAAGTAAAAGGTACCCGAGTATATCGGCGAATCTGTCGCGCTGTGGCGGCGGCTGCATGGCAGCGTGTAGCGGCAGGGTCGAGATTGGTGATCGGGGATGCTCTGGTACATTTTCTGTTTCACCACGTGCTGCGCTTCTATAAGTGGTAATGTATGCTGCGATATGAAACAACGTAGCTTCTGATTTATTCAGGTAAAAATATTAATTCGATACGACTAAAACGAACCTCCTCGCACGTGATGCAGGCGGTGGCAAAACTAGCGCAGCGCCCACAGCAAAGTATGGAAATCTATGTACAACCACAAAAAGAAAAATGAGCTTCATCACTTTTAGCTAGTGGCAAAAAAATAATCTGTCGGCCCACCTGATGTTAAGTGGTCACCGCCGCCTCTGGACGTCTGACAATCAATATTAATTAAAAAAATTACCGAAGCGCCTGAGGGGCAGTGGGACGATCCCGTGGCGGGTATCGCATGAACGCGGCGAGCAGGGCCAAGGCAGGTGGCGAGGCAGAGGGCACGACGCGCGCCAGCGGCACGCCCGCGCTCGACGGGAAGCGGAACCGCAGCGCGTCAGCGAGGGCGTACCCCTCCGGCCAGTCGTCTCGGTCGGGAGTGCCCAAAACAGCGCATATCTTGTGCAACTGGTCTATTTCAGAGTTCCCCGGGAACAGAGGCCGACAGGTATATAATTCTGCCATAATGCAACCGAGAGCCCACAGATCGATGGGCGCACCGTAGCGCGTGTCGTGCAGCAACACCTCTGGCGCGCGGTACCAGCGCGTGGACACGTAGTCGGTGTAGGGCGGGCGCGAGCGAACCTCTCGCGCCAGCCCGAGGTCGGCGATCTTCACGAGTTCGGGTCCGGCACACAGCAAATTTTCTGGTTTTAGATCCCGGTGGAAGAAACCGTGACGATGCATATGTGCCAGCCCCTGTAATACTTGGTATACAATGTTCCTCAACACTGGCTCAGGAAAAGCGCGCTCCGCGTCGCGTATCAGCTGGTAGAGGTTGCCCCGCATGTACTCAAATACGAAGTATAGGGTATCATTTTCCCGGATTACTTCGCGTAATTTGACAATGTTGGCGTGGTTCAGCTTCTTGAGCGACTTTACCTCGCGCAGGTTCATGGCTTCGTCCCACGAATAGTACTTGCGCTTCATGCGCTTGATGGCCACCTTCTCGCCGGAATCGCGCCGCTGCGCCAGCACCACGGAGCCGTACGTACCGTCGCCGAGCTGCTGCAGCACCACGTACCGGTTCATGGTGCCCAGTACCCACCTCTTTAAAACTCAACAACACATCGTTACACACTATATTTCTCGAATATTTCAAGTAAGAGGATGTTGGATATTATAGGTGGAAGATAACTTATTTTTGTCTTTGTTTGCTTGTAGCACCTATCCTGTATCCGTAAGAGCGTTGAGCTTTTATTACGTTTAACACGGAGCAAATGGAAAATTTACACAGTATTCTTGGTTTTAACATTCAAGGTGAGTAGTTTACATTTGTCAATAATAATATAAATAACTAAAGGTTTTGAGACCGAAATCGCTTTTTATTGTTCGTACAAAATCACAGGTTTTTTAACAGTTAACATTTGACATCAGATAGTGCACCAGGAATACTTTTTTAAATAGGTAACTTGATCTTGTTTGATACACTATTTTAGGTACATGTTATTTACAAATCAGTTTCTATGGTTACCTCAGTGTTAGTGCTCTGTGCTCAGTGTATTAACTATGGTAACCTCAAAGAGTAGAATAGCCTCCGTGAAGTTAGCCGCACGATTTCATAATATGAACTTTTGTTAAGTGAAGTTAGCCCACCTCTGTGAATTTAGCCCCCGATTTAATTATTCTGAACTTTTGTTAATGCTAATCGTTAGAGAGAGTTAGAGAGAAAATAAAAATCTTTAGAGAGTAATTAGTTTTATTTCCGCTGGTCACTTGCCTAGCCGCCTAGCGCAAGGCTTCTATAGTCCACCTTTGGGAGCTAGCGCAACATCCTACCGGGAGGCCAGGCAGCAAAGGCACTGCGCCAATGCTGGCGTCTGTCCGCCTGTCACAGACAATTTGCTCCGAATCTAATGAACCGATTAAGTTGAAATTTGGTAATTAGGTACACTTACTTACGTTATTACTGTGACCCAAACATGAGACGTGTAACGTAAATAAATACATTTTTAATATGGGGGTCATGTTCTGGGGGGGCAATAAAGAAGAAAAAAATGTACCGTCTGAGCGTGACATATCAAACGCTTACTCGCCAGTAAGCTCGCCGAGCCATAAGTACGCGTACTTGCTCGCACGTCTATTACCCCTTTTATAGTTTCGCCATGCCCGTCTGTCTGTCTATCCGCGGCTTAGCTCAGCGACTTTTAGCACTAGAAATGTAATTTGAGTAATTTGGTATGGGTATTTTATACATATAAATAACGCCGACAAAGTGGTAAACAAAAACCATTAAAAAAAAATCTGTACCTTCCTCTTGTCAACTAAGCTTGTCAAGGGTGTCCTTCCCCCAAAGCTAAATGGTTGGTTTTGGATGATATGTAAAAAAATTCACGGCAGTATATATAACGAAATTAAAAGGAAAACTATCACAGCTAAGTAGGCTCTACAAGTTACCGAGTAATAATCGACTAACTTATATTTTACGTTTTGTATGGGCGAACATGTTTTTCAACTACAATATTAAGTTTGTTCTTGGGATAAATTCATCCCAACTACAGAACCCTTCATCGTGTTTCGACACGCACTTGGCCGATTTTTTAGGGTTCCGTAGTCAACAAGGAACCCTTATGGTTTCGCCATGTCCGTCTGTCCGTCTGTCCGCGGCTTAGCTCAGAGACCGTTGGTACTAGAAAGCTGTAATTTGGTATGAATATACATATAAACGACGCCGACAAAGTGGTAAAAAGTAATTGTAAAAAATATTTTTTTTTAGGGTACCTCCCTTACTCGTAAAGTGGGGATGGTTTTTTTTCTCTGGTCAATCCCATGGTATGGGGTATCATTGGAAAGGTCGTTTAAAAATATGGTGAGTTCGTGAAAACCATTTTTGGATTCAGAGATCCGTTTGCGGAATATTAAGGTTGATGCGCTAGGGTGGCCCGCGAAATTCAAATTTTCTTACGTTTTTTGCAATTTGCAGGTCAGTATCAGGTTGTATGTTGATCTAAATATTATTAGCGGCTGTAACAAATATGAATTTACAGAATTATAAACATTAGAATCAGTAATACAACTCTCTAAGTTCATGTAAGTGTATTGACCGACGATTTCATGAAATTTTCATTCAATACACTTACATGAACTTAGAGAGTTGTATTGCTGATTCTAATATTTTCGTGTTGGCGTTTCCCGTTGGTGTGGCCCCAGCATATGAGATTTGTCATAAATCATTTTAAAAAAACTTTGTATTTCCGGCAGGGGGGAGTGGGGGGATCTACTAACCCTTCCCCCCTCTCCCCCCTCCCATATATCGAAGCGGCACGTTTCTAAACTTTAACCTGTTCAGATCCTAGGGTAATTGATTCTCAGAAATAATTTAATATCAATTAAAATATTAACTCTCCAATGATTTCGTTTAACTCTCAATCTCGCTCTAACCATAGTCAAACTATAAAAAATAAAATACGTCTAAGTCCATTTTTGCGGGAATGAGGGCCAATTTCTCAAAAAAAAAAAAAAAACTTTCATATATAAAACTAATTCCTCTCCAACGATTTCTCTCTAACTCTTAAAAGTTCAGAATAATTAAATCGGGGGCTAAATTCATAGAGGTGGGCTAACTTCACGATCTTAAAAATGATTTAATAGGTACCTATTAACTCTCTAACGATTTTGTGTAACTCTCAATCTCTCTCTAACGATTCGCAAATAATAAAAAAAAAAAAATTACCTACGTCTAAGTCGGTAAGTACATTTTTGCGGGAAGGGCCGTGAAGGGCGGCCAACTTCACACGGATAATTAAAATTGTTTTTACATAAAAACTAATTACTCTCTAGCGATTTTTCTTTTCTCTCTAACCCTCTTTAACAAAAGTTCATAATAATGAAATCGTGCGGCTAACTTCACAGAACATATTTACCATAGAGTAAAGTAATAAACGATACGATACTTACTTACTCTCTAGGGATGTGAACTGAACTCAGACTACAATTTATTATTTTATAGGGCCTGTGAGTGTGAATCTGTGATCCTGTCCTGTGATCTGTGCGATTGGCTAGCTTCTAGCTTGCTACATATTAGTTCTCCGACTATATATAGTTCAATACAAACAAGTTACAACAGCAGTGAGGATTGCCGATAATTTCAATCATTAATGAATGCTGCCTTGTGATCCATCATCCATCCACACGGCAGAATATATTAACATATATATAGTGATTTATTATCGTTTTGAATTCACTGTAATCGGATCGGCTAGCTAGTAGTGATAGCGCCTACAGCATCAACCATGCCACAAAAATAATCAAAACATTAACATTTTGCATTATTAAAGTGGAAATAATGATAGTTTTATAGTAAACTTACGGATATGTATGACAGACATGAGTGCCGTGATAACTAGATGTAGAGTGAGTTCGGAGCAACTTGATTTATTGCTGTCGTTTATGGAAGAGCACCCCGACTTCGCAGCCGGTAAACAATCAATATACTCCCGGTTCAGTTCGAGCAAGCTGTGGCGACTGCTGGCGGAACGGCTGAACGCGGCGGCGGTGGACAGCGGCGGAGCGCGCAAGTCGCCCGACAAGTGGTGCCGGGTCAGTCACTCGCTTCATGTTGTGGGGTACTCATGTAACATGCAAAGGTGTAGGTGCATATATTTGAAGCACGGGCTTAGTATTTTGATATTTTCGTAGTGAAGCCCTGGCTGCCCCTGGGATTGAATTATTACTTTAATATTTCAAATTTCTTCATTCCTGTCACACCGCATATCTCCACATATGCAATCTAAATAATTATTGAATTTAAAAGGCACACCAACAGATTCTGTATACAATGGTGGCGATTCTCTTGTACACCGAACTAACCTAACTAAACTAAGTATCTCTAAAATTCCAAGTGGCAAAAAACGAAAATTCTAAACCAACGAAGTTGGTCTTCTGAAATTATAAGTTATTTTTCACTTTGTAGTGTTTTTTGCAAGTTGGTTATTTTTTTTGTTAATCCTCGATCAGTTTTTACTTTTAGCGGATGAGTTGGAGGTAAAAAAAACTGGCTGTTTTTTTTTTGTTAAATAGTTTTTATATCTAAATTAATAACTCAGCACTATCTAAATGCTGTCAAACTAAATTATAGTTATGTTGAGTCTATTTCAGAATGGGAAATTGTTGATTGACAGGAATAAACTAAACTTGAGTGGTTTTGTTTTTAGTCTAGTTTAGAGAATTTGTGACAACAGAAACAACACCAACGTATCTTAAATTAAATAGGCACTTATTAGCCTCAGACTTACCCAGTCGCCGACTACAGGTTAAACCAATATTCTCAGAGATATGTGGTAACACAGAAAATAATAATATATTTAACTGTAGACAAAAAATAATTCAACTTAATGTGAAGAAAGTCACATCCACTTTGAGACTTTTGCCACCAGGACAACGTGCTTTCTATGAGCTATTTCATTTTAATGGTGCAGTTAAAATAATGACAGAAGGTGGTGGCACACCATACGTGTTTAAGAGATGAAAAAAAAAAACAGTGCTCAATAAGCATGTGGAGTCTCCAAGGAATGTGTGTGTGAACTGAGGGACCAAACTGGGAATCACAAGAAAAAAGTCCTATGATTTAGTAGTCCTAAAACAATTGTAGAAAGAATCTGGGCATTTGTAAATCAATATATTGCAAACTACAGCCCTTAAAGTATGGTCCCTCAGTTCTCACAGACCATCAGCCAAATCTCGGAAAGTATCTTGAAAATTAAAGTTTTGTGATTACAGACATTTAGTAAAGATTTTGTAAAGATATTTACTAAATAACAAACCACAAAAGCATTAAAGACAAAAAACAATATAACGACAAAATTGTGGTCCCTCAGTCCACACAACATAGATAAATATTTTAGTGAATATTACTGAATTAAATAAATAAAACCGTTATTTTTCGACATAACGTTTTAGTAAAAGTCTTAATACATTTTGTAAAAAAGAAATGGAGCAGAAATATCGACGCAATTTTAAGATAGCGATTATTAATACTGGTCCCTCAATCCTCACCTCCACTGACACAAGTGCGTGTGCTACCTGCTTGACGAAATTATTATCGGAAAGTCTAGTGCACTTAACTTTTAGTAAAAACTTTCTACTAAATAATAGAATGCTAAAATTGTGCATTGCTTTCCTCTTAGCTGAGATAATATTATTTTAGTAATCCTATGAAAATAGATAGATTAGTGAAACCACACAATGAAACAAAATGTGGACAGTATTATTATACTTTAATTAATATGACTTATGAAGGAATGAAAACAAATTTGTATGGTCAAATGTAACTCAAATTAAAAAAAAAAAAACCCAACTGCAAAAATACATAACTGAAGAGCGAAAAACATCATTTGGAAAGAATTGATTAAAATAGATATACCTAAACATTGAAATGAAATGAAATTGTTTATTCTGTAAATAGGATATAGGAATCACTTTTACAAGTCATATTAAAAAAAAAATAAGCTAGATGAGGTCGGCGTTTCCTATCTGACTACTCTGAGAAGACAGGCCGAAACAAACTCAGAGGTCGCAGTCTCTTTTAAGGTCCAGACATAATCTTGGTCAGGCCATATGAGGACCATGTAGATTAATCTATGAAATGGTCTTTTGAGGAAAGAACCACACAGATTTGATAGGACCAGTCCAGTCAGTGCAAGCATTTGTCAGTAACCGAGGAGCTCAACTCGTAGCTTAAGGAGCTCAACCCCAATTAGCATTGCAAGCTTTATTTAAGTTGGTTTTTATACTAGAAGCTGTTTAAGCGCTTATACAGTCCTTGTAAGTAAAAACTTTTTGTCAAATCAAGAACTCATAATAGTATATAATGTTTCATAGTATTTCTATCTCCGAAACTAATAAAAGATATAAATATAATGATTTTTGATTGTTAAAGAACTCGTCAAGCAGAGTACGATGGTGTATTGATGATAAAAAAATATGGAAGTACCTACTTAATTGGAAATAGATTTTGTGGAACCAATGATTTGTTTACTTTTCTCTAGAAAGTCGATGTGAGACGGAATCGTTACGGTTTTTTACTCATCAACTGCAATTATTTTTCTCAAACTGTTTCGACAAGTAATCACTTTGACTAGTTTGAGAAACAGTGTCTTACGATGGCTTTTTTATGCTCCTTTTTAGTAATATATTGTTCAGTAACAATGACGTAATATTACGAGACCTCGTGTAAATATAATGCTACGCATGTTACAAACTGAACACTCGGGTTTAAAAATAAGTCTACACAAATGATTACGTAACGTGTGAACACAAATACTACATACCTATAGTTACTGAAATGTTTTCCGGTCAAATTGTGTTCGAACTATTACCACACATAGAGACTAAACCCCACACAGTCACCATGTTACGTAGCAGTTACGGAACTGTGACAATTTGTTACCGCTTTGAAGATTCTGCGACCGAAATGTGCTATATGGGATACGTCTTGTATTATAATAATCATACAACCTTAATCAACCTATTTAATCATACAACCATAGATATCCGGAGATATGCCTTCTATCTATATTTGTTCGAGTTCAAGTGTCGCCACCTTTTCCCCACTCCCGAAACTCACACAAAAGCAAAATAAATAGATACGCACGCACACAACTAAATATGCGTAACACATTTGTTTTTATTTAATGCACACATACTCAAAAGAGGCGGGCATTAGAAAGTATAGATACAGCGACTGTACGCACACAAGCAACTCTAGCCTCAACTAGGGATGAGGGGTTGATATATATATTTGATCGATAAAAATATCGATGAAAACAGGATATCTATGGTGAAAACCGAGTGCAAAAAAGAGAAGTATTTTCGGGCATATTTTGACGTAATTAAATCCAATGTAATTAAAATCTAATTTAATAATTCAAAAGTTATTTAAAACTGAAATAAAAATAACACCTCAACAAAAACAAAAAAAAAACGGCTGAAATAACTAGATCGAAGTGTAAAAATTTTGAAAAAACATAGTACATATTGTACTATGTTTTTTCAAAATTTTTATCCGTGTTATTTACGAATAATTCAACTCTTCAGCTTTATAATATAAAATGAATTAATATAGATTAATAAGCAAATGTTAGTATATTATATAAATCCGTAAGAACAACTAACAATTATCGATTTCCATATCTCAGCGCTGCACACCACTAATGCATCGTTTTGAAATGTCACAATTAAATATTTATAAAATCCTTAAATATTATAATAAATGCTTTGATTTTTTACTTAACGGTGGTAGGACACGCCACTTGTCTTAAGGTGTGTTGTAATTGTCCCATTTTTGCAAATAAGCACGGAACAATTCGGCATTTTGTAAAAATACGAAATGACAGTGTAACGTTTCGATGGAGACATACATAGAATACACGGTGCGCACCGTCGTCAGGCGCATATACACCCAGGTTGGCCAAGGTCAGGCGACATGTACCACGCCTCCAAGCCATATCCCTCGATATCCGTGCATACAACCTTGTTTTCATTCCTTCTTGTGTCATATTAATTAAAGTATACTGTCCACATTTTGTTTCATTGTGTGGTGACACTATCTATTTTCATAGGATTACTAAAATAATATTATCTCAGCTAAGAGGAAAGCAATGCACAATTTTAGCATTCTATTATTGAGTAGAAAGTTTTTACTAAAAGTTAAGTGCACTTAGTTAAGTGACTTTCCGATAATCCTATCGTCAAGCAGGTAGCACACGCACTTGTGTCAGTGGAGGTGAGGATTGAGGGACCAATATTAATAATCGCTATCTTCAAATTGCGTCGATATTTCTGCTGCATTTCTTTTTTACAAAATGTATTAAGACTTTTACTAAAACGTTATGTCGAAAAATAACGGTTTTATTTATTTAATTCGGTAATATTCAATAAAATATTTATCTATGTTGTGTGGACTGAGGGACCACAGTTTTGTCGTTATATTTTTTTTTGTTTTTTTTGCTTTTGTGGTTTGTTATTTAGTAAATATCTTTACAAAATCTTTACTAAATGTCTGTAATCACAAAACCTTAATTTTCGAGATACTTTCCGAGATTTGGCTGATGGCCTGTGAGAACTGAGGGACAACACTTTAAGGGCTGTAGTTTTTAATATATTGATTTACAAAATTCCTAGATTCGTTCTACAGTTGTTTTAGGACTACTACTAAAACATAGGACTTTTTTTTTGCGATTCCCAGTTTGGTCCCTCAGTTCACACACACATTCCAAGGATAGCTCTTGACAAATTAAAAAGTAGTTTTAAAATTACTTCTTTTGTTATAGTTGCGCGCGCCTACAGTCGCAAAAAGGCAACATCGCAAATAGATGTCAAATATTTCGCTGTTAATTAATATATTACTGTATGGAAATATGAAATATGGCAAACTAGTTGTCTACAATATTGATTATGCAATAAATAATATCATAACAACAGATATTTAGTTAAACCTCCAACTGTCATTAACAAGACACAATAGAATTTTAATTGTTATCGGCCTATAACTGCACCATATTTCATAGAGCGCGCGTCGATAAAAACTGTTGGGAGCTGAGGAGATGAAGAGAAACGATCGGTTCCAAGTGGAGGCCTTTTTTTTTTTTTGGTTGTGAAATCATCATATGACTTCTCCCGCTCTGGGCGGAGCGGAAGGGCGTGTCAGACTCTTACTGACTAAAACCCACCCGTGTTCCTTCGGTTGCCTGTTGCCAGGGTCCCGGTATCCCTTTCGGAATATTCCGCAACCCTGGCAGGCATCGGTCCTAACGGACCCCGTCAGGTGTGCTGACATCTCTTTGAGGCGCGCGTGGAACACGACGCGCCATCGACCCGGGCCTGGTCCTTATCGGACGGCGAGCTACCCATTGCTCGCCGTCCGCAAGCCCGCGCCTATGGTGGCCGGGAATCCGCCTGGGATTCCCGACGCCCAGGGTATCTCCAGCGGCCGCGGTTAGGGGCGTGAGGGCGCAGGCTTTGCCTCTCCCTCACGCGTTCCGCCTCCTCCTTTGCAAGCATCACTGCTTCGCAGAATGAGGTGACCGCCTCCCATGCCCTCGCTCCGTACCATGGCCTGGACCAGGGCCGGACGCGAGAGGTCAGTGCCGCCAATCGCCTCCACGAGGACACGGCGGTGCTCCGCCCAAGCAGGGCACACCTCCACCGTGTCCTCCGGACGATCCGCACAGTGGTGACACCCGGGCGTTTCCTCCCGCCTAATCCTGCACAGGTACCTCCCGAAGCTGCCATGTCCGGTGAGGACCTGCGTCAGGCGGAAGGTGAGGACGCCGTGGCGCCTCTCCAGCCACTCCTCAAAGAGGGGACTTATCGCCGCAATTGTGGCGTGCCCATCCAAGTGGAGGCCTAGCGCCCTGTTACCGCCACCACGACGGTGGCGTCCCCGTCGTGAGTTTGAGGAACTACAGACTGATACGTGCTGTGCTGTGATTGGTTTATTCAAAATGTTTAATTTTTAAGTAACCCACAAATGATTTTTATTTATAGGAGTTTGTATTAGTAGCTAAGCTTTTCTTCAATAAAACCAGTACGATTTAGCGCTTGGAACCGATCGTTTCTCATCATCACCTCAGCTCCCAACAGGTCTTTAGAAAGCCGAACTTTCCAAATGCCTTTTCTACACCTAAAACCGGTTACAACTTAAATAAGAAAGTTGGTTTATGCAGTCGATAGTGGCCCTAGCTCATTATATTTGTTTTGGCTGGAGTGTTAACATTATATTGCATACAGAGTGATTTGCCTGCAGCTGAAGTCACCAGGGCTGTAACAATGATTGAGGAAAGTCACACCTACCGTTCAGTCAGTCGAAAGTTGTGTGTATCATCATGTATATGTGATAAACCGTAATGTGCAACGGTACAGACAGACAGGATCTTACGTGCGCAGGCGCGGGCAGGGCAGAAATCGTGCATCCAGTGCTGTAGACGACCGTTTTATAATGGTGCAAACATTAAGAAATCGTCGTCAAACGGCTGTTCAGACCCGAAATGTTCGACAGAACGGTCCCCCGACTGCAATGACAATTTTATCAACCGGTGTTTTACTTTTTAGTTTAATTAATTATTGTAAAATTCATCGACGGAAGAGAAAGGAGAGCAATTTATAAAATGGTATAAAATGGTTCCACTCCAGAACAAAACTCGACTCCATTCATTGGATCAATTTTGATGCTGACGAGCGAACGCTAATCTTGCTACTCGATGACTCACCTCAAGTTTTGGCGCTTTTGCTGGCACGTATGACTTTAAACCAACTTCATTTAACCTTCTCCTCACTGTTCGTTCACGAACACGTACGTTACGCACTTCTTAAAAGACATTTCGGGTCTGAACAGCCGTTTGACGACGATTTATTAAAGTTTGCTCCCTTATAAATCGGTGGTCTACGGCACTGGTTGCATGATTTCTGCTCTGCTCTCACCTGCGCACGTACAACCCGTGCGCATTAACGTGGCACCTGGCTCGGAACTCAATACTCCCCCCGCTACCCGCGCGGGGGGAGTATTGAGTATTGCTCTCGTCTTCCCGGTAGCGTTAGGCATCACAGTTTCGGAGTAATTTGTTACTAGCTGCGCCCCGCGGTTTCACCCGCGTAAGTACGAGTCTTACGCGGGTGAAACCTTTTATCCCGTGAAAATATCGGGATAAAAGTATCCCAAAGCGTAACAAACAAACTCACATTCGCATTTATAATATTAGTTTGGATTATGTCGTCGTTAGAATAAGCTACAACACCTCGAAATTTTAATTTATATAAATATATTATTATAATTATAAATATAGTACCTTTTACATATCAATAATAAAGTATTTAATCCTACTATCCTACTAATATTATAAATGTGAAAGTTTGTGTGTTTGGATGTTTGATATGACGCAAAAACGGCTGAATGGATTTGGATGAAATTTGGCAAACAGACAGTTACAACCTGGATTAACACATAGGATACTTTTTATTTATTTATTTATTTATTATCTATGGAAGACTTACAGCTAAGAAAAAGCAGATAAACAAACTAGTATGTGAAACAGACAGCCAATTAAAAGTCCTCGCTTCTAAAAACAGAATATAAAGATAAGGTGTGAACAACACGAAAACAAAGCTACAAAAAAAAAAAAATACAGTATAACCTCCAAGCTTAAGCTAAATTCACATTTATGATGCAACATTCGATACTTCAACACAAGAATAAAAACCTGAAGAACCAAAATCTTAATTAAAAAAGCTGCGGCTCAGGCACTTCCTGGCCGAGGACACACTCGTTATGAATGCATCAAAATCATGCTGTTTACACATGCTATTAAATTATACTATACTGTATATTAAATTATACTACTATATTTTTATCCCGATGTTCCCACGAGATCGAGAATTACGCGGGTGAAACCGCAGGGCGCAGCTAGTAACTAATAAAGTATACAAACTAAACCAACCTAATTAAACACCTTCTAATTTCTGTGTCGCTACAAAATTATTGCGATGTATAGCCTATTCCCACTTTTTCTTAGCGTTGTATCTTTGGGAAATAAATGAACACCGGGGTTAGTACATCCGGGTACAGCACATAGAGGCATATTTCGAGAAAATTGAAATTTACTGAATGCTAGGTTACAAAATGTATGGAATTGACAGTTTTCAATGGCCATCTCGAGGATTCGCCACCTATCGTGAAAAAATGGCAGTTTACATCCTTATTGATGGGTATAACATTTCTTTTTTCTCTATCTCTGTGCCAAATTTCATCCAGATCCGTTCAGCCGTTGTGGCGTGATTGAGTAACATCCATCCAAACTTTCCCATTTAATAAGATAATAATAAATGTCATTATCAATATAGGATCATCATAATACAAGCGCGATATTCACAATTATAGTCACTGTAATAATAGTCACTGCTATTATCTCTTACTAGCTGCCCGCCCCGGCTTCGCACGGGTAGCACTAAGTACTTATCTACAGCGCACCTACCCTACCTACTTATCTACCCGACCTACCTACCTACCTACCCTGCCCTACCTACCTACCCTACCTACGTACTGTACATACCTACCTACCTACACTTACCAACATATCTACCTACCCAAGCATATTACCCTACCTACTTACCATACCTCTCAACCCTAACTACCTACATACCCTACCTTCCTACCCTACCTACCTACCCTACCAACCTGCCCTACCTACCTACCCAACCTACCTACCTACCTACCCAACCTACCTACCTACCTACCCTAGCCATTCTATACTGAACGTATGAGCCGGTATTTTTTGGAGCTATATTTACATTTTTAAACTCGTGATATCTTTCGAATAGAATGTCTGAATTGAATAATTCAGAAAGTCATATGAAGGTATTGAAGCAGTCTTAATAATGAAGTAATTTATTTTGATAAGGATTAATACCAAGATACAAATAAAGAGCCTTTTCTAGCGGCGTCATTTCAATTAAATTTTCAAAATAAAATAACACTTATTGTGGCATAACTATAATAGACATATGCTGTCGCGACACTTTTTGTAAATAATGATGTGTTCTGCAAAGTCGTAGTACATTATTTTATTCTATCATCAATAGTTTTCGCAGCGCACGCGATTTAAAGAATAATATTTTTTTTACACCTTGGTTTACATTATTGGAGTTTTAGTAAGGATCCCTAATCTTTTCTAGTAATAAATATAGTTTATGTTACTCAGGGTGAATGTACCTTGCTAGTGGTGAAAGAATTTTTGAAATCGGCGCAGTAGTTTTTGAGTTTATTCATTACAAACATACACACAAAAATACAAAATATCTTTCCTCTTTATAATATTAGTGTAGATGAAATCCTTTCCGAGAAATAAGCTTGCGAAAATAATATAATCTCATTCATTGTGTCTAAATAGTTTCTATTGTCACGTTTAAAGCATCTTAAAGTAGGTATGTTATGAGAAATACTAAGCGCAAAATAAATGTTGATATTCAAAAAACTAAAATAATCACTCGTCCGGCCCTCGCGACCATGTATGATCTCGCAGGTACGCCGCGCGCGCGCCTATCCGCGGGCTACGCTGCCCGTCGTAACTAAAACCTTTAAAGCTACTTAAGGTTGATGCGCTAGAGTGGCTCGCGAAATTCAAATTTTCTTAAGTTTTTTGCAATTTGCAGGCATTATTAGCGGCCGTAACAAATATGGATTTACAGAATTATAAACATTAGAATCAGCAATACAACTCTCTAAGTTCATGTAAGTGCATTGAATGAAAATTTCATGAAATTGACAGTCATCATATAATATCTCTAACATAATTATACCACACAACTAACCATTCCAAATTGACTGGCAGTCAAACGGTCACACCTATGAGTATTATATATATATATAATTTTTGTGCTGCCCTACTGTAGACATTTCAATCAAAGCTATGTCTTCTGGTGACTTTTGAAATTCTGCTAACCGTTCTTCACACTGAATTCTCAATTGTGCTTCGTCAGTATCAATTTGATCACAAGCTTCAGGTCCGTAGTGCTTGTCTGGTTGGGATTTCTCTCTTGGAGCAAACAATCGTCTGTGTGTCGACGATTGATGTCGTATTCTACTTTGTTCTTTCTGCCTTGTGTATTTTTTTAAATGTGTCCTGTGTCCTGAGCTCTGGGTGGTCTGTTTTTTCCATGCAGTTTCATGCCATTTGTGTCCAGTAGCAAGCGATAATCCTGAAAACACAATATTTTTTTCTAAAAAATATCAATAAAATATAAATAGATGATTATACATCTTATTCATATGAAACAATACTGTTGGAGTAGGTACATCTGTAGTTCACTACCTGATCTGTTTGGGAATGAGTGCACTATGTTATATTCCATAAATTAGTCAAAATATTTCTGAATGCACTATGATAATCAAAGCATTTCTTACTGGTATTGAAAATTTCTGACTGTTTATATTTACCTGCCACATGGAAACGTCTCTGGTACCCCCTCTTCCTAAACTAATTAGTTTTCCACAGTTGAGCTTATTTATTACACTCATGAAGATTTTTACCACATTTGTTGACTCATTTGACAAACGGCCTGCATTCAAAGCAATTTTTTCATTGGCTGCATAAATCAGAGCCCAAACCTCTGGAGCAGTCTTTTTCACTTTCTTTTCACTTCCATCTGCAGATGTTTTACTGATATTACAGTAATAATCCTTCCAGTTTTCATGTACTCCAAATACATGAAGCAGACCATTTCTCAAATCTGCAGCCATAGTAGCATTCTCACTGCCACACATTATAATTTTCCGCGCCACTACCTCAGACGAAGTAAGCCACTACTGTAAGTTTCGTCATCTTTGGCTTCAAAATATTGCGTCCATAAAGTGGGAGCTTAGTGTTGGCCAAGATCTAAAAAAGTACAAATCTAAATACAGAATGCTTTACTGATCTTGAAATTACTGTACAAATTTGATTTATTTATTTACCTTGTAAAGTGCACTAGTGTAGTTTTTGATTACATGATTCTTGTGGCCAATTAATCTCTAAAGGTACAATCATATGTTCAGCTAAATGAAAAATGAAATGAATAACAAAAGAATATGTTACTTTTATACACAATAATTGAATAAAATCCATTAGTATCGTATTTCACAACCATCTCTATATCACGGAGTCAAAGTCTTGTAAGATAATCTGTCAACTGATGCACAGATGCAGAATTCATTATTGTGTCGATTACGTTCAGAACTCTAAACACATCCTGAGAAAATAGAGTAATAAAATGTATAGTAAAATTTTACTTAGATTCCTGGTAGAATATTGGTCGACAATTAATGAGAAAAAAATCTGATTACAATAAGTTACTTACTTATTTATTTTTAACCAATAAATCACGTCTATTTGATGTAAGAAACTAAATTTGTTTGTTTCTGAACGCATCACATCGTGCCGGCCGGCGAAACTGCGAGGCACGCGACCAAAGAGTATAATAATAATAATAACGGGACTGACGCGACATAACAAATAAAAATAATGTTTATCTGTCTGTAAAATGCATACAAGGTATTCTTTACATAATCTGGCAAAACCATATCCCATGACTGCGCCACCCATTCTTCGATTTAGTATTGTCTGTAAAGGACCATGCAAAAGATTGTATGGGCACTGTCCCAACCCACCAACAGACATGGGGCTTGTTTTAATATTATTATGAAGTCAGAACACAAATAACAATTTTTAGTAAGTAAAAATACGGGGGCAACAAAAAAAAAATTTTTACTTAAGAAAGGCTTTTTTTTTATAACCTTTTAGACATTTTACAATAAACAATTGTTCAACTAAACATTTCAGGTTTGAATAACATGTATAAGTATATATATGTATATTTATAAAATAACAACATTTTGGGTTAGTATTAATCACATTTTTTGTGATTGTTCATGTACATACATATTTATGCCAACAGAACTGTTATCCAGTTTTGATAAGTTAATAATTATTCATCTATCATTATAGTAGATAGCATTTCTGCCGGCAGATTAATTTCAGTGTGACGACCTTGCCCCGTATACTAAATAATTGAGACTATATTATGCACACAGCTTCCAATTGTACGCGCCCCTGTTAAACATGTGCAGTACCACCGTTCAATGACATATCTGCCAGTTTCACTACGGTTCATCAATAGTTTTTTTATAGTTAAAATAATAGTCTTCCTGTACATTTTTTTTACAATTAACTGTACCAAAAAGTGTGTACAAGAATTATTTTTTTGCGCGATATCCCCATGACTTACGGTGATGTCGTCATAATAAAAAATGATCATGCTGCCAGGATGAATTAATTGAGATACGTTTGAAATCTGTTCGTGGTATGGGACGATTTTTTGAATGGTCCTTTAATTTTGTAACTATTTTGGTGGCTTACTGAATTGTAATAATTTAATTTATTGTTGACCAAAAAATATACAAATTGACAGCATCATACGCCGGATACGTGGGTAATAAATACTGTGACGAAATTTCAGCGTCTAAAACCCAACTCACGGGCCAACTGTTTCTAATACCGCCGAAATATGGTACTTACTTACTTTTAGTTTACAATAAACTAGCATATTTTGAATAATTAATAAAATTATTATACCTACTATACATTGCATTATTTCTATTCAATTGGAATCAAATACCTACTAGAAATAATGCAATTTGAATCAATGAAAATAGCATCACATTTTATCACGCAACAAATTCCGCGCGCAAATCCCAGTGCATCAAACATTACGAGCGAGAAACTTGAAAATGTATTTTTATTACATTACCAAACGAGGGATCGAAGTTTGAAGTGTGTCAATGTCGATTAGGTCAAAGACTTAAGGATAGGAAGTACGGCAACGTCGCATAATCTACGAATAACGATATTTTCAATGTTGCCGCACATCAATAATAATTACCTATGTAATAAATTGTTTACATTGCCGTCTAAGGTCGTGATTTTATGGTAATAAAATGTTTCTTTTTTAAATGATAGGTAGAAAATTCAATAAATCAATTATTGTACTTCTTATATTGTTTTATCAGAATTATAATATCGCCAGGACGCCATCTAGCGCTGCAATTTCTAAACTACAACAAACATGGCGCTATATTTTGCTTGTCAAAACGAACCCACACATGTAAAGAAGTGTCAAATTTTGCCTGGATTTCACGATCGTTTTTCTCAATTGTTAATGTAAGTTATTTCCTAAAAAGGTCCTACGCGGTCACATTTCATTGTAGAAAAGTGATAAAATGATTCGTTTTTAACAAAGAGTGTCTATTTTTAGCGTATAACCACATCAACAAGTGTATGGGCGGCCGATCGGAACATCCACCTTAAACAATTTTTTTTTTGTTCTTGAATTTATGTCCTTTAGAGGGCGCAATTTTTAATTTATTGTAACGTCACATAGCCTACATATAACCAGCGGACGATCAAAAAGCTTCCAACGATACGTCATTTGTCAAATTGTGATGAGTGGTTTAGAAGATAGAAGGGAACAGATGAACATACATACATACATACAGGTTAAAATCATAACACTCCTTTTTTCTTCGCCGTAGTCGGGTAAAAAATTAAGGTGATAGAACTTACAAAATTCTTTAAACGAAAATTGGTATTATTGAATAAGAAAAATATTTTTTCATCATCATCATCATCTCTTGCCCTCATCCCAAATTACAGCTCTGCCTCATTAGTGCGTTGCGTTGCGTCGTCGCAGCGTCTATTTTATTTTAAATGACATGCAACATTAAAGCGTTGCGTTTTCGCACGCGACTTTCCAACGGATCGGTGGACGAGAGACGAAGCGGAGGGAGGTTGATGCGCTGCGCTGCGCTGTCGGAGCTCCAGTTCGACGAACGGACAGTGTTCCACTGTTAGAGGGGCGTGCGTCGTCCTCTTGCGCTGCAATGTCGTGTGTCGTCGCAACAATGCATTGACGTTCCAAAAACCTCTTCTTAGTTGCACACAGCTTCCTTCTATAATGTATTATAGAAGGAAGCTGTGTGCAAAACTTCACGTTCCTACTCCCAGTAGTTTCAGCAGTGCATTGCTAGATCTCAGTCAGTCACGGTTTCCTTTTATATATAAATAGATAGAAGATACGTAAATAAGTTAGGATAAATAAGTGTATATTTTACAATTGAACAGCCATACTCTAATTATTTAGTGGGGCAATGAGAATTAAAAATAAATCACAGTTTCTTTTTTATATAAAATCGATAGAAGATACAATATACAATATAATCTGGTACGTTACAACAAAGCAAAGGTTGGAAAGAAAAGTAAATAAAATGATGTTGTTACAGTATTGGGCTGACATAAAATATAAAGCCCGCAAGAAGTGTGCCGCCGGCGGCGCCCTGGGCGACCTCTCCAGCGCCGAGGAGCGCTTGCAGAATATATTCAACAGCAGCGGCCGAGAATGTGAGTCACGAAGGAACAAGAATGTGTATGTAGGCGAAGTGCAATAGTCTCGCAAAGCAAAACACTATTTTAAGCTCGAATACATTGTATAGTCACATCCAAAATATTTTTACAATGCATGTGCTCATATATAACGTTTTCAAAGCAGCCAAATTGTGCGGAAAGTGCCACTTGCACTAGTACTTTTTTTTTAACTCCGTCGTCACCCCGCATTCGATTTTGTTTTAAATCATACGTGAGAAGGGGCGACGGGCTGACGGGGCTCAGCGCCGTGTGCGATCGACCCCCGTCAGAAACGAAGTTCTTTAGCAATAAAACTTATACTTCATTAAACCTACTCTAGAGATTTTGATCCTCGCACAATGTATAGTGAAACGTAGTATTATACACGTGCGTAAGATTTTCGACTCGTGGAGGCTTCACGACTGCTCTAAAAACGGTGAAGGAAAATATCGTGAGGAAACCTGCATGTCCTAAGATATGTGACATCCAACAACCCGCACTGAGCCCGCGGGGTGGATTATTGCCCACTCCCTCTCAGGAAGACGAGGCATGTGTCCCAGCAGTGGGAGCTTTATCCTTATTGCAACACGATTAAATCTGCTTTACTTACTCAGCATAATTTTTGGGTCGTCATTCTGCATTATGGACATTACCCTATTGCAGAATGGCATTCAGCTGTCTTCTATATTTATTGTCAGACCGAATTAAAAATGAGACACTGACTCTCGACTCCAAGACCAAAGTTTCCAACTAATTAAAGGAGAATCTGCAAGAATGTATGGAAGCTGGTCTCAGCACTTTAAATACCTACCTAATGGCATATGTATGGTTGTTATTGTAACCACACATGCCATTAGTATTTTAATATAATATTATAACTACTATGGCGGCTCATTCCAAATCGCTGTGTGAAAGGTTTTGGCGATGTTTCGCAGGACTGACCTGGACGATAGATAATGGAACCTTTGAATAGTTAATCACTTCTGGTGATCATAGTTTGAATATTTACAAATGAATATGCGTTCCGATGATAACATGGAACTACTGAGCTGGTCTGATTATGGACCTGGACGCCTAGGTAACGAAACTCTTGAATAATCACTAGTAACACCATCGAGTGTGGGCTCATTAGATGTGTCTCAACAAGTTCTGTCCATTTTATCAGATGACGAGGACCTGATTACTGACCTGATACCGGAACTCTTGAATAGTTACTAGTAAACCCATCGAGTTAGGGCTCATTAGATGTGGCTCAACGAGTCCTGTTCATTTTACCTGATGACTGACCAGGATACCTGCATGGTCCCACTGAGTTGGTCTGATTACGGACCTGGACGCTTGATAACGGAACTCTTGAATAGCTATTAGTAAACCCATCGAGTGTGGGGTCATTAGATGTGTCTCAACGAGCCCTGTTCATTTTACCGGATGACTGACCTGAAATCTTTGAATGGCTAATAGTAAAGCCATCAAGTGTCGGCTCATTAGACATGTTATAACGAGTCCTGCTCATTGTATCTGATGAAGAGCACCTGATGGTTGGCCTGCAGGCGTAGCATGAGCACCGTTTTGTCGACGGAAGAGTAGACAAAAATGACGTTTCGTGTAGACGGCAGCAAAGTAGAAAGAGTCAACTGCACTTTTAACGAAATTCACTTTTTTACTTAATTCGACTCAGAATTCTTTGTTTTATCATAGGATTTTTTTCTGTTTGATTCTCAATTTTTACTGATTTTATGTCACGTCAACTACAAAAAAAAATCTCAAAGTGTCGAAATGCCGTATTTTGGATCAAACTTTTTTACAGTAATATTGGCCTTAACTATTTCCTTGGTACTTATGCCCTATTAACTAAATGATATAAAATAGGAGAAGATGGTTTTTGTGCGTTCAAAACGCTCCCTTGTAAAATCATGATTTTGTAGATAACCGTTTATACTTTGTGGCCGGCGACTAGAAAGTTTTCTACTGGCGATTCCAAAATCAAATTGTCTTCACTACCTTAGACAAATATCAGTTGTCAGTGTGATTTTGACAGTTTGAGTAGGAAACTTTCTTCCGAAATAGTCTACTTAAAAAAAGACCTAGACAAAGATAGTTAGAAACGAAAGACAAAATGACAGATTGTAGAAGAATTTCTTTCTACGGTGCGATGTCAAAAATGAAGAAATGAAATGTCATTTTGTATAGAAAAAGCTGTGTCTATTCTTCGTAGAGATAGAAAGCGTCATGCTACGCGGCTGCTGGAAGATGGATAACGAAGTTTGTGTATTTTTTTACATTTAGCACATAAATACGTTTTTGCGTTTTGCGATTACTTTGGATGTAATTATAAAACTGTTTACTATTCCACTTGTTTTTTTTATTATAATATAATAAATAATAATAAATAACTTTATTTCACAAAAATACAGATTAAACATATTTTATATATGTAAACACAAGTTAGATGAGCTTTGGTAGCAACACAATGCAGTATAAAGTTAGAACTCAAATCTGTACACAATATGGAAAACCCTGCCTCTCAAACTAGGAAAACCTGTATCTTGAGAGACAGTGATTCAGCTTAAAAGAGATACTATATGTATAATAGTAGACTGTGTCGATCTACCTGAGCGACTATGAATATAAAGCTAATTTAAGTAATAGTAGGTATATGTTTTATACATGATGTGTGTGTCTGTTTGCGTGTGTGTGTGTGAGTGCGTGTGCGTGTGGGTGTGTTGTGTGTGATTGGAGATATGTGGGTAGTTGGAGACGTACTTAAGTAAGGATTCTGTTCGTAGATAGTCCTGTTCCAGTAGCCATTCCATTAATTTTGATTTTAACTCATATTTATTTAAATCGACAATGTTTAGGTGTTTGTTAACTTGTTTGTATATGTATGTACTTAATGTGTAGTATTGGCGTTTAGCGAAGGCGGTTTTGTGAGGGGTACTTAAGGGTAGTTTTTTACTTTTTTTAGGGTCAGTAGGGGGAACGCTAGCGTGTCTTCTAACAGTAGACTGCAGTACAAAAAGTTGGCGCAATGAAAGTACCTTACAATCAGCGTATAATTGCGTAGTGGGATAGCGATAAGGTTTGCGCGACATCACTTTCAGAATGGCTCTCTGCGCTCTTTCAATCCTCAGAAAACTGGTTTTATTTGCACCATCCCTTACTGCAATGCAATATCCAATGATGGATTGGCATAATGCACAGTACACCATCCTCAAGGTATCAGGCGCAGCCGAGTCTCTTAGGGATTTGAAAATATGCAATAGTTTCAAACATCTAGTGGAAATGGCGTCAACCTGTTTGTCCCATCGTAATCCTCCGTCTATTTGGACACCCAGATATTTCACATTGTCAGTTCTTACAAGCGTCGGACATAAGCATTGTGGGGAATGTTTGGAGCAGGTGTGCGCTGTTATGGAGAAGGATTTGCCGGGCAAGTTGTTACGCCGGAAAGCGAAGGGAATGTACGATGTTTTGTCGCAGTTTAGGGTAAGCAAGTTTAGGTTGAGCTATTTCACTATAGCTGACATTGCCGCTTCTGCGTAGCGTTTAACGCTATCCCAAGTTGGTCCGTGAACTATGACTGCGGTGTCGTCCGCATACGCAATGATCTTGGAGTTGGGAATGGTCATTCTGCACATCAACTCAACAACTCATTGACGTATATTAGGAAGAGGGAGGGGCCCAAAATGCTTCACTGAAGTACACCGTTAGTGGTCGATACTTCTTCACTTATATACTCTCCAATTTTTACTCGTTGGGTCCGGTTGTTAAGGTAGTCTTTGAAAATTTCGAGAGTATTTCCTCGTACCCCTAGGAGCTCCAATTTAGACATAAGTTTGTCATAAGGACTATGTCAATGACCAACAACATAAAACGCAAAGTAGGTAGACAGGGGAGTGGAGGTTGCATTATTTTGTCCATGAGTACATAAAATTAACAAAGCGTCAAAAGTCTGCACTCACGGGTTCAGCCAGCGAGCAATGGGATGAAGTATGTATTCTGGAGTCGAAACTTATTGACCCTATAAGAAGCAGGTCATCGTTATCTGGTAAAATGAACAGGACTCGTTGAGTCACATCTAATGAGCCACACTCGGGCTGTTCAAGAGTTCCGTTATCTAGCGTCCAGGTCCATCACCCGATCAGCTCGATGGTACCATATTATTTAAATTATTGTATTATCATTGCATACATTTCAAAATATTCAAACTAGACCACTAGAAATGATTAATATTCAAGTGTTCCGATAATTATATAGCGTCTAGGTCCGTCCTACGAAACATCGCCACAACTTTTTTCACACAGCGATTTCAAATGAGCCACCATAGAAGTTGTTGCTCTATAGTTAATTGATTCAGGCGTGACTTTGCGGAAATCCATTATAAAATACAATAGACGTAGATATATTTAGTAACCAATTCCGCTTGACTATTCTTCAAGAGTCCTAAAAAACCCTGTAAGAAATCGACACGTGTTTCACCTCTCAACGAGGCATCCTCAGGATGACGATTGACCAATTGCAAACCAGAACGCGACGTGTTACCACACCGAGCGCTGGACGCAAAGTGAATCAAATCGCCCGTCACCCCCACTTATATAGGATTGCTGCTCGACGCTAATTGGCTAGAATCGTTATCAGTGCGATAAGCGCGATAAGGGGCGAACAATCGCAACAAAGGCGACCTTGGCATACTGGTATTTAATTCGTTCAACAGTGTAACGTTCGCTGTATTATTTTTAATAATTTCTAAACTCTCTAATACTGACATTTTAAATCCTTTATCACAAGTATGTAAAATTTTTAAAAGTGTTATTATTATTTAATGAATGACCTGAATCTATTAAGTGTTGAGCAAAATGAGATTTTTCTGGACAACTATTCCTATAAGCTGCAATATGTTCCTTATATCTTGTTTGGAAATTACGACCAGTCTGACCTATGTAAATACCATTACAATCATCGCAATTTAATTTGTAAACACCTGATTTTTTACGGTTTTCTAACCGATCTTTTCCGTTACAGATCCGCCTTAAAGAATTATCTGTTTTAAAAGCTACCCTTATTTCATTTCTAAACAAAGTTTTTGAAACCCTATCACTAATTGACCCTAAGTATGTCAAACTACCTATATATTGATTAGTTTTTTCTGGAGGCAGTGGATACAAAAGAGAACGAACTATGTTACGGCGTTTCGTTTGTATCAAATCATTAACCATTTTCCTACTATAACCATTGCTCTCAGCTATATGATAAATAATGGTTAGTTCTCTGTTATAATTATCTTGGGATAGTGGTACTGACATCAATCTATGAGTGAAACTACGATAAGCTGCTAATTTATGCTGAATTGGGTGACAAGATGACGCAGGAATCGTGACGTCTGTATAAGTTGGTTTTCTATAAATCTGAAAATCGTGTTTGTTGTTAATTCTTGTAATAGTTAAATCTAAAAAGTTAAGGGATCCGTCAACTTCTAATTCTAATTTAAACTTGATTTTAGGATGTAATCTATTGATTTTATTAACAAAAACATCTATTTGACGCAATGTACCTGTCCAACACATAATTATGTCGTCAACATAACGGTAATAATATAAAATTTTTGGCTGTCCAATAATGTATTTGTTTTCAAAGTGGTCCATAAAATATCTGCCATAATAGAGAAGGTAAAAGATATCAATTTGCCTACTGGTGCCAAGTTATTATCATTGGATGTCGAAAGTCTATTTACAAACGTTCCTTATGAGGAGTGTTTACAGATACTTGAAGATCTTTTTGAGAAACAGCGGGTCCATCCTGGCGAGGTTTGTGAATTGTTATCTTTGACCAAGATTTGTATGGAACAAAATTATTTTAGGTTTAATAATCAATATTACAAACAAAAAGAAGGTTTAGCAATGGGTTCTCCACTCAGTCCTCTTATGGCAGATATTTTTATGGACCACTTTGAAAATAAATACATTATTGGACAGCCAAAAATTTTATATTATTACCGTTATGTTGACGACATAATTATGTGTTGGACAGGTACATTGCGTCAAATAGATGTTTTTGTTAATAAAATCAATAGATTACATCCTAAAATCAAGTTTAAATTAGAATTAGAAGTTGACGGATCCCTTAACTTTTTAGATTTAACTATTACAAGAATTAACAACAAACACGATTTTCAGATTTATAGAAAACCAACTTATACAGACGTCACGATTCCTGCGTCATCTTGTCACCCAATTCAGCATAAATTAGCAGCTTATCGTAGTTTCACTCATAGATTGATGTCAGTACCACTATCCCAAGATAATTATAACAGAGAACTAACCATTATTTATCATATAGCTGAGAGCAATGGTTATAGTAGGAAAATGGTTAATGATTTGATACAAACGAAACGCCGTAACATAGTTCGTTCTCTTTTGTATCCACTGCCTCCAGAAAAAACTAATCAATATATAGGTAGTTTGACATACTTAGGGTCAATTAGTGATAGGGTTTCAAAAACTTTGTTTAGAAATGAAATAAGGGTAGCTTTTAAAACAGATAATTCTTTAAGGCGGATCTGTAACGGAAAAGATCGGTTAGAAAACCGTAAAAAATCAGGTGTTTACAAATTAAATTGCGATGATTGTAATGGTATTTACATAGGTCAGACTGGTCGTAATTTCCAAACAAGATATAAGGAACATATTGCAGCTTATAGGAATAGTTGTCCAGAAAAATCTCATTTTGCTCAACACTTAATAGATTCAGGTCATTCATTAAATAATAATAACACTTTTAAAAATTTTACATACTTGTGATAAAGGATTTAAAATGTCAGTATTAGAGAGTTTAGAAATTATTAAAAATAATACAGCGAACGTTACACTGTTGAACGAATTAAATACCAGTATGCCAAGGTCGCCTTTGTTGCGATTGTTCGCCCCTTATCGCGCTTATCGCACTGATAACGATTCTAGCCAATTAGCGTCGAGCAGCAATCCTATATAAGTGGGGGTGACGGGCGATTTGATTCACTTTGCGTCCAGCGCTCGGTGTGGTAACACGTCGCGTTCTGGTTTGCAATTGGTCAATCGTCATCCTGAGGATGCCTCGTTGAGAGGTGAAACACGTGTCGATTTCTTACAGGGTTTTTTAGGACTCTTGAAGAATAGTCAAGCGGAATTGGTTACTAAATATATCTACGTCTATTGTATTTTGTTGCTCTATATTAAAATGCCTATCTAATGACATAGGTGTGGTTGTTATTGGTCGTGGGGACCATTTTGTCCGGTCCTCCTTTCATTATTTTGTTCAGCCATCCTCACTAATATATAAATCCGAGAGTGAGTTTGTTTGTTACGCTAAAACAGCTGAACGGATTTGGATGAAATTGGGCACATACGTAGACCATGACCTGGATAAGGACACAGGCATACACTTTTTATCCTGATATTCCCACGGGATCGAGGCGGGTGGAACCGCGGGGCGCAGCTGAACAGACCAGGATGAAATATTTACAGAGTTAGAATTTTATTGGGTGCTTTCGAATTCATGATACACTCAGCGGCACGGAATCTTGGCCAAGCGCTTATCTCGCAAATACTTGCGATAACAAAAGCTTTAATTGTTTCTAACGGTTGTTTCTTATGGAGGTAGGTCAAAAAATGCTTACCCTTAGTTGAAGAGGGTAATTCATTATGTTTAAGTGCACTGTAGCGTAACTTTTAATTTTTTGTTGAATCGGGTTTCTTGAGCGACTAAGTTACAAGTTTAAATTTGTGTGTTGTGAAAGTGTACGGTTAAGTTATTCAATTATTGTGTTTTCGTGCTTTTAATTAAAACACTAAAGGTGGTTTATAACCAAAAAAAAATGCCATTAACACCAGCACAAGTTGCACAGGCTGCAGCCTTAATCGACCAAGGCTTTACACAGCGCGAAGTCGCTGTGGTGCTTAACGTACCACGTTCGTCAATGCAGTATGCCCTGAAACGTTACCAGGAGACAGGCCACTACTCCCGCAGACCAGGCAGCGGAGGAGTTCGATGCACATCGGCCCGGGACGACCGGTTTATTGTCCTGGAAATTTTAAGAAACCGCTACCTTACCGCGGTTGAGATACGTCAGCGGCTTTAAATCGCAAGAGGTGTAAATGTTAGTGAGCGTACGGTGAGAAGACGAATGGAGGAAGTAAACCTAAAAGCCCGTAGACCTGCACGCTGTCCAGAACTTCTCAGACATCATCGAGTAGCTCGACTTCAATTCGCACGTGAACACGCCAGCTGGACCCATGAGCAATGGGCGCGAGTACTGTTCACAGATGAGTGTCGAATCGCTTTGCGTGCTCCAGATGTTCGGGAGCGAGTGTGGAGAAGAAGAGGAGAGAGATTTCTACCCATTACCACCACACAAACAGTGAGTTTTCATGGAGGCTCTATAATGGTTTGGGGAGGAATAAGTTCCGATGCTCGTACGGAGTTGGTTATTTTTAGCAACCGCTTAAATGCAACCCGTTACATCGAAGAGGTCCTTCAAGAACATGTTTTGCCATATTCGGGGTTCATTGGGCACGACCAATTCCTCCTTATGGACGATAATGCTCGTCCACACGTTGCACGCTGCATTGAAGAATACCTTCAAGACGTTGGCATTACAAAATTGCAGTGGCCAGCACGTAGTCCGGACTTAAACCCAATAGAGCATATCTGGGACATGCTCAAAAGAAAGATAAAGTCCACCGCCAACCCGCCAGAAACTTTAAACCAACTTCGAAGTGCGGCACTGGCCGCTTTTGAAGACATACTGCAAGTTGATGTCAGAAACATCATTCAAAGCATGCCAGATCGTGTGCAAGCGGTTATTAGGGCTAGAGGAGGAAACACCCGATATTAAAACGTAGAGACAATTTTAATTTTATAGTGTTTTTAAATTGATAGTGCAAAATCCTTTTTATCCTGGAAAAGTGCTTAATTTTGAAAACATGCTTAATTGTGTAGTCATTTACTAATGACTAAGTTCTAAAAGCATAAGAAACACCTTTAGAGTGCACCTACCCTTAATTCAGTGGTAAAAAAAATTGAAATACGAATTATCGATAAATTCACATGTGGCCAAGTTTCCGTGCCGGTGAGTGTAGTATTACTTAAGTATGGCAACACTACTTTTCCAAATGTCATATTAAAAATTGGAGTTGGGTTGAAAAAAAATTTGGAAACTGGATTGTCACTAATGATGTGTTATTTTATATGTTTATTTAATCTTAACTTAATATTCTTAAGAGTGCTGATAAACCTGAGCATACTGTTGTATCACGAGTTCATGTTAACCCAGGAAATAAGATAATAGTTATTTATGCAACTGTTATATAATAAGGGGTATTAAACAAAAAATGGAGGGAACGACATACGTGAATTCGAATTTTTCGAATTCGAAAATCCTTAATTTTTTTTTGTTTTAAAAATTACGGTGCTTTGTTTGTGAAATGCGCTTGCATGACAATATTCTTTTTTTGAAATGAGTTGCATTATGAAATTCAGTACAACATTATAACACCCGTTTGGATGATAGGTATTATGGTTACTATATACTATAACACTGGTTACGGTGGTTTTAATGTTGGCAATAAGCTAACTGTTTCAGGAACAATTATAAGAGGATTTATAGCATGGGTGTAGATAAAGATAGTTAATTGACACTTCGTCTAGGGCCTCTGGACACCTTTGTGCCGAGCTCTAACTAGGTAAAAATGTATGTGCGCGGCAGGGAGACAGAAGTGTTCGCGCGCGGCAGGTAGACAGAAGTGTTCGCGCGCGGCACCCGCGCACTATTGCCGCTTTACGTTTGGACACACCAACACTAGTTAGCATGTGTGTGTTCACATGAATGCTTAGGTTTATCAGCACGAGTTCTTGTAATAAAAGCACTAACAAAGTCGTGCGCGGTGTACAGCGACGGGCGCGCGGCGTGCGAGCCACTCGGACGACGAGCGCAAGCCGGCGCTGCTGGACGACGACATGTGCAGCGAGGGCTCCGCGCCCGCGCCCGACGCGCCGCGCCTCGCCACCGAGGAGCTGCTGGCCGAGGCCGCCATGCGCAGCGCGCTGGCCGCCGAGAAGCAAGCCGAGGCCGTCGCGCAGGCCGTGGACCTGCTGCGCGACCTGCTGGCGCTGCTGCGCGAGCGCCACGCGCCGCCCGCCCCGCACGCGCAGCACGCGCCGCACGAGCACCTGGCGCCCATGCAGCACCACCACCACCGCCTGTGAGCTAGCGACGCGCGCGCTCGGCCGCGGGCTCGCGCTGGTCCAGCCCCACGAGCGCCGCCACGCGCTCGTACACGCGGTCGGCGCGGGGCCGGGCGCGCGCGGCTCCGTGGCGCAGCACGTCGCGCAGCAACTGCGGGCGCTCGCGCAGGCGCCTGGCGCGCTCGCGCACGGGCGCCAGCGCGCGCTGCAAGGCGCCGGCCACGACGCGCTTGTACTGCGCCGTGGAGAGCCCGTCGGCCTCCAGCACGGCCTCCTCGGGCAGCTTGTCGTCGGCGAGGCAGTGGATGGTCACCAGGTTGGACACGCCGGGCCGAGTCTCCGGGTCGAAGCTCACCTGTGTGCGTTCACGGTTTGCATTCGTGCTGCGGTACGGTATGCGCACTACGTTTAGATTCATTCTGATCATAGTGATCGCGACACCAAGGCTTACAGGGATTCTTAAAGAGCAATGACGGCCAATATTTTGTTTAAATGTATTTTATATGGCACGGAAACAAACAGTAACTCCAACTGCGCCGCGTAGAGTCGCGGTCGCCACTGTTCGAATGCTTCTCGTCGCAGTCGTGCATCTAATTTTTGGGAAGATGATTGACTAACATTGTAAAAAGACAATAATAAAAATCTGTTTACGTCAATGGCATGATTAAAAGTTTTTTGAAGTACAGCTATTTTAATTCCCTCCCTTTCCTCGTCCTTTCACTCTTATTTAAACTTAGAAAAAATCGTTCGTCTGATCGAATACGAAGATTCTTATATAAACAAATTAAGGCGAAGTTATTCGGGCCTGTAGGCATTGGAAAAGCTACCTCCGTCTCCCCATAAGCGCCAGCGCACACCAAGATAATAACAGACCATTTTCTGAGACTACTAAAAAATTAATTCTATACCTATTATATTTCAGTAGTCTCAGAAAATGCTCTGCTCTGCTTTTGGGGTGCGCTGACCCTAATGCAGCGCGACATATTTAAAGCCTATTCAGATATAAGCAATATCGCTGTCACGCTCAATAGCGTATCGCAGTCACGATGCACCGCCAGCCATTTCGCGGAAGGGCCGGTATATTTTTTTTACAATGTGCTCGAAACGAGCGTTATCAAATTGTGTGGAATGTGCCACTTTTTCGCCCTAGTGCTTTTCACTTTCAGTTTTTTTTAAAGGATATTGACCGATTCGGACCAAATGCTTCCCAGACTTGGAAGTGCTTCCAAATGGTTCCTTACATCAATTTAGGTACACATAAAATCTAAAAAAATAAACAGTTCCAGGGTTAAAAAAGTTATTTTCTTTAATGTTTTTCAAGTACCTACCTAGTTTTATTTAAGTAATTATTTTTATTTTATTATTGGAAATCTATAAGCATTGTTAAGTTTGATCTCGTTGGTTTTATCTTGACCAGTGCTATAACCTCACATGGTGTCCAGGGTCTGATGATGGAGCTGCAGGGTGGTCACGGGCATTCCTCAAGTAAACCAGATAGCCCCGTCGTATGTGGTTTCATTGGATACGTATCATATTGTATTGGATACGTATATATATATATTATATACGGAGAAAATGTAAAAATGGAGCGTGCGGCTTGCGTGGGGCTCGAATTTGTTCTGTCTCCCGCGGCTCCCGCTTTTCCCTGCGTCCGCGCGCTCCCTTCTCACACACACATACACACATTCAAAATATGAAACTACACGCAGGTATATCGCGACGCTAACATCCCCCACCCCAGGTCTGCTAGCAGCACTCATCAGTCAAAGGTACCCCTGCGACATGTGGGGCGGACCGCGTCATCATTCCAGACTTAGTTTTGATTTTTACCACTCTAACTCTTGCATCTTTCCCAGGGCACACCTCCCTAATCAAGCCCTTTGGCCAGACGTTTCTAGGGCCGTTTGGGTCGACTACAAATACCAGGTCTCCCACTTCCAGCGGTCTTTGATCTTTGTTCCACCTTTTCCGAGGTATAACCAGGTCAGGTAGCACCCACCCATCTGTTCCAAAACATATCAGCTAATCGCTGGGATATTCGCCATTGCTTTCTTAGAAATAAGCAGGAATCATCAAATTTGCTGAGCTGCGGTGAGTTCAAAGAGTCCTAAGTAGAAAATGGTTTGGGGTCAAGATTTCCATGCTGCCAGGTTCCACTAAAACGTGGGTCAGAGGTCTACTGTTTACTATGCTTTCGACTTCACTTAACAGAGTGTTAAAAGCTTCCCTTGGAGAGCTCCAAGGGAAGCTTTTAACACTCTGTCTTTCTTTAAGTATTATTTTCAACGACGTCTTCACACTACGGATGAGCCGTTCCCATGCCCCACCCCAGTGAGGGCTAGCAGGCGGTATGAACGACCACTTGGTGCCGTTATTCTCAGCCTCGTTCTTCAGGACTTCATCATGCAATTCCGTAATTGACCTCTTCAGTTCAGCATGAGCTCCTCTAAGGTTAGTCCCGTTGACCGAATATATATGACGGGGCCATCCGCGTCTTGCGGCTATGCGTCGAAGGGCCATGATCAAGGAGTCAGTTGTCAGTGTGGCAACAGTTTCTATATGAATGGCTCTTACTGTGAGGCAAGTGAACAGTACGCTATATCTTCGTTCGCGGCGCCTACCAATAGTGACCTCCATTGGCCCGAACAAGTCTACTCCGCAGTGGGTAAATGGACCTTGATGGTGAGCCACCCTTGCTTGAGGTAAGTCTCCAATTCTTTGTATTTCTGGCTTACATTTCCTTATTCTGCATACATTTAGAAACTACATTTTTAACCGTTGGTCGCAATCTGATAACCCAGTATTTTTGTTTTGCTTCATTGACAACGGTCTCTTGATTTCCATGGGCGGCGGTGACATTGTAGTGTCGTATAATCAACCTAGTTATGTAATTTTGCCCATCTAATATTGCAGGTCTTTTCATTTCAAGTAGTACGTCTGCAGCAGCGTCGATTGTCCCTCCAGCACGCAGGACTCCATGCTGATCAAGGTAAGGTGACAAGGTAAGTAATTTACTAGTGGTATTGATTTTGAGCCTTTCAGCAAGACGATCTCTTCACTGAATGACTGGGCTTGTGAGTACGTAAGTAGCCGGCGCTCAGCTCTATCCATGACGTCGTCTTGGCGGTCTAATTTATTTATAGCCTTCAATCCCATATCAACAATTGTAAGTACTCTTGATGTAGATCTCAGTAAGCGTAGCCTTGACGAAAAACGTGTAGGCTCAGGCACCGGTAAGTTTAGTTTCATTTTGAAGCATGACGGTTAAACATTCCAGTGGTAAATCTTCTTTTTCAAGTTGTATAATATTTTACGGCCAATGGTGACAGTCTCTGTGCAAAAAGGCAGGTCCATGCATCCACTTATTTTGTAAAACAGAACAGTCATAGCTTTCTCTTGTAGCGATGTCGGCGACATTTAATTTAGTGGGTACGTATCGCCATTCACTTATTTCTGTGACGTCGTCAATTTCGCCCAACCGATTAGCCACATATATTTTATAACTAGCTGTGCCCCGCGGTTTCACCCGCGTAGGTCTCGAACCCGTGGGAACATAGCGATAAAACGTATCCTATGTCCTATTCCAGGTCATGGTCTACACGTGTGCCCATCCTCTCCTCTCTAGAGTAGGGAACGTCGTGGCGGCGCAGCGCCAGTGTCGGACGGTTCGCGTATTGCAATTTTATACTCGTGATAACTTCGAAATTAAATGTCCAATTCGAATGAATTAAAAAGGATTTTATTGCTACATAAATACCCTTGATGTTAAAAATATTTATTTGAATAAGAATTAATATTATGATGATAAAACTCCTTCGCAAATCCTACTATCCTACTAATATTATAAATGTGAATGTTTGTGTGTTTGGATGTTTGTTACTCAATCACGCAAAAACGGCTGAATGGATTTGGAGGCTTATTCCACTTTTCTCCCCTGAGAGGATCCCCCTCTGGGGGGAAAACTGGACCCTAATGTAAAAAGAATCCAGAAAGTCCCCTTAACATTTTGATTTATTCCACTTTTCCCCCTTGAGAGAATCTGCCTCAAGGGGGAAAACAGGACTGTAATGTAAAAAAAAATCCAGAAATTCCCCTTATCATTTTAGATTATTCCACTTTTCCCCTTTATTTTTAGTTTTGATTTGTAACGCTCTTAAAGTAAAAAAAAAATGTGATTAGGTACAATGTAATTACCAAAAAACGACAATATAATATATACTCATTAATCAGTCTTTTTTTCACAAAATTCTGTTTTGATTTCTACGCTATTATAGTAAATAAAAAAAAAATAGTGATTAGATTTTTTATTATTTACAGACAAAATCTTTACCTTAATTTTTTTAAGTGATTAGATACAATGAAATTAACAAAAACACGACTATATAATCTTTAGCCACTCTTTTTTTTGCAATTTGCAGAAATTAAAAATGTAGTACCTACCTACAAAGATAAAGAGAAAAAATACTACTTAAAAAAAAAACATTAGTAGGTATACGTACAAAAAAAAAACGGCTGACCAGTCTTAGATGAAATTTACCACATGGGCAGACCATGACCTGGATTAGGATATAGGATACTTTATCCTGAAATTCCTACGGAATCGAGCGATAATGCGGGTGTAACCGCGGCGCGCAGCCAGTCATTAATATATTCTATTCCAATTTGTTAAGTACCTGGTACTTACTTGTTGAAAGGCCTACATTGTCCTCCCATGCCTACTAACACTGTAATTTGAAAATATTGTAAAAGCCAATTATTTTTAAAAGAGTAACCGTGGAGTTTCTTGCCGGCTCTTCTCCATAGGAAACGACCAATTGGAACCGTGCACCTAGCTTCTGACGTTTCATAAGTGCCCATGTAGGTTTATGTGAAATAAAATATTTTGATTTTGATTTTGAATAAATAAACTGCAACAACATGTCTGCCTATTTAAAGTATTTAAACTCGAATAACATAAAACAATTCAGTATACATTTTATATTAGCTTTATTGAGTAGATCGACGAAGGCCCGCTTGGCGTTGCTCCTATTAGTGTTTGAATGTTTAATAAAAACTTTTTCGGAAAAAAAAAACAAGAGAGTTCCAAAAAAAAAGAAACACAAAAAAAAAAAAAAAAAATTCTCTTTTTAGTTGTGGTACCTACCCCACACAAATTCGAATACCAGTACCTGCTATGTAAATAACAGTGACGGAGTCGAATAAAATATCATCTATATGGACTAAGGGGGAAAAATACGTAATTATTGAAGCTAACTCAAAAACTGCGCATGCAAATTTAATAAAATTTATATGAGACCACATGGAAAGCACCAGCTTACAAACAATAAAAAAAGAATCATCAAAATCGGTTCACCCAGTAGAAAGTTCTGAGGTAACAAATATAAAAAAAACAAATACAGACGAATTGATAACCTCCTCCTTTTTTGAAGTCGGTTAAAAATTATTCCCAAGCTCGCTTCGCTCACTCCTGCGTTCTAGGTTATCTAAGTTAAATTTAAAATATCTGCTGGCGCCCACGGTAAATATTTTTGCAACCAGCACCGGCGAACAAATCGGCGCCCAGCGCCAGTAGCAGAAGCACTCCTTAAATTTGAAGAACCTCAGTGGGGATTTCTGGACGTTGGTTTTTTCAGATTCCAGTTTTCCCCCGTAAGGGGGATTAGGGGGGAATTCAATACTCTTTTTTTTAGAGTCCAGTTTTCCCCCTCATGGACTCTTTCACGGGGGATCTGTGGATTTTTTTTTTCGATTCCAATTTTCCCCCCTAGGGGGGATTCTCAGAGGGGAATGCCGCACTTTTTTTTATAGATTCCACTTTTCCCCCTAAGGGGGATTTTCAGGGGGGATTTGTGGAATAAGCCGATTTGGATAAAATTTGGCAAACAGATAGTTTATAATCTGAAATAACACATAAGATACTTTTTATCCCGATATTCCCACGGGATCGAGACTTACGCGGGTGAAACCGCGGGGCGCAGCTAGTAATGCATACATTTCGAAAAAATTTGATTACCATAAAAAAGATTATAGTGACTCAATATCAAAAGATAGACATGCGTTCGCAGACTTTTTTTTGAACTTTTAAAGAGGAACAATTTCATCATACATGATATTTGTGTAACTTAAACCGTTTACGCAGGGCACACAACGGAAGCTCTTAAAAAGGAATAATTTTTCCCGTTTTTGCAACATTTTTCATTTATGCTACGCTCCCATTGGTCATAGCGTGATGTTATTTATTTAATTATTATTATATAGCCTATAACCTTCCTCAATTAATGGACTATCCAACACAAAAATATGCGTTCAATTCCAACCAGTAATTCCTGAGATTAGCGCGTTCAAACAAACTCTTCTGCTTTATAATATTAGTATAGATATAAATATGTATATTTATAATATTATTATATACTAGCTGCGCCCCGCGATTTCACCCGCGTAAGTCTCGATCCCGTGGGAATATCGGGATAAAAGTATCCTATGTGTTAATCCAGGTTATAAACTATCTGCTTGCCAAATTTCATCCAAATCCATTCAGCCGTTTTTGCGTGATTGAGTAACAAACACACAAACTTTCACATTTATAATATTACTAGCTGCGCCCCGTGGTTTCACCCGCGTAAGTCTCGATCCCGTGGGAATATCGGGATAAAAAGTATCCTATGTGTTAATCCAGGTTATAAACTATCTGTTTGCCAAATTTCATCCAAATCCATTCAGCCGTTTTTGCGTGATTGAGTAACAAACACACAAACTTTCACATTTATAATATTACTAGCTGCGCCCCGTGGTTTCACCCGCGTAAGTCTCGATCCCGTGGGAATATCGGGATAAAAAGTATCCTATGTGTTAATCCAGGTTATAAACTATCTGTTTGCCAAATTTCATCCAAATCCATTCAGCCGCTTTTGCGTGATTGAGTAACAAACATCAAAACACACAAACTTTCACATTTATAATATTAGTAGGATAGTAGGATAATAAAATATGATATATAGATAAAAGTATAGAGATTACGGGCTTCGTTATTTATCGAATGAAGCACTGTTGTTGAGTCGCTCCAAAATACTCGTCGTTCAGGCTTCATCGTATGCTTTTTATTAATTGAGTCCGCCAGTCTAGCTGCTAACACTGCAGCCTGTAATTCTAATCGGGGAACAGTGATCGGTTTGTTCCCCACAGCTCGGCATTTACTGGCTATAAATGCGCACCTTCGACACGTCGTCTATCCATCGCCAGTATGCAACGGCGCAGAAAGCCTTGGTCGACGCATCACAAAAGACATGCATTTGCAGTTGGTTGTATCTACATGGCATAATAATCTTTCTATCATCACAGGTACCCTGCATAGCACTTGTGGCGCATGCTACGCTCGTAGCGCTGTACTCAGCTGTTGGCGTAGCACTCGTAGACTCAAGGTGCGCCGATAGCCGCACGCGGGTTTGATTTGCTGTCTCGCTCGCTGCTGGATAGTCGATGGTAGCTGCTGGATCGCGTCTCGGCAATCTTACATCACTGAGTGATTATACTAAACCAATCCATTTTTGCCATTTTTGTAGATTTCGTCGCTAACGGGATCATCCCAGCTGATACTGAGATGCTATGTCTCTTGTAAATTCGTAGGCCTTTTTTGCCCGGTGATAATAGCAGTTGAGATACGTTTGAATGACACGTCGAAACTTAATGAGTCGTCTTTTGGATTCTAGATTAAGCCTAGTGTACGTTCACCTTCGTATTTTGTTTGTCTGACCTTGAATGTGACGTCCGTCGAACGTAGGCTTTCTTGTGGCAATGTATTTAACACGGCTTGACTAGCTCGTCCAATTTCTTATATCAAAGCCTCCTTGTTTATGTATGTGTGTGACGTCATGCACAAGCTTGATTGCCTTTTCTTCGTCTTCTACACTGTCGATATAATCGTCCATGTAGTGCTGTTTACAAATAGCTTGGACAGCGCTGGGCATAGTTGACTTAAACTGTTCGGCATTCTTATTTTTAATAAATTGTGCTACGAAAGGTGAGCAGCTAGCACCAAATATAAGCGAACTCATAACATACGTTTTCACTGGTTTGTCCGGTGATTCTCTCGACAAGAATGGTAATGCATCTCTGTCTTCTTGTATAATTTTGATTCAAGAAACATATCTCTGATGTCACTAGTTATAGCAATTTTGTTTTCGAACACAAATCTTAGCTTTTGCTTGTTGACGTTATCGCCCCCGAAGTGAGTTAAGTAGTATATTTTTCTTGAGAGACCAGATTTAGTAGATTTGTTATTTATTTCAGAAGCGCTATAGTCGTTGCAGATAAGATGTTGAATCCGTTCCTGGTACCGCGAAGCATACCCTGCTCGACGCCTCTTAGTCGTAACATCGCGTTATGGTACGAGTCAGGCAGCGTACAGTTTTTGTCTTTCCATGATAAGCTCACGTGCCACCTGCCTTTGATTAGTGTAGATGTTTGTTCCAGGTGGTTTCAGGCACGCTGTTCTTCCGAGTTCTGCCGTGTTTAGCAGAAGAAACTCCCATAGTTTCGACGGAGAAGTACCGTCTAACATCTTCATGAAAACCGTGAAGGTTGCGGTCCACAGAAGTATTTTCTGTTTCATTGTTCTCAGTGATGAAGAACGTGGAATGGTGTATGCGCGCTGGTAAATATTTACGTGGAACTACGCCATCAAGGCACCAACCCATGACCGTGCGGGTGGCGCATGACTCGTTCCGTCCGCCTGCCACTGTCTCCAAAGGTAAGATTAATTGACAATTATCCTGCCCGATTAGCACTTCCGGTTTGGGTTGGCCAGTACTCAGGACGTCTTTAAGCTTGCGTAAGTAATCATAGTTCTCACATCTCACTGACGCAAATTTTGTTAAGGTATGTTAAGTTCGTTGACACTATGCGCACTGAGGTTATATTTTTCACCAAGTGTATTAGAAACGGTCAAATCCATTAGTTCTGTGTCGCACAATAGTTCGGTGGTATCCATGCACTACGTACTCGCATTGCTTGATTATGGCCGCTCAGTCCGGCGCGCCATGCTAGTGAAGCGCTTATCATTGACACTGTCGAGCCGTCATCGAGTAACGCGCTCGTGCTGAACACGCCGTTAGGCCCGTGAATGTTTATTGGCACTACTTTAAGTAACACTGACCACTTATTATTCTTCGAATTAACATGAGTAACGGTTATTGAGTAACAGTTTCACTGGTTCCAGTCTCAGTTGTTGTAGCACTGGGTTGCGTGGGATGCGCCGCCGCTGTTACGCTGTTATTATTTTGCCGCGAACTCGGCAAAAATACAGCATATGGTGGTGGGGTTCCACGCACCCGTCGACGCCACGTTTGCCTATCGGGTTTTGATAACAGGCACTTGTAACATAACCCAGAGCGTTTCACATACGACCACCGATCCTTACGTAAAGATCTTTTAAACTTTTAACAGTCTGTCAATCGTGTTTTGATGTACGGCAGAAGCGGCATTCGTTATCACTAGCACTTTGTTCGTACTACGTATTTTTACTACAAATACCATTTCCAATACACAAAAGGCTGCTACTGGGAGTTACCCTAGCCTGCACTTTTTTTGCTCCTTTATCAAGGGATAAGTGTAGTCTGCCCACTTTGAAAGCAGCTCGGTAGGCAACTTATTTAGCACCATATTGACTACATCAACACCCTGTAAGTACTGCTGTCGTTTGGGTTGTCGAACCGAAGCACACTAAAGGATACAATGTCTTTATGATATTCTTGCAGTAGTGCTTTTTCACGTTATGTAGGATTCTTGCTATAATAATATCCGCGTTTCCAAACTTTAGTTCTAACGTAGACATGACTATTTCAGGTGATGTAGAACTAATTAACAGAGCTGACACTGCTTTAGTGATGGGATGTCAGGGAGGCTTTGAAGGGACTGAATATTGGATACGCTCAACAAGGTCGCTACATTTAACAAATCCGTTTACAACTTTGTAGAGGAAAATTAGGTCACGCGAACGGCGACGGTCTCGCAGTGTCTTTATGTTGAAGAAGTGTAAGCGCTGCTCATATGGACAGCGATGGCTAATTTTCCTGGATATAAAGGCTAGATGTTTAGTGAATGCTCTTTGTATTCTCTCAACTCTTTGCGAGTGAACTGCATAGAATGGATTCCAGGCAACACTAGCGTATTCCAATCGACTTCGCACCAGGGTATTGAATAAGACTATTCTGGTCTTTGTGAGTTGGAAGCCCCGGGTGTTCCGTTTTACAAAACCCAGCATCTGTGCCGACTTCTTAACAATTTCGTTGATGTGTGGCTTAAAACTTAGTACGTCGTCGACCAGAACTCCTAGATCCCGTATTTCACATACCTTAGACATATGTTGCTGCACTGCTATTTGGGTTTGTAAAAATCAAGTAAAAAAAAAAAAAAAAAATGAGATGCAAAGAGATTCGCAATATCGGTTCCATTGTTACTGCTGCTACTACATCATCCATGTGCATTATGGCTGGAATTGCTGATTTAATATTTCGTTTGTTTTTAATGTAGCGTCAAAATGCTTTAGGATCTTTTGTTATTTCAGTCTCAATATAGTGTTTGTAATCGCTGTAGTTCTGGTTGATCATTGTATGATAGCGGCTTCTAAGAATGTCGTAGCTGACGTCGTAACTTGTCACGAGGATTATTTTTGTTTTTACGAAATTTACTACGATACTTTTCTTTGTCAGATTGTATTTTTATGAGCGCTTTGCTAAAACAGGAAGGATATTTTGAATTTTTGCAACTATGTTTATAGGATATTTTGAATTTTTTTGTTTGGTAGGTCATGCTTCCGAGGTGGTCCCATATAAAATTAACTTTGCTTGCGTAGTTTTTGAGTTAGCTTTAATATTACGTATTTTTTTCCCACTTAGTGTATGTAGACGATATATTGTTTGACTCCGTCACTGTTATTTACATAGCAGGTAGTGGTATTCGAATTTGTGTGGGGTAGTTACCACAACTAAAAAGTGAAAAATAAAAACTCAAAAAAAAAAACATAAATAAAGTGGGAAATAACTTTAATTTCGGAAGTCGGTGTCTTTGCTTTTCAATTTTCGTTTTTTGCCACCGACTTCCGAAATTAAAGTTATTTTCCACCTTTTTAGTGTTTTTTTTTGGAGTTCGGTTGTTTTTATTTTGTAAAAAGTTTTTTATCTAAATGTAATGTTTGTAAAAGTATCGATTTTTCAGAACATCGATTTTATTCGGTCATAAAATGGGTTAAAATCTTCACAACGAACCCAAGACATGACATTTTAATAACTAGTCCTATCAGAATATTAATCAACGATTAATTCGTGTTTTTGAGTGCATTTTTCCAGTATAAAGTGAAACTTGGTGCTTTCATATGCTACTCATTGTTATAGTGTATGGATAACATAGTAATTAATTAGGATTATGAATTTGATTTTTCGATCTCTTACGTAGACGTTTATATGCCCATAAAAATACATTTTTAAAAAAAAAATACAGTGATATCCATAATATTAATACTAGGAACAAAGACAAATTTGTTGTACCTACAACTAGGCTCAAGAAAATAGGTGGCTCGTTCAGATGTCAATGTATACGCTTTTACAATACGCTTCCAAGCTACGTACAAGATCTTAGCCTTAATAAATTCAAAACATTTATTAAAAGTAAGTTGTGCCAAAAAGCGTTTTAAACCATTAAAGATTACATTGAGGACAAAATGGCTTGGGATTGAGCTGCTCCAATTTTTTTAAATTTACTTATTGAATTTTGTTATTTTTGATAACTTTGTATTTTATTATATACATATATAGTGACATGAATATTTACTTTGTGAAGTATATATAATATTATTATTATTTTACTTATTGTGAATTTGAGGACTATGTGGATTATATATTTTATTTATCTGGCAGTTTGAGTACTACAGGCGGCCTACCCAAATGTCCTTTCTTTGGTATTGTTCGTCGAGTCGTTGAGCTCCTTAAGTTCTGAGTTGAGCTACACGATGACTGACAAATGCGTGCACTGACTGGACAGGTCCACTCAAATCTGTATGGTTCTTTCCTCAAAAGACCATCTCAGACAAATCTACATGGTCCTCAAATGATCTGATCAAGATTATTTCTGGATTTTATATTCACATTGACATTTTATGTATACCTACAATGACATGAATTATTTACTTTGTAAAGTATTATATTATTTTAATTATTGTGAATGTGAAGACTATGTGGATCATTCTTTTCTTTTTATTATTAATTTTTCCTTAGTTTTAATTAATCATGGTCTGGCAGTTTGAGTAATTTATGCGGCCTACCCAAATGTCCTGTTTTTGGTATTGTTCGTCAAATCGTTGAGCTCCTTAAATTCTGAGTTGAGCTGCACGATCACTGACAAATGCATGCACTGACTGGACAGGTCCACTCAATCTGTGTGGTTCTTTCCTCACAAGACCATTTCAGACACCAGTCTTCATGGTCTTCACATGATCTGACCAAGATTATGTCTGGACTTTAAGAGACTGTGACCTCTGAGTTTGTTTCGGCCTTTCTTCTCAGAGTAGTCAGATAGGAAACGCCGACCTAATCTAGTTTTTAAAATGTGTTTGACGTGTAAAAGTGTTTGTACAAACCTACTTACAGAAATAAATCATTTATCATTTATACAAAGTTATCGCGGCATGTATGATGAGAAACGTCAAAACGGGCTTCTTAGATTGTCGCAAGTTTAGTATTATATGATATATTATTTGACTCCGTTACTGTTATTTACATAGCAGGTAGTGGTATTCGAATTTGTGTGGGGTAGATACCAAAACTAATAAATGTGAAAAATAAAAACTAAATAAATTTAATTTCGGAATTCGGTGGCAAAAAACGAAAATTGAAAAGCAAACTTTCGAAATTAAAGTTGTTTTTCACTTTTTTTGAGTTTTTTTGGAAGTCAGTTTTTTTTCTTTTTAATTATTTTTAACTCCGTCGTCAGCCCGACGTTCTTTTTGTTTAAAATCATACGTGAGAAGGGGCTGACGGGGGTTGACCGCCGTCAGGAACGAAGTTTCTTAGCAATAAAACTAATCGACTCGGCGAAGTGCCAATAACTCCTCCTATACTAACTTCAACTGAATGAAACGAAATTTAAATCTTGTGTAAAACGCACACTATGCCGCCAAGCCGCCATGAATATTTTGGAGGATTACATCGCTGACAAAAATGCTTGGCTTAGCGCTGGTCCAGCTCCACAAGGACGCATAAACTAATTGATTGGCATTCAGAAATATTGTTGGAGCTGCTGAAGATTGTAAAAACTATCTTGACATTGTATAAATTCAATCTCCTAGTCCAATCTTTATACATATTTTTTTCCCTTTGTACATAATGCTAGACTTAGATTGTATATTTTATTTAAAATTGTAAATAAAAATGTAATCTCCTAGTATTGTATAATTTCATAGCACATATGTGAGCACTATGTACTTACCTACTTCAAAGCTACCATTTACTAGGTACGTCTTACATTGACTTGAATGTGCCCTGGCGGCTGAGAGTATGTCATGCTCACTCAAATGTCTCGCTGGTGGTGGCGTGTATGTTGGATCATTAAGTTCCCTTCAAAATGGTTGAGCTGAATGGTGCTGAGCCATGCGTCATGTTCGGGAACGGGCGCCGCCAGTAGGGACTGGTCATCTCTACGCTGCCACGGCTTATTTTTAATTTTTGAATTGTTTTTGATCTTTAATTACGGACGCTTTTAACGTGCACGTTCACTTTTTTACATTTTTCTCACATGTTTAAATTCAAAATGAATGATGTAACCAATATGTTGTAACAATATTTTGATTTAAAAGATCCGTTCTTCTCCATAGGAACCTACTACGCTTTGGAATGGGCAACATTTGGGCTTCATTTTTTTTTGACTGACCGATCCCTTCACAATTCAAAAGTAGGTACTAGAGGTGTGCGCCGATCGGCGTGGCGTACGTGATTTGATTGGCGCCGGTGATTTCCGCCACGCCGCCGCCGCCGATGTTTTTTGCGGCGTCATCGGCGCCAAAGTCAAAATATGTAATATTTGTTTTTTAAGGTACAATGCAGATATATAATACTAGTAATCTAAACACGAAATATATCATATTGGTTTGTTTCGGCGTATTTATTTCATCATTAAAATTTCAGCCGAACGACGTCCACTTCGACCGGTTTTGTACTTCTCACATCCAGCGGATTCCCGCGGCCGTCACCAGGTCATTTGTCCACCTTGTGGACACCTTCCAACGCGGCCTTCCGCTTGACAAATTATGTACTAAAACTTTCCTTGGGAACCACTCTATCCATTGGTGAAAATAACATGAAAATCGGTGCAGTAGTTTTTGAGTTTATCGCGAACAGACAGACGCGGCGGAGGACTTTGTTTTATGGAGGAGTATGGAACCGGCGAGAGATGTCGTGCAGTGTCCCACAGGGATTGGTCCTGGGGCCGCATCTGTGGGGCATCGGATACGAATAGATGCTGCGCACCGACCTCCCTAGCGGCGTCAGCGTAGTTTGCTACGCTGATAACACGCTGGTCCTGGCGCAGGGGAAGTCACACCAGGCGGCGGCTGAATCGTCGATAGAATCTTGCAGCTGGGACACGAGGTGACCTTGCACAAGTCCGAGGTCATGTGTTTTCATGACCCTCGGAACGCGCCACGTCGGGTTCCCAAATCACGGTAGGAGGGGTTCACATCGGCGTCGAGTCTACGATGGAGTACCTAGGACTCGTCCTGTACACCTGGTGGAACTTCGTGGAGCATTTCCGTCGTTTGGCTCCCAGGCTGGACCGGGCTGGGGCCGCCTTCGGGCGGCCCTGCCCAATCTAGGGGGTCCAAACGCCTCCTGCCGGAGGCTATACGCGGGGGTCGTGCGGTCCATGGCCCTTTACGGGGCACCGGTGTGGGCGCGTTCACTTAGGCTGCGGCCAGCCCACCGGTTGAACGTGTCCCAAAGGGTCATGGCCATTCGGCTGGCCCGGGCGGGTATAACGCACGGTCTCCCGTGAGGCGGCGAGCCTCCTTGCTGGATTACCGCCATGGGATCTGGAGGCGAAAGTCCTCGCGCACATCTGGGAGTGGCGCGAGGAGGCGAAGCGCAGGAGCATAACTCCGCTGCCGCGAGAAATCGCGGCACAGCGGACAGAGCTCCGGCAGGATCTCATGGCGGCATGGAGAGTGCGATTGTCGCAACCCAGTGTTGGGCACGCCACAATTGCGGCGATAAGTCCCCTTTTTGAGGAGTGGCTAGAGAGGCGCCACGGCGTTCTCACCTTCCGCCTGACGCAGGTCCTCACCGGACATGGCAGCTTCAGGAGGTTCCTGTGTAGGATTAGGCGGGAGGAAACGCCTGGGTGTCACTACTGTGCGGATCACCCAGAGGACACGGTGGAGCATACGGTGGAGGTATGCCCTGCTTGGGCGGAGCGCCGCCATGTCCTCGTGGAGGCGATTCGCGACAGTGACCTCTCGCGTTTGGCCCTGGTCCTGGCGATGGTACAGAGCGAAAGGGCATGGGAAGCAGTCACCTCCTTCTGCGAAGCAGAAATGCTCGCGAAGGAGGAGGCCGAACGCGTGAGGGAGAGGCAAAGTTTGCGCCCTCACGACCCTAACGGCCGCCGCTGGAGACGCCCTGGGCGTCGGGAATCCCAGGCGGATTCCCGGCCACCATAGGCGCAGGCTTGCGGACATCGAGCAATGGGTAGCTCGCTGTCCGATAAAGACCAGACCCGGGTCGATGGCGCGTCGTGTTCCACGCGCGCCTCAAAGAGATGTCAGCACAATTGGCGGGGTCCGCTAGGACCGATGCCTGCTAGGGTTGCGGGAAAGTCCGAAAGGGATACCGGGACCTTGGCAACAGGCAACCGAAGGAACACGGGTGGGTTTTACTCAGAGCGGAAGAAGTCATTTGATGATACCCAAGCTAAAAAAAAAATAGTTTTTGAGTTTATCGCGATCAGACATACGCGGCGGAGGACTTTGTTTTATAATATGTAGTGATAGTGATTTGATTTTAATATTACTTTTATTTTCTACGTCCACGCCGATTACGCCGATGACGCCGCCGTCGCCGGCAAAAAATACGTCAGACGCCGCCGCCGGTAAGAAAAGCATCGGCGCACACCTCTAGTAGGTACCTGTAATTGGTTTATTTGAAATAAATGCTTTGAGTTTGAGTCCTAACTGACATTTTTCGAGAAATTCCCTTTTTTATAGTTTTGAATTTATAGGCCTTATTCGCATGTTTTTAGTAAAATCTAAGTAAATTTTTTGTTGCAACAGCAAAATTAAAATGTGGAAATACCTCCCAACTTAACCAACGTTTGAAATGAAACGTTTTTTTTTTCAATTCGTGTTATTTTTTTACTTTGTCAGTAAGATGTAATTGGCACTTCTCCGTCGTAATACTTCATTAAACGCGTTATTAATTAAGTAGGTACCTACCTACTCTAGATTTTGTTTTTGATCAATATAAGTATTCATTTTATTTCCTCGCTCGCTAATGCATAGTAAAACGTTGCATGATACACGTGCGTAAGATGATTTCCAACTCGTGACGGCTTATACACTCGCTCGCTACTTACCACTTTTCGCACTTATATCATAAATCAATTTTTTTTCATGATTTTATTTGACTACTTTGTCGGCGTGATTAATATTTGTTTATAAACATACCAAATTACAGCTTTCTAGTACTAAGAGTCTCTGAGCTTTGCCGCGGACAGACAGACAGACGGAGAAGGCGAAACTATAAGGGTTGCTTGTTGACTACGGAACCCTAAAAATTTACAAACTGACCCACTAAAAAGCGAGAAATAAAAACTTTGTTGTATTATAATTTATTTATTGAATTATAGAGTAGGGTTATTTATGGAATACGTGGGGCGTGCCAAAAAAAATTAGATACTCAAAAACTATAAAATTTGTTCTTTGTTACAAGTATCGATCTTTTCGAAGCATTCACCCTGAGCACGTATACACTTTTCCATACGTCTGAACCAGTTAGAAAATACCTCTGACCACTGTCCTTTAGACACCTCAGAAATCTCAAAATTATAGGCGCTATGTCAGGGGAATATGGCGGGTGAGGAAGGATAGACACGTTTTTTGAGTTAAAAAAAGTCGAGGGTTCTAGCAGACCTGTGCGGCGCCGCGTTGTCGTGGTGCCAGAGAAGGTGCCGGTGCCGGACTGCGGTCGCTTGTCACACCAAGCTGATATTACTGTTGGAGCACAAACTGTCACATACCATTCGGAGTTCACCGTCCTTTGATCCTCTAGCACTATAAAACGAGGCGACCATCTCAGACGAAGTAAAAAATCTAGACAAAGCGCTGTCAACAGTGACATTGAAGCCGGTTTCGTAAACATGTGTGCAATTAGTGAGTGTTGCCGCGCAGTAAAAACTCATTACCCTAATATTTTATCTTAAGTACTGGCGGGAGACTGGACGAGTAAATAGATAGGTTAGCGTTATATATTTATTAAATTGTTTATAGGTACCTCGCTTTATTCCGGTAAGAAAATAAAACAATAGTTAAAAGTAACTAAATTTTTATTATTACACGACTCCAAAAAGGAGTGTAATGTTTTCAGGATTCATGTACCTATGTATACCATAACTTTAAATGCCTGAACGGATTTGGATGTATGGGGTATCGATAGAATCCTTACATCATACCGAGTGACATAGGTTATGTTTAAAAAAAAAAGCAATGTGGCGGCAGTATGGCTCCATTTCAAAATGTGAAAAGTTAACCTGTAATGTTACGTTTCGCATGAATAATCACATGAATTATTTACCCAATAAACAGGGAAAATTGTGACGCATACTAGTGACAACACTTGGTTAAGATTTTGTGTTCCAAGCTGTCATATTTTGATTTATTAAAATTATGGATTTTCATCTAGTTTTTGTGTTTAGATTACGCCGATGACGCCGCCGTCGCCGGCAAAAAATACGTCAGACGCCGCCGCCGGTAAGAAAAGCATCGGCGCACACCTCTAGTAGGTACCTGTAATTGGTTTATTTGAAATAAATGCTTTGAGTTTGAGTCCTAACTGACATTTTTCGAGAAATTCCCTTTTTTATAGTTTTGAATTTATAGGCCTTATTCGCATGTTTTTAGTAAAATCTAAGTAAATTTTTTGTTGCAACAGCAAAATTAAAATGTGGAAATACCTCCCAACTTAACCAACGTTTGAAATGAAACGATTTTCATCTAGTTTTTGTGTTTACTTCGTATGAAATGTGATGCCATCTGGCTTTTTATTTTTTGAAAAATGGTTTTTGCACCCTTTCACCGCACAAGTCGGCATTTTCGCGATAAAATAATTTAATTTGTTTCAGCGTGACGCTTCATTGACAAACTAGCTGTAAATAATCGATTTGGTGTAGTTTGGGTGTAAATGTGTGCGTTCGAGAGTGTATGCACAGAGCTTGGTGTAGTTTTGCATGCTTCACTTTATTGTTCGTAGCGCTCTGTCTAGGTTTTTTACTTCGTCTGAGGCGACCATTTGTTTCTGTGTGCTTCGTGCACGGAGACATTTCATTGGAGTTGGCTCATCTTCAAAGCACCGTACAGTCCACTGTCGCTTTGTTTCAGGATCATAGTTGTATAGCCATGTTTCGTCACCAGTCAGTATATCATACACGTTTTTTTTTTTTCGCCGGCTTCGAATTTGTCTATCATGAATAGGCACCATTCCACCCGACGGTCTTTCTGCTCATCGGTAAGTTTGTGCGGCACTCATCTTGAACAACACTTCCGGAGGGAAAGGTGGTCGTGAATTATGGTTTGCATTGCTGCTGATCCAATACTCAGTTCCCGCTCCAGCTCTACATAGGTAATTCGTCGATTTTCGCGAATAAATTTTTGACTGCACGAACGTTTTCTTATGTGACCGCGGTTGGTCGCCGACCTGGCTTCGTTTCATCTTTGAGACAACCCCGTCCTCTTTTAAATTCAGAAAACCAATTAAATACTGTTGCATGTGAACAAGCGGACTCACCAAAAGTTCAAAACATTCTTGAGGCTTTAAACCTTTTTTAAAGTCATAGTAAATCATAGCGCGAAAATCACGTCAACTGAGCTCCATCGGTGAAAGCGAATTCCCGTCAGATTTTCGGAAAAATAATGCTCATTCAAATAAAATAAAAAGAAAGGAAGTTTGTTCTATATTCAAATATATCAATATACAACCAGCCTATAAGATGGTGTATAACTTGCCAGTGTCAAACAAATGAGTAAAGAACATCTAACTTCTTTTGGCATGCCCCATTGTAACACATCGGGCAAATCGCCTCCACGGCGTAGCTGTTACAATCTGATTACTGCATGAGCCATTTCCTGGTCCTGTACTCAGATTTGCCCCCTAGATCATGTCATGTAACAGCACTGGATTTCTTTATATGGGGTTATTTGAAGTCGGAAGGTCTACGCCAGGGATGCACAGACCACGGCCCGCGGGCCGCATGCGGCCCGCCGGTCGAATACTGGTGGCCCGCCGACAGCAAAAATAATACTCTCGTACATTCGAAAAATATTGAATTCTATTCCAGAATAAAACCAAATAAAATATGTTCGAAAAGTAATTTGAATCTCGCGCGCGCGCTCTTAACTGCGCTTATCGGTGCGCCGTGCATGCGTCGGTAACAGCGGTCGGTAATGTTCGTGCCGATCTCGGTTAAATTCGTTTTCTTGAGGAAGCGCCGCGGCCGGCGGTGCGGCGACGACGGCAGCGCGGTGGCGGCTTATCCACGGGTTATATTGTTAGAGCAAGCGAGATAACAATAGTCCCGAATTCCCGATTGCTCGAGTAGGTAGATACACGAAGCTTCCAGAGTCGGTTTCGAGATTTCTCCAGACAGTTTTCGACTCTATACGCGCGGTATAAAAGCCACGCTAACCGCAGCGACCGACAGTTCGGTTTTAATTTGAGTGAAGTGTCAATAGTTCTAGTGTAGATTTTAACTCGACTAGCCGGTGTCATATATTTTGATCCACATTCAACGTAGATTTCCCGTCAAGTGCCGTGTATAATTGTGTTGTGAAATCGTAAGTAAAACTCTGTTATTAATAATAAGTGTTTCCCTACATATTTAATCAATTATTTTTGGTAATTTAAAAAAGGATGGGTAATTTAAGTAGGTACTGTAATTGTTTTTAGGTGCTGTGTTAATCCTAGCCAGGATTAGAACGTAACATGGACAAGCCAGCGCCTAGTAAAAAACGTAAGGTTAAAGATGAAAATCGGCAGTTTCAAGAAATTTGGACTGAGAAATACTTTTTTGTATGGTCGCATAACAAAGTCGTTTGTTTAATTTGCAAGAATTCTGTTGCGATTGCAAAGGAATATAATGTAAAAAGGCACTATGAAACGCAGCATCCTACTTTTACCAAGTTTACAGGCGAATTAAGAAAGCAAAAAATTTTGTCTTTAAAACGGGAGCTTGTTGGTCAGCAAGCTATGTTTACAAAACCCATTCAAGATTCAGAAACAGCTACAGAAGTTAGTTATGAAATTTCTCGAATGATAGCAAAGCGAAGTCGCCCCTTCAATGATGGGGATTTTGTAAAAGAATGCATAGAAATTGCCGCTAAGAAAATGTGTCCAGAAGCAGCAAAAGAGTTTGAGAAAATTCAACTGAATCGTATGACTATCCAAAGACGAATTATGTCTTTGTCAGGTAATATTGCGGAACAATTATATGAAAAAACTAAGATCATTGAATTTTTTTCATTTACACTCGACGAATCCACTGATATTAGTTCCACAGCTCAACTTCTCATATTCATACGAGGTGTTACTCAAGATTTTGAACTCTTAGAAGAGTTATTAGGAATGTGTTCATTGAAAGGTCAAACCAGAGGAGTTGATATACTCAATGTACTTTTGGATGAGTGTTCAAAAACTGATTTGGACTTATCAAAATTATCGGGAGTTGCGACTGACGGTGCTCCTTCGATGATTGGTGTCAATTCTGGGCTAGTTACTTTGCTGAAAAAGCATCTGCAATATAAAAACATAAACGCTGAAGATCTCATGCAGTTTCACTGCATTATACACCAAGAAGCCCTCTGTTCTAAAAAATATTGAATTTCAAAATATCATGAAAGTGGTAGTTTCGTCTGTAAATTTCATAAAATCACGAGGACTCAATCACAGGCAATTCAAACAATTCTTGGATGACATCGAAAGCGAATATGGAGATTTACTGTATTATACAGAAGTAAGGTGGCTAAGTCGTGGATTGACACTGGAACGATTTCTAAATTTAATAGAAGAAATTGGAATATTTCTGGCGGAAAAGCAAAGGGATGTCCCGGAACTTAAAAAGCCCGATTGGTTGTGTGATTTGGCTTTTTTAGTTGACATTACAAATCATTTGAATGTCTTGAACACACGGCTTCAAGGCAAAAATCAACTGATATCCCAGCTCTATGCTCATGTATCATCCTTTCAATGCAAGCTGAAACTTTTCAGATCGCAATTGAATTCTGGAAATTACAATCATTTTCCGAATTATAAGAAAATGGCTGAAAAATTCAACAAAACTGCGATTAATTTCAGTTATGTAGAAAAGCTAGATATTTTGATTCAATCTTTTCAAGACAGATTTTCGGAGTTTAAAAAAGTGAAACCTCTGTTGGACATATTCAGCAATCCTTTCACGATTTCAGTTGAAAATGCGCCAGAGTCAATGCAGTTAGAATTTATCGACATTCAAAACGACCAAGATTTACGCAACAAATTCAACGAAGGAGACTTGTTGAACTTTTACCGCTGCATTGATAAAAATACGTACAAAGAGTTGCGCATAAACGCTCTGAAATGTGCCAGCTTATTTGGTTCTACCTATATATGTGAACAAACCTTTTCAATACTAAATAATAATAAAACCAAAAATCGAAACCGCCTTGCAAACGAAGTTTGGAAGCAGTTTTACGTGTGGCTACAAGTAAATTTGAGCCAAATATAAAAAAGATTGTAAGCACTATGCAGTGCCACGCTTCAAATTAATAAATTCTTTTTCAATTTTAATACATTATTATCAATTTTTTATTGTCTTTAATTCTGGGCGGAGCGGAAGGGCGTGTCAGACTCTTACTGACTAAAACCCACCCGTGTTTCTTCCCTTGTCTGCACATTTCGGGGCCATGGTTCCCCCTTAGGATATCCCGCAGCATTACCTATTCCCCTAGGCCCCTAGTCTTAATAAGTCTGTGCATCCCTGGTCTACGCCAACAAGCCCACAACCACCCGTGCTTTGAAGGAGGAGATTTTTATGTGCCACTAGCCGTGGCTAGCCGTAGAGGACATTTGCCCGATGTACTATTCCATATATAACCCTAGCCTACTTTACGATTCAATAAAGAAAACTCACACGGACGACTGTACATACGTCGGTCGTTTGCTCCCGCGTCACCAGTCCTGACTCTCGGTATATTTTGACTGCTGAGACCAAACTACAAACTAGTATAAATATAGATTTATAAAAATGTGGCTATTATTTTAGTATATTGTGGTATCTTACGACTTCAACGCGAACGAAGTTGCGGGCAGAAGCTAGTTTCTAATGTCGGTTACCTGTGGCGTGAAGTCTGTGACTGCTTTTCTTATCTTCAGCTCAATAACGTCATCAGGGTCGGTCAGCAGAATGCGCGACTTGGGATCAGTGTCGGATTTTGACATCTTCTTTGTGGGGTCACGAAGACTCCGTAGTCGATCGCTGCCGTCGTCTGAAACGAGAACGAGCGGTATGAATAGCACGCGCCGCGCGTTCGTCAGATCTAGGTGCGGAGCGGGCGGCTCACCTGCGAGCAGCGCGCGCGGCGTGGGGAAGGCGCGGCCGTAGCGGTGCGAGAACGTGCGCACCAGCTGCGACGCCACCTGCAGGTGCTGCAGCTGGTCCGCGCCCACGGGCACGTGCGTGCCGCCGTATACCAGCACGTCCGCCGCCTGCACACACAGCGCTATCAGTACTGGAGCCGAGCGCCGAGCGCCGGGCGCGGCTCGCGACGGGCACAGACCTGCAGCACGGGGTACAGCAGCAGGCCGAGCGGCACCTCCTTCATGCTGGCCGCCTTCTCCTTGTACTGCGGCAGGTGCGCCAGACGCGCGTGCGTGGCCAGACACGTGAGCAGCCAGCACAGCTCGGCGTGGCGCGCCACGCTGGACTGCGTGAACAGCACGCTGCGCTCGGGGTCCACGCCGGCCGCCAGCAGGCACGCCGTCAGCTCCAGCACGTTCTGCTGCAGCTGCTGCGGGTCCTGGAAGTGAACAAGTTTGTGATGAGGATGTTATAATAAGTTGCTGTCACTGTTATTTACATAGCAGGGACTGGCATTGAATGAATGAATTTGTGTGGGGTAGGAGGTACCATAACTCAATTTACCTAGTCTTTTCCCAACTATTTTGGGGTCGGCTTCCAGTATAACCGGATGCAGCTGAATACCAGTATTTTACACTAGCTGCCCTCCCGGCTTCGCACGGGTAGCAAGTACTTATCTACGGCGCACCTACCCTACCTACCCTACCCTACCTACCTACCTGCCCTACCTACCTATCTACCCTACCCTACCTACCTATCTACCTACCTACCCTGCCCTACCTACCAACCTACCAACCTACCTTACCTAACTACCCTACCTACCTATCTATCTACCCTACCCTACATACCTACCTACCCTACCTACATGCCTACCTTTCTTTCTACCGAGATATTATCAATGGCATTGTACTTTATCCCTCTTGCACCCCGTTAGGAGCTGATTTTAGAAAAACCCCGAAATACATGCTTTTGTTAGTTTTTCTTTTAAGTATGAGTACCGTATCGAGTTTCGATTTAATCCGACAGTGCGTTAAAAATTGTAATAACTTAGTTTGACACCCCGCTATTCCTTTATGGTAAAAGAATTTCCGAAAACCCTTTTTTAGTGGGTGCCTACGTCATAATAACTACCTGTGTGCCAAATTTCAGCCCAATCTGGTCAGTGGTTTGAGCTGTGATATACAGTATGTAAGGGTAAACACCGTTGTCACTCAAACCATGGGTAGTAATAGACTAACATATAACGTTAAATGACCCAGTAACAACAAAAAGAAACCTTATTAGTAAATAACCCTATATAAAGTTAATATCCGACCACGTCCACGAACTCATGGATCACGCGCGCCCGAGGGATGTCCGTCGCCGCCCGTCTTCTACCTACACAACACATGAATAAACACACAATTACACATAACCTGACCCTGTGATGCAACCTACCCTTCTTTTCCTGGCTTGGGACAGACAAAAATACCTAAGTAGGTACCTTAGGTGTTGTAACGTAACGTAAAATTTGCATGTAGACTACATGTAAATTTGATTTTCGTTTCGTTCTTGAAGATCAAATTGGCAGCTGCTGGTTGCCACGTGCGAGCGCCGGGAGCGTGGGCCTCAATGGGTGGGTCCTTTGAGGCCCCACCCATTGACGCCCCACCCATTTTGGGGATCCTTTGTGTGGCCGCCAAGATAGTTTCACGATTAAGAACACGTTAATCAGGCAACAATTCTGACCTGAATGATTAACCTGACCGCGATAGCGTAGTGTACTGTTAATTAGTGTAAGACATAATCACATAACTACAATTATTATTTACGCACGAGAAATGAGCGGGCGGCGCTACGCGACCCTGCGACACGGCTTAATATTACGTGCGGTCGGTCGTTAGCGAAACAGCTGACTGAAGAGGGTCGCGCGCGGCTCGCTGCCGGACAGGTAACGTCCCGCGCGCCCCGCCCGCCCCCGCCAACTGCCGCCTGCCGTGTTCAGACGCAAGTTCGTTGCCATTGCGTATAGGGTGAAATATTCTTATGGACAAATGTAGATATTCCTTAAAAAAATAAAGTTGTTTTTTTCCAATGATTTTACGTTCTATAAATGAAACTAAACCACTGGTTTCAAGGATAACGGTGTTTACCCTAACACCCTGTAGACTACCCCTTTTCACCCCGTTGGGGGTATATTTTTGAAAATCCCTGTTACTCATTATTCTTTATTTTTGGTTTTAAGTATAAATATTGATTTACCAGTTAATCGGACCGCGCGTTAAAATTCTTCTATACAAACTTTGATCCCCGTTAGGTAGTTTAGAAAAACGAAAGATGTCAAAGGAGATGGATAACGCTTCCATACAAGTTTGGCTCAGAAATGGACACAAATGAAACAAAATTGAATAATAAGCTTCAATAGTGTTTCATAGCCCTGTATATTTTTGTTAGACGTAAAACTTTGTGAAGGGACATATGATACTTCTAAAATTTCATAGAAATATAAATGTCAAATCTGATGACTTCAAAAAGTCTATTGAAACCTGTTGATTGCAGACTAATCCACTGTCTTCCAGCAGATTTAATTTCACTCAAATCTAACGACTATTCCAAATGATTCATTTGCTATGTCCCAGTTTATAGAAGTTTTTATCTTCGTTAGAAACGCAAAATCAGATCGGTTCGAGATGTGAGTTATAGGTATTATTATTGTAGTCCAGGTAAACTGTAATGGGAACATCCATGTCCAGTTCAAGAAAGGCGAAGTCGCTTAGAAATGCAAAAAATATAACCAGAAACAGACAATAATATTTTGGGAACATATCACAAAAATCACAACAAAACATTTATGATGCTGTCTCACACGCAGCACCACAGAGTTAGAAATAAAATAGAAATCGTCAAAAAGGTCCGACCGACAAGAAGGGTTATGTATTTTTATGGTACATAATTATGTAGTTATGCCCTATGTATATAAGATTCTTTATTCTCTCGTAGCATCCCGACGTGTGGATACATTTTAATGATTTACATGTCGTTTGATTTGTAGGTGTTAGGGGCTTGTGGTCAAGTAATAACAGGCGAACGGGTCGATCAATCAGGTTAAGTTATACTTGCCGCGGTTGGTCGTGGATGGGTGACCATCTTTACATACCCAGGCCCCTCCAAACCTTGGAAAGCACGTAAAGGTGTTGGTCCCGGCTGTCATTTGTAGATCTTTGACAGCCGTTACGGGTCGTCAGAAGTCCGAAAGTCTGACGACCAGTTTTACCAAGGGGTATCGTATTAACCAGTAACAGGGTTGTGGAGGAGTGTAAAACACTGGTATTCAGCTGCATCCGGTTAGACTGGAAGCCGATCCCAACATAGTTGGGAAAAAGCTAGGCAGATGATGACATGTCGTTAGGTTTGTGGTGCCCGCCCAGCGGTGCGTTTCAATTGACTTTAAATCGTAATCCGAAGAATTTTGATGGAAATTCCTAATCCCTTTTACCTATTAAAAGGTGACTTTTCACAAAATATTAACATGGTGGACTTTAGAACCCATTAGGTAACGTCTTGAAAAAAGTTTTTAGTAGGTACGTCAAAATAAAGGGCTTTAGGAGACGTTTCCAAAAATATGACTTATGACTGTAAGTGATTATTGCACTGTTGCAGCACACTTTTGCATCTTACATTCAGCATTAAACCAGTGTAAACAATTGCTGGTAAACCAATAAAAATAAATAAAGGACTCTGGTGACTGGTAATATTATGTGGATAGAAAGACCGGTCTACGCTTGTTTCTTAGACCTGAGCAGGGCTTTTGACATGGTTTGTTATGATGTCGTGTGTAAGACGTTACGCGATGCCAGTGTGCCTAAAGTGTTATCCTGTTCTTGAATATAAGTACAATAGGCAGATTAATTATGAAAAACGGGATGGGGCTTTCTCGGACTGTACTGTAGGATGCGGGGTGAGACACTATTAGTTATTTTTTGACGTAGGCAACGTAAAAAAATAACTGATGGCAAATTATATACATTATACATATTATAAATTAAAGTCGCTTTTCGTGTTTGTCTATATGTCCCCATTGCTCTTCTAAACCACGCAACAGATTTTAAACAATCTTTCTAACACAGGATGTTTCGTATAAAAAAGAAAAATATAACATTACGTTGCATTGTTTGATTTTGAATGCGTCCCTCTATGTTAGTTAAAGGTCTGTGCAAAGCTTATATGACATAACAAATGCATGACAATGACGGGTAGTGACAATGATCATGAAAGATAAAGAAGGTGCTGCCATTACATACTTTTAAGACTGGACTAATCTTTTGATTTAAAAATTAAATTGATACATTAATCAACTATTAAATATCATGTTCATTACAGTTAAGTTAATAATCAATACGCTTTAAATACAATTTTAATATTGTATATTCTAAAAAGACTAGTGAAATCATATCAATTCTTACAATAAGCTTATCCATAATTACCATAATATTTCCAAAACTGGCAACATAAATATCTCCCCGAATACTTGAATCGAAATAATAATCTTTTAAATTGAAATATTTTATCCCATATTTCCCAAGTAACGCAAGCTGTGGTGCAATTTCAAATATTATCAGTTATTTTATAAATATAATTATCTCTTTGTCCGTGCATGGACAAAGATCCCTGATGAATGAATTGTCATTAAAAATTGATAATGAAACCATTTCAGATAAGTTGAAGGTTGCTGGGCCACTAGAAAACTTCTTTACCAACATCCCAACTGAGGTTACGAAATCGCTCCCCTCATTATCTATATTAGCTGAATCTCTTCTAAAGGAAAACTTCAGTAAGGACATTCCAAGTTTTGAATTCAAGCCCATTTCTATTGTCACAATTAAAAAAGCCTTCAAAAGTCTTAACATAAAAAACACTGAACACATTTGGGGGATTTCCGTTAAGGCTCTTGGAGATATTATTGACACAATTGCCCCTTTCCTAACAGGCATATTTAATCAATGTTTAGATAGCGGAACGTTTCCTGATTTAATGAAACATAGTAAAGTAGTACCAATTTTCAAATCGGGTAGTAAGAGTGATCCCTCTAATTTTAGACCAATATCTGTGCTACCAGCATTAAGCAAAATGTATGAAAAAATCATGCTAGACCAAATGTTGGTACATTTTAATTCAAATGGGATTTTACATAATCATCAGTTTGGTTTCACGAAAGGTAGGTCGACGACTGACGCAGGAGTAAAACTTATCAGTCACATTTTGGAATCCTGGGAGAAGTCCCAGGATGCAATTGGCATTTTCTATGACCTCTCAAAAGCGTTTGACTGCGTTGACCACAATACACTGATCTGTAAATTACACCACTACGGAATTCGTGGACAAGCTGCTGATCTTGTTCTTTCCTATCTATCAAACAGGCAACAAAAAGTAAACGTTAACGGGGCGACGTCCTCGGGGTCTCTGGTTAAGAAGGGCGTGCCTCAAGGTTCGATTCTTGGCCCTTTTCTATTTCTAGTTTATATTAATGACCTTCCTTACATGATGGCTAACTTATCGGATATAATTCTATTCGCCGATGACACTTCTTTAATTTTTAAAGTAGATAGGAAAGATACGGATGTCTTACATGTCAACGATAGTCTGGCAATTCTTTCGAAATGGTTCGCAGCTAATAACCTCTTACTTAATGCGAACAAAACTAAATGTTTTAAGTTCTCGTTACCTAATGTACCTCAAGTAGGACTAAATTTAAAACTTGATGGCAAGAAACTAGATGCTATTACGGAAACTGTATTTCTAGGAATTACTATAGATTCGAAATTGCAATGGGGCGCCCACATTAGAGCTCTTTCAGGCAAATTAAGTTCAGCTGCATATGCAGTAAGAAAAATAAGGCAGTTGACCGATATAGCCACAGCTAGGTTAGTATACCTTTTCTTATTTCCACAGTATTATGTCTTATGGCGTTCTGCTGTGGGGATCGGCAGCGGACGTAGATTCAATTTTCATCTTGCAAAAGAGGGCAATTCGCGCGATCTATAAAATGGGTCCTCGTGAGTCCCTTAGAAATAAATTCAAAGAAGTTGATATACTAACTCTGCCTTCTCTTTATATCTTAGAAACTATAAACTCTACAAAATAAGAAGCGACTTCCATAATAAAAATACTCGTAGTAAACATGAAATTGTGATCCCTAAATTTGGATTAACCAAAACTAGTAAGTCATTTGTTATAAACAGTATCCGCTTTTATAACAAGTTGCCAAAGTCTGTTACAAATATTAGCGATCGAAAGTTCAAAACCCACATAAAACGTGTCCTTATAAAAAAAAGCATAATTTAAGATTAAAGACTACGTTGAAGACAAGGAAGTTTGGCAATAATTCCTTCTGCACATGTGGTTTCCCTGGTACCTCATTAACGGCATAACTATGTCTATTAACTGCTCCCAAATTACCATGTTTTTTTTTTTTTTGCTTTCACCTTGACATAATTATCTTATTATTTGACATTGTATACCTACAATTTAGTTTCAAGTCTATAATAGTGGCTTTTGTGGACATGATAATTGTTTAGATTTGTTACAGTTGTAATAGCAATCATGTAATTTGGTTTGAATAGGTCTTTATTTTTATTATCTTACTTATCTCTTGTATAGATTCTTTTTCATCTTGTGAATGTGAGAACGATGTAGGCTTAGTGGACTGTAGTAGTTTTGTTGAACATTTTCTATTTTGTTAAGTACTTACCTGTTACTTTTTGAAAGGCCTACACTGTCCTCCCATACCTAATAACACTGTAATTCGAAAATATTGTAACAGCCAATTATTTTTTTAACCGTTGAGTTTCTTGCCGGCTCTTCGCCATAGGAAACGACCAATTGGAACCGTGCACCTAGCTTCTGACGTTTCATAAGTGCCCATGTAGGTTTATGTGAAATAAAATAATTTGATTTGATACCTATACATTAGCATAAGTAATTGATGAGTGAATCTACTATAATTGAACATAAAATTAGATTATAATTGTAATCAAATAATGGTAAATGAAAGCTCTAATTTCTTGTAGTGACTGTCATAAGAATCTTTAAAATAAAAGAACGGGCTTGGATAAGATGGAAGAAGTATAATAATCAATCTGACTACTTGAATTTTTTTTTTTTTTTTTTAAACGTTGCCCACACTAGGAATTTCTTCCTGTATCGTGGGTGCGTTTACAAACATAGAAACTCACATACACTAACACCCAGACCCGGAACAACTACTTGCAGATCATACAAATATTTGTTCCGTGCGGGAATCGAACCCACGGCACGTTGCGCAGCAGTCCATCGCTCAGCCACTGCGCCAACCGTGTCGTCAAATAATATAAATTCTCTAACTATCGCAAGCTTTTCCACGGAGAGTTATTTAAATGCTATCGGAAGTACATGGATTCAGTAGAAGATAGCATTCCTAAAAATATAAAGCATTTCTGGTCCTACAACTCATCTAGAAAGGGAAAAGCTAACTATCCGGCTAGTATGTATTTCAAAAATGTTTCTTCAGATAACCCCACAGACATTTGCAATCTGTTTTCATCTTTCTTTTCTTCTGTCTACGAACCGTCTACTTTGGACCCAGTTAAATGGCAACCATCTGGTCGCTATGAAAATAGCTCGGCTTGCATAGCCGAAATCTGTCTATCCACCGAGGTTACACGCGCGGCTTTAAAATCTTTAGATTCATCAAAAGGGGCCGGACCTGACGGCTTACCACCCAGCTTTTTCATAAGAACACGTGACAGCTTGTGTACTGCATTACATATAATTTTTAATAAATGTTTGCGTGCCGGTGTTTTTCCTGCAATTTGGAAACGTGCGTTTATAACCCCTGTTTATAAGACTGGTGACAAGAACAATGTAGAGAATTACCGCCCCATCTCTATCCTCTCTACTTTGTCTAAGGTTTTCGAGAGTCTTGTGCATGGCGCTGTGTACCCCCACATTCAAGAGTTTATTTTACCAGAGCAACACGGTTTTGTCAAACGTCGTTCAACCGCAACTAATCTGTTAATATTTACCAACTACTTATTTGAAAAATTGGATCAAAATGTTCAAGTGGACGCTGTGTACACGGACTTTCAGAAGGCTTTCGATAAGGTGGATCATATCTGCTTTTAGAAAAAATTGTTTTCAATGGAATACGTGGTAATTTGCTTAGATGATTTGCCTCATATATTTATAAAAGGACCCAAAAAATTATTGTAAATGGTTACTAGTCTGACCCTATTATTGTTACATCTGGAGTACCACAGGGATCCATTTTAGGCCCTCTTCTCTTCGTTATATTTATTAATGACATTAAACAATGTTTTTTCAACTCTAAGTTTTTAATGTATGCGGATGATATAAAAATTTACAGATCTTGCAAGAATATACAAGACTCTTTCTCAGTCTTCCCAAATGTCATGCCATCACATATACGAAAAAGAGAATGAAAATAGATTTTAACACTTGATGCTAGTTTGCACTTCGACAAGCACGTTGATAATCAAACTCAAACTCAAACCATTTATTTCAAATAAACCAATTACAGGTACTTTTGAATTGTCAAGGGGTCGGTAAGTCAAAAAAATGAAGCTAGTTGCCCATTCCAAAGCGTAGTAGGTTCCTATGGAGAAGAACGGGCAAGAAACTCCACGGACACTCTTTTAAATCAAAATTTTGTTACAATATATTGGTTACATCATTCATTTGAAATTAAACATGTGAGAACAATGTAAAAAAGTAAAAAAAAGAGACGTGCACGTTAAAAGCGTCCGTAAAGATAAAAAACAATTCAAAAATTAAAATAAATTAAAAATAAGCCGTGGCAGCTTAGAGATGACGAGTCCCTACTGGCGGCGCCCGTTCACGAACATGACGCATGGATCAGCACCATTCAGCTCAACCATTTTGAAGGGAACTTAATGATCCAACACACACGCCACCACGAACGAGACATTTGAGTGAGCATGACATACTCTCTGCCGCCAGGGCACATTCAAGTCAATGAACGACGTACCTAGTAAATGGTAGCTTTAAGGTAGGTAAGTACATAGTGCTCACATATGTGCTATGAAATTATACAATACTAGGAGATTGAATTTATACAATGTCAAGATAGTCTTTACAATATTCAGCAGCTCCAACAATATTTTCGAATGCCAATCAATTAGTTTATGCGTCCTTGTGGAGCTGGAGCAGCGCTAAGCCAAGCATTTTTGTCAGCGATGTAATCCCCCAATTTATAATATGCTTGGCGGCATAGTGTGCGTTTTACCCAAGATTTAAATTTCGTTTCATTCAGTTGTAGTATGTGGGGAGGTATTTTATTGTAACATTTTAAACAGTACCCCATGAAGGATGAGTCTACTTTAGCCAGTCTGAAACCCGGTTGAACTAATTGGTCCCTATTTCTAGTCCTATAAGTGTGTCTTTCACCTCTTTTACTGAAAAGACTTAGATTTTTCCTTACGTACATGATGTTTGCATAGATATATTGACAAGGTACCGTCATGATGTTAATATCTTTAAACAGTTCTCTTAGAGAATCGCGCCTGCGGAGCCCATATATTGCTCTAATGGCTCTTTTCTGCAGAATAAATATAGACTCGATATCTGCAGCCCGTCCCCACAATAAAATACCGTAAGACATGATACTATGAAAGTAGCTGAAATAAACTAGCCTCGCGGTATCCACATCAGTAAATTGACGGATTTTTCTCACAGCATATGCTGCTGAACTTAGCCGTCCTGCAAGAGATGTTAAATGAGGACCCCATTGCAGCCTTGAGTCGAGGGTGATCCCCAAGAAAACAGTTTTATCGACGAATTCTAATTTCTCCTTATCCAATACTATGTCACTACTTTTAACATTCGGTAAAGCAAATCTTATGCATTTAGTTTTTTTCCCATTTAATACTAAATTATTAGCAGTGAACCAACTATGGACCTGCAGTAAGGCGTTATTTACGTCGTCCAAATTTGATGCACGTCTATTTATCTTAAAAATTAATGAAGTATCGTCAGCAAATAACACCATTTGTGGTTGGTTTTTTAATAAATGGGGTAGATCATTAATATATACTAGAAAGAGGAAAGGACCCAATATCGAGCCCTGTGGAACACCCATTTTTACTTTTAAACCGATTGAATGGACATCATTTATTTGAACTTGCTGTTGTCTATCGTCTAAATAAGATTTTACTAAACTGAGCGCAAGTTTACCTAGTCCGTAATGCGCAAGTTTCAAAAGTAAGGTTTCGTGATTTACGCAATCAAATGCCTTGGAGAGGTCACAAAAGATTCCTATGGCATCTTGCGCCTCCTCCCACGCTGTAAATATGTGTTTTAATAAGGTAACACCGGCGTCAGTCGTACAACGTCCTTTGGTGAAACCATATTGCTAATCGTGTAAGATTTGGTTGGTGTTAAAATGATTAAGCATCTGATTTAGCATTACCTTTTCGAACACCTTGCTGAATACCGGCAACACGGATACTGGCCTATAATTGTTGGTGTCTTTACTGTTCCCAGATTTAAAAAGAGGTACAACTTTACTATATTTCATTAAATCTGGGAAGACTCCTTGATCCACACACAAGTTAAATATTAAAGCTAAATATGGTGCTATAGTCTCAATTATGGATGCACAAACTTTGATAGATAATCCCCATAGATCTTCGGTCAATTTGATTTTTATTTGCCGAAATGCTTTTATGACTATCATTGGGTTTATATGTTTAAATTGAAATTCAACCGGGCAGCCTGGAACGTTCGCTCTTAATAAATCAATTGAAACACTGGGTGAGGAATTTAAAGCTTCCGTCGTTTTAGAGGGTATATTAGTAAAGAAATGTACAAATTCCTGAGCTACTTCTAAGTTAGAACTTATGGCACCACGTGAAGTCTCCAGTGTGAAATCAGTGTTTCGTATTTTTTCCCATTAGTTTCATTATTTATAACTTTCCAAACCGTTTTTATTTTATGTTCTGCTGATTTGATCTTGTTGCTGATATACAGAGCTTTAGCTATTTGGCAGGTATTTCTAAAAATTTTGGAATATGTAGCAACATACTTGTTGAAAGTTTCAGTATTTATGTGAGGCTTAAGGCCATATAGCTCGAACAGTCTTTCCCTACTTATCCTAATACCTCTAGTTGCCCAGTCACTAAATATAAAATTAGGGAAAATATTTTTTGTTTTCTTTTCAATAGTTTTATTGAATTCAGTGTGCACTACTGAAAAGAAATCCTCATACAATTTGTTTGCATCGTTCATATTATAGCCCAGAACATTTAACTTATTGTTTATGGTACTATTGAATCTACTTAATTTGCCCGTTGTTATGGGTCTAAATTGTATTTGTACTTTTTGCAAAGGTATTTTAAACTTAAAAGTTACCGTTTGCCCACTATGATCGGACGGCAAGTAATTAACGATGGCTTTATCTAAATAATCACAATCGCAGAAGACATTATCGATACAAGTAGCAGAAGTTGGAGTTACTCTAGTTGGTTCTGTAAAAATATTAGATAAATTGAACGATTTAAAAAGGCTTAATAATCTACTGCTATCTGAATTATTTTCCAGAATATTAATATTAAAATCACCACAAATAATTGCAGCTTTATTACTGGATGCAAGTTTCGCTAGGACATCTTCCATTATTGACTCAAATAAAGAAAAGTTCTGATATTTAGGGGGATATATAGTGAACAAGGCGTATCAGATGTACGGTTTCGTCATGAGATCGTCACGTGACTTTGTGCGGCCCTCTACGTTCTTACTGCTTTATAAGACTTTGATACGATCCCAGTTAGAATACGCCGTTCCCATCTGGAATCCCTTCTACGACAAATACGGCACTAGAATTGAATGGGTACAGAAGAAGTTCTTATGGTCTATGAACTATAAGTGCTTCCAATCAAAAGTTCCTTACGTGCAGCTATTGAAACGGTATGGCGTTCTGAATTTGGGATCAAGGCGACTGTTACTTGATGTTATGACACTACACGGCATATGCAATAACAAATGTATTGACCTTACAAACAAACTGTGTTACAAAGTACCCATAGGTGTTATACGAAGGGGGGTGCGTGTGCCTCAAATGTTCCACACAGACATATGTAGGACTAACGCTGGGGAACGCGCACCTCTTCGTCGCCTTGTTGATTCTTACAACGCGCATTTTATGGAACTCGATATATTTTGTCTATCTAAGCAATTATTTAAGAAAAAGGCTCTCGATATTTTGTTTAGCGAGAAATTTTAGTTAAATTAAGCTAGGTAACATAGCAATATTGGCACTATTGGCAGCGATCACTTACTGTTTTTATTTTTAATTATTATTTTATCACTTGTCTTCAGCACTTCTTCTAATTAGGTCTTAGTTAAAACGTGGACAATGGTGTGGGTTACATGTTTGTTAAATCTTAGTATAATTATTTCTCTGTATTTTGTAGCATGTAACTAAAATACAATAGACGTAGATATATTTAGTAACCTATTCCGCTTGACTATTCTTCAAGAGTCCTAAAAAACCCTGCAAGAAATCGACACGTGTTTCACCTCTCAACGAGGCATCCTCAGGATGACGATTGCCCAATTGCAAACCAGAACGCGACGTGTTACCACACCGAGCGCTGGACGCAAAGTGAATCAAAACGCCCGTCACCCCCACTTATATAGGATCGCTGCTCGGCGCCGACCGGACTTCGTTCGCAACGAGATCTTACATCTCGATTTAAAGATTCCCACAATCCGCCAGTTTCTAAAACGCCTTGCAAAGCGTTACTTCGATACAACTGTCAAACATCGCAACCCTCTGGTAGTCGATGCAGCTACCTATGACCCTTCTAATATTAGTCGTATTCGCCGTCCCAGGCATGTCCTATCTGAGCCAGATGACCCCATCACCCTCTTACAGGAGAGCAATAGGGCCACCAGTACAGTGCACCCTCTAAATTCGTCCCCCCGTCCCTTGTCCGATGATGTGCCAGCCCGCGCCGCAGCTGAGCACGTAGCTTTAAATTCCCCTGATAATAATAATGATACTACTATTTTTATCCAGCCCGTCCCGCCTTGCCGTCCTCCCGTCAGTGATGCGCCCTAAGCCGAGGTTCGTACCCCAAAGGGGGTGCCCCTTAGCGAGCGCACACTTAGTTTGTAATTTAGCATAGTTTGTTTGCCCCTGGCTGGAGGCTTTAAGTTTAGGAGCTTAAGGCAGCCACAGGAAAGTCCGGTTAACTAGTCACGGATTCAGAATCCAAATACGAGATGCCATAGTTAAAAAAAAAAAAAGGCGCCGACCGGCCAGAATCGTTATCAGTGCGATAAACGCGATAAGGGGCGAACAATCGCAACAAAGGCGAACTTGGCATACTGGTATTTAATTCGTTCAACAGTGTAACGTTCGCTGTATTATTTTTAATAATTTCTAAACTCTCTAATACTGACATTTTAAATCCTTTATCACAAGTATGTAAAATTTTGAAAGTGTTATTATTATTTAATGAATGACCTGAATCTATTAAGTGTTGAGCAAAATGAGATTTTTCTAACTACGAGTATGTAGCATGTAACTATTTTTTTGTCCCTAATAAATAAATAAATAAATGGCCCCCGGCGGGCGCCGCCACCCGGCTCACACATCGTGGTCGGGGGGGCTCGGATCGCTGTCGAGTCTACCATGAAGTACCTGGGATTGGTGCTCGACAGACGGTGGGACTTCGGGCCCCACTTACGACTGCTGGTGCCCAAGTTGCTGGGCGCTGCTGGGGCGCTGTCAACGCTGCTTCCCAATCTGGGGGCCAGAGCGCCGCCTGTAGGCGGCTCTACGTGGGGATCGTGCGATCGACGGCCCTTTACGGGGCCCCGATCTGGGGGGCTGACCTGACGGCCGGTAGCATTGCAGTCCTGCGCAAGCCACAGAGAGCGATGGCCGTCAGAGTCATTAGGGGGGATCGCACGATCTCCTACGAGGCGGCTTGTGCACTGGCCGGATCCCCGCCCTGGGACCTCGAGGCGAAAGTACTCGCGTCATCGTATCGGTGGCGCGAGGAAGCGAGGACGCGGGGCGAGAAACCACGCAGCGACACATAGAGCTGCATCGGTCTCAGCTTCGCGAGGTCCTGGTGGCGGAATGGCGGGACAGGCTTTCACGCCCTACCGCCGGCCTCGACATCATCGAGGCGGTGCTCGAGCGCTGGCTCAGGAGGAGGCACGGCTCCCTGTCGTTTCGGGTGACGCAGGTGCTCTCGGGGCATGCCGGACGCTCGGTGTCACCACTGCGTCGACTGCCGGGAGGACACGGCGCGGCATACGCTGGCAGAGTGTGCCGCTTGGGAGGAGCCGCGCCGTGCCCTCATCTCAGAAGTAGGCGTTGACTTGTCGCTGTCGGCCGTAGTTAATGCCATGGTCGGCAGCGAGGAGTCCTAGGACGCGGTGGTTTCCTACTGCGAGACGGTCGTCTAAATGGGCTGGACCCATTGCGGGGGGACCCAGGGCGATGGACTCGGGGACGTCTGTCGCCCCCCACACATCAGGACCCGAGGTGGCGGCGCGTAGTATTCCACGCGCGCCCCTCTTAGACGTCACGGGGGGAGTCAAACACCTCACTCCCCCCCTGACCCGAGGAGGCACCAGTCGGGGGTTGCGGAAGATTTTTACGTTCCCGCGACCCCCGGCGTAGGTGTGAGTCGGAACACCGGGGTGGTTTTTAGTCAGTAACCCATATCAAACGTGTCCTTATCAAAAAAGCATATTATAAGATTAAAGACTACGTTGATGACAAGGAAGTTTGGCAATAATTCCTTCTGCACATGTGGCTTCCCTGGTACCTTATAAATGGCATAATTATGTAAGAGTCTATTAACAGCTCCCAAATTACCATGTTTATTCTCTTTACATTCATCCTTCACATAATCATTGTATTTGACATTATTCCTATTATTATAGATACCTCCAATTTAATTTCAACTCCTAGTGGCTTTTGTGGACATGATAATTATTCAATTTGTTACAGTTGTAATAGCAATCACGTCATTTGGCTGAAATAGGTTTTTTTTATTTTATTGTTTGCCTTTTATATAGATTATTTTCTATTTTGTGAATGTCAGAACTTTGTAGGCTTATTGGACTGTAGATTTACTGAACATCTATTTTGTTAAGTACCTGGTACTTACTTGTTGAAAGGCCTACATTGTCCTCCCATGCCTACTAACACTGTAATTTGAAAATATTGTAAAAGCCAATTATTTTTAAAAGAGTAACCGTGGAGTTTCTTGCCGGCTCTTCTCCATAGGAAACGACCAATTGGAACCGTGCACCTAGCTTCTGACGTTTCATAAGTGGCCATGTAGGTTTATGTGAAATAAAATATTTTGATTTTGATTTTGAGTAAGAGTCTGACAGACCCCTCCGCCCGCCCCAGGGCGGAGGACATCCACGAGGATTTTCCACCCCGGAAAAAAAAAAAAAAAAAAGGTTAGATCATGCCCATGTAGGAATGTACGTACTCTTTTTCGTTTATTTCACTTTAAATACATACAAATTATATTTTTAAATATTAAAATAAAAAATATATAAAAACATTTAAAAATATAAAAAGTAGTAGCCCACCGGTATCGGGAACAAGGTCCAAGCTACCGGCGGTCAGGGCTCCAGAGAGGAACCTCCTAACAATGCGTGCCGTGTCCAGGAGTACCGCTTTCTGAATCAAGCCCTTAATCCAGCTGCCCAACGAGAGCCTCCATAGCTGTTGGTCGAGACTCTTGGCAATTAGGCCATTGGCTGATACGACTATCGGCACAATGATCGCAGAGTCCACATCCCACATGTCGACAACCTCGTGAACCAAGTACGTACTCTTTTTTATTATTAATTAGCAATCCGCCGCTGCTTCGCGCGGATGTGTTAGAAAATGAATTATTATGTGTTTCTTTTTTATTTATAAATTGAAATTTAAATTAAAATCAAAATCATTACTGACTAAAGGAGGAGTTTCTCATTTCGCCTGTATGTTTTTTTTTTGTATGATACGCGATTACTCCGCACATTTTGAATTGATTGTGATGATTCTTTTTTTTGTTTGGTAGGTCATGCTTCACAGGTGGTCACATATAAATTTTATTAACTTTGCTTACGTAGTTTTTGAGTTAGCTTCACTATTACGTATTTTTCCCACTTAGTATATCTAGACGATGTTTTAAGTTACTCCGTCATTTATATTTACACTAGCTAAGCCCCGCGGTTTCACCAGCGTAAGTCTCGATCCCGTGGGAATATCGGGATAAAAAGTATCCTATGTCCTATTCCAGGTCATGGTCTACCCATGTGCTAAATTTCATCCAAATCCGTTTAGCCGTTTTAGCGTGAAAGCGTAACAAACAAACTCACTTTCGCATTTATAATATTAGTTAGGATAGCACGTAGTGGTATTCTTATTAGTGTTGGTTATTCTGATGATGTGGAATTCTTCTGAGTGATGAGTAAATCGTTTCTGTGAAAATGTGTATTAGTGATTAACAAGTAAATAACTTGTATCACAATGGCATCCAGTCCCTTTAGCAGTGGTGGCAGATGTGCTCGGAGCCCACCTCCTACACCTGTGCCTGCACCCGCACCTGCACCCGCTCCTACTCCCGAGGCCGCACCCGCACCGCACCCTCAACCACTCAACCAAAAAGAAGATGTCATGATGGAAGTGATACCTACGCCGGAAATCCAGAACTGGATGTCGTCCATTGAGCTGTGTCTGAATGAAGTGTGCTCTATTATATCAGAGGGCAAATTAAACATGGAGCAAAAACTGCGAATAAGTGCCCTATGCCGAAAAGTTAGTCACGGCACATCGCAAATGGCCATTCAGTACCAGTCCCTTAAGATGAGAGCTGTCCGGGCCCACTCCACCGTCCAAACACTCGAAGACCAAATTGATCTGTCGCAGCAACTACAAGACCTTAAGCTGTCAATCGGAGCTTCAATGAAACCGGTTACGGGAATTTCCTTTGCTGAGATGGTGAAAAAAGGTACCAACAATTTTATACAGCCGTCAAATCTAAGCTCAGTGGCCATATACCCTAACGACAAACTGAAGTCTAGTGAGGAGACAAAAACACTTGTCCAAAAAATTATATGCCCCGAGCAAATGAAACTTCAGGTAAGAGGACTACGTAAGACGAAACATGGCGTCGTCATTATCAGCACTGAAACAAGAGACGATATTCGAGAAGGTGAAGAAATCGTTGCAGCTATCAAATTCAGGCCTTACAGTAGACGAACCCCCAAAAAGGAAGCCTAGAGTAGTAGTTATCGGAGTGCCCTCATCCATGCAAGAGAAGGAAGTTTTTAATTGTTTATTTCACCAGAATCTAGCAGAGATCCTTCAGAATTGCAACCTCGAGTCCTTTTTGACCTCCATTAAGTTAAGCCATAAGTCAGGTAAGAAGGACGCTGATACCTGTAATTATATAATAGAAGTGTCTGCAGACATACGTAAAGCCCTGATATCAAAAGACAGAGTGTTTGTGAATTGGTCGTCATGCCCTGTGAGAGACTTTACTCTAGTCACACGCTGTTATAACTGCCAGCAGTACGGACATGCGGCCAAATCATGTCGGGAGACCACCGTTACCTGTGGCCACTGTGGTGATAAGGGTCACTCCATTAAAGAATGCACAAAGAAGGCGGCGGAACCAAAATGTGCTACTTGCTTGCACTTCAAAAAGCCGAGCAATCACAAGACAAGTGCTTCGGACTGCCCAGCGAAAATAATGGCTGAAAAAAGGTATATTAATTCAGTTGATTATGGAGGCGCCTAAGAGCGCCGTTCATTACGTATTTTTTAGCCCGTGTTATTGTTTGTTTTTTTATACTAATATGATAAGTAATTTAATTAGTGATATAGATAATTTCTCTGTATCTGAATCCCACGTGTGTGACGTTGAACACTGTAAACAATATCTCTCCCCGCACACTAGTCCACTAACCATACTAACCCAAAATATTCGCAGTGTTTTTAAAAACTTCGAAAATTTTAACATTTTTCTACAACGTCTTGATATAAACTGTGACGTTATTGTATTAACCGAATGTTGGCTTTCCAAACAATATAACATACCACTAATCCCGGGATATAATATGTATAAAAGTAACATAAATTACAATCAAAATGATGGGGTGATTGTTTATGTCAGAAATTATTTGAATGTCTCCGTTGAAGAACCTAATATCGTCGACTCTAACAGTTTGCTAGTTAAAATTGGATCAGAATTTGCGATATTAGCAATATATCGGCCTCCCTTCTTTAAAAATATCACTAATTTTACTAACTCTCTGAACGACACCTTGCAAAACGTATCATCCTTCAAAAACACGATTTTAATTGGTGATATTAATATTAATATTCTTCCAGGAAGTGCTGATGCATCTGCTCAGGACTACCTCAACCTATGCGCCTGGCTGGCTTGGCTGGCGCCAAGGCAAGCCAAAATTTATTCACTTAATTATAATAATTGTAAAAGAACTCTCAAAGAAGCTCTTCAAAGTATGTCCTATGAAGATACAGAGGAATTATTAGTTGTATTCAAATAAAAATTGTATTTGTACTAATTAAGTTTAACTAAGTTAGGTTATGTAAGTACTAAGACTTTAGCAAGTAGGATTTATTGTATATTTATTTTATTGTGTATTTACACCTTTTTACATACCTATTAGATGACTAGATTTTTATAATTAAGTATGTGATTATTTAGAAATACCATGCCTTGCGTCGCCTGAAACACAGGATGACCTAGTTCAGGCACATAAAATAATTGAATTTTTTGTAGATTTAAGCTTTGTATTTAGTGTTTTACCTTTTTACCTCAATAAACTTTTATTATTTATATTATTTATTATATTCTTATTACCACAACTAAAAAGCAAAGAAAAAACAACCGACTCCCAAAAAAACACTAACAAAGGGAAAAATAACTTGAATTTCGGAAGTCAGTGGCAAAAAACGAAAGTTCAAAACCAAAGACTTCCGAAAGTTATTTAAAAATCAAAATATTTTCAAAGTCAAAGTCAAATAATTTATTTCAAGTAAGCACATTAAAGACACTTTTGAACGTCAAAAACAAAGAAATAGAACTGATTCTAGTTGCCCCTTATAAAAGGTAGTTTTCGTATGGAGAAGAATGGGCAAGAAACTCCACCGTTACTCTTTTAAGAATGTTTTACAATTTTTTCAACACACTTGCTCGTAAAGTGGCTCTTATTGAACCGCTTTTAGGTTCATAATGCAGTGTATTACGGAAACGTGCTTTTTACTTTATATTACCGCACTAGTGCGGTAATTTGCGCCACAAATGACTATTTACTAGTCGGGAGTAGTGACAAGGCAGTATGGAATTAGTAAGTACTATCATCGCAGCATGGAATTTGTATTCAATAGAAATTGTTTTTGGTGAAGCTTTTTACCAAAGACAAGAGATCAAAAGTAAGTTTTTATTTAAAAAAAAGAACCATAAGCAAACCAGTTGTAAAAAAAATCCCCATGCATACCTAAACGTCAGAGGGATACATTGAATTAGTATGAACTATCCTACAACCATTGCGCATTACCATGGTACCTGGCTCGGAACTCAATACTCCCCCCGCTACCCGCCCCGCGCCCCGCCGTTTCCGTGCGGGGAAACGGGGCACAGTATTATTTTTGCCTCGAAAAACGGACATCCCCCTTTTATTAACTTATCCGATAGAACAGCTTATTTTAAAAGTAAGAGTAAAATACCCGTTTGACAATTTTGTCCCAATCGGGAGATACAAAATTTTCAATTTTTTTTCTATAGTTTCCATAAAAACTATAGAAATCGCAATAGCTTCAGATCCAATCCGTTTTTGTTGTTTCTTTGATTGCAACTTGATGCTTTATATTAAGTAAATTATCAAGCAAACTCTAAATTTTTATCGTTAAACATGTATGAGTTACCAAGGAATTTTACATATTTTTAACCGACTTCTTCAAAAAGGAGGAGGTTCTCAATTCGTCTGTATGTTTTTTTTTTTTTTTGTATTTATGTTACGCGATTACTCCGCCAATTATGAATCGATTTTGATGATTCTTTTTTTGTTTGGTAGGTCATGCTTCAGAGGTGGTCCCATATAAATTTTATTAACTTTGCTTGCGTAGTTTTTGAGTTAGCTTCAATAATTATGTATTTATCCCACTTAGTGTATGTAGACGATATATTGTTTGACTCCTTCACTGTTATTTACATACCAGGTAGTGTTATTCGAATTTGTGTGGGGTAGGTACCACAACTAAAAAGTGAAAAATAAAAACGTCGGATAAAGAAGTCGGTTGTTTTTTTTTTTGTAAAAAGTTTTTATCCATTTTATTTTTTTATGGGCTTATTTCATGGCATTTGGATTCAATATCGATACAAGCTGTTGCTTTGGCACTAAGAAGTACCGATTTAAAATATCATATCCAAATCTTATGTTATCTAGAATTTACAGGATTCTGAAATTTAGGCGCTAGGGTTGGCACAAGAAGTATTTTTTTTTTAATGTTTTTTTTTTGTTAAAAGCGTTAATTCCCGATACCGGTGGGCTACTCTTTTATATATAATTAAATGTTTTTTATATATTTATTATTAAGAAATATTTAAAAATGTAAAATAATATGTATAAAAATAAATAAAGGAAATGATAACATAGGTATCTGAAAGAAGTTACAATTTCATTGATTTTCACAATATTAATGATAAATCCAACTATTTTCATATTATTTTATAAATAGTTAAAAAGTAAATAAAATTAAAATGAATACGGAATTATAATGCTAGTAATCCTACTAGTTTTGTAAATGTACAATTTTAGCAGTTTAGATATTTATTTGGATATTTATAAGTTTACTAATATCATACGACGTTAAATACGATGACGTACAATAAACGAAATTTTTCGTTTATCCAATGAAGGGCAATTTGTGGTACGGGGAAGGGGCCGCCCTCGTTAGGATTAAACCTACAAATTAACAAAAAATATTATTTTTTATGAAGTGATGACCCTAAAATCAAAATTATCAGAAAAAACTTTAGTGAATAACTCCTAGATAACGCGAGATTTGGATTTGGTTTTTTTTTTAGTGATTGGTTGTGGTCTAAAGATGATTTACAATAAATATAGAATCCAACTAAGCAAAGATACAACCATGAAAAATCGAAATCTCAAAACACAAAAAAAGCATATTTCTTTACATGTGTACTAGTTAGTACTCTTTTGTATTTTTTTTCCAATATATTGAATATGGTTTTATTACAAATAATAAAGAAAAGGGTAAAATAATGCGTATTTTTTTTTGTAATTAATTAATTTAGAAAAGATCAAAAATTTATAAAATATTTTTTTACTCGTGTTTGGTGTAAAATTGGCACATCGGTATTTTACTCTTACTTTTAAAATAACCTGTTCTATCGGATACGTTAATAAAAAGGGGATGTCCGTTTTTCGAGGCAAAAATAATATTGTGCGGGGGGAGTTACAAACGTCATTGAGCCAGGTGCCATGTTAATGCACACGGGTTGTACTAATAAATGAGCATTCTCTATTTACACCCGAGAGACTTCCGCTTTTTTCCGGTAAGACCGCGGATGACACGCGCGCCGGCCACTTGACCCGCCCCGATGAACCGCGCTGGCCTGCCCCTGTGCCACCTCGTACGCGCGGAATAAATCTCTATCTGTACTAAAAAAGGGTTATATTGTCTGTGGCAATTTTAGTCTATATTGTTCACTACCCTAACCCCATTTGCGTATTATGTATTATTATATGTTTATATATACGCACTATGCGGTATTACCAGTGCCTTTATTTACACCCACGCGCGCATCTCTAGCGGAAAAACAACACCAGCCGCCATTTTCCATAAATATTTATTATCGTATTCGTTGTGTGGTTAATTATTATCAAAATACAAAATTTAAACTATTGTCACCAACCGACATAGAAGTTTTTAAAAGAAACTCCGGATAGTAAGTACCTGGCAACAAAGGTCACTTAAACTTTATAAATTATAAATCTATCATCTCTATAGGTACGTTATTGTAGCATAAGTTCTTACAACAAGTCTGTTTTTCCTCGCAAGTGTGTTGAAAAACGTCGTATGAAACGCGTGTGCATTGATTATTACACTCTCGGTACCTACCTTATCGCGCTCGACTGTAATAACCAAAAGAGCACACTCGTATCACAATGTACTATTGTATACATGAATTATATAATTACACTAGCTGTGCCCCGCGGTTTCACCCGCGTAGTTCTCGGTCCCGTGGGGATAAAGGAATAAAACGTATCCTATGTCCTTTCCAGGTCTACCCGTGTGCCCATCCTCTCCTCTCTAAAGTAGGTAAAGTCGCGGTGCGGCGCGGCGCCAGCCGGCGACATCAAGCGGTTCGCGTATTACATTTTTATACTCGTGATAACTTAGGAATTAAAAGTCCGATTCGAATGAACTAAAAAGTATTTTACTGCTACATAAATAACCTTGATGTTAAAACTATTTTTTTTAAATAAGAATTTTAGGTTCCCACTTATGAAATTGGTGTTTTGTATGGGGAATTTTAAAGAAGTTGCATTTTTCATAATAACATTTTCTTAATATAAATAACAACCATAAACACTAATGTTTTAAAACTTTTATGGACTAATGTTTAAAAACTAAGATAACGTATGTCACTTAGATTAAGCGACAAAAACAAGTTATAGCTACCTAAAAAAAAAAATTGTGGTCATTTCTACTAACAAAATGAGGAGTAATTTTTAAGGTATTTTTTATGTTTAGAAAACTGTAAGTAATACGGTTTTTTTACTATTGGTAGTTGACTGTGATGGTCATTATTCGATATAATACCAAGCAATTGATGAATATTTTAAATCATAGAAGTGACGAGGTTCTCTATATGTGAGGAAAAAAACGCCAATTTCATAGGTAGGTTTATTTACGTTTATTATGTTGATAAAACTCCTTCGAAAATAATGCATTATTTCGAACAAATTTGATTACCACAGAAAAGGTTATAGTGAGTCAATCTTAAAAAATAAACGTATGCTGTCGCGGACTTTTTTTTAGAACTTTTAAAGAAGAACAATTCCAACATACATATTTGCCTAACTTAAACCGTTTACGCAGCGCACGCAACCGAAGCTCTCAAAAACCGGCCAAGTGCATGTCGTACCATGCACAATGAAGGGTTCCGTAGTTGGGATGAATTCATAAAACAAACTTAACATTGTAGTTGAAAAACTTGTTCTCCGATACAGAATTGATATTGATATTGTTTATTCAAATAATTGATTTACATAAATATTTTACAAAATAGAGCCTTAAACTAGAGGTTATGGTATATAATAATTGGATTCTACCTGAACTATGAATAAACCTGTATCTCAGGTATTTCACTCAAGTGTTTATACATAAGTGTGATCTATGATTTCAACAAATAGTAAAATGATTTATCTACTATAAATTATAAGTATTATGTTTTCATTAAAATGAAGAAAAAAATATTACCTAATGCTACTTTTTTGCATCAACGTAAGACATTTTTGCAAAGATGTTCTGTTATGATTATTGCAATTTCACATTTTTTAAGAGATCGCCTTTACTTAGGTACAGAAAATTTAATATTTAATATTATATATTTTATGTTCGTTTATTTATTTTCTTTCTTATCTATTTACATTTTTAAATATTTTTATTAAAAAAACATGAGAAAAAACATTTAAAAATATAAAAAATAGAAGTCCGCCGGTGTCGGGAGCAGGGTCCAAGCTACCGGTGGTTAGGGCTGCAGAGACAGGAACCTCCTCACAATGCGAGCCGTATCAAGGAGAAGTGCCTGATTCAGAAGGCACGTACTGCCTTCTGAATCAGGCACTAATCCAACCGCCTAACGAGAGCCTCGAGAGATGTTGGTCGAGGCTTTCGGCTATCAGGCCATTGGCCGTTACGACAATCGGCACAATGATAGCCGAGCTCACATTCCACATGTCGACAACCTCGTGTGCTAATTCGAGATATTTTATTTGTTTCTCTTTCTCACCTTTTACGAGGTTCACGTCATGTGGGATGGTAACATCGACTATCATTGCGCGGCGCGCTAATCGGTCTATCACTACTATATCAGGTTTATTGGCAACAATAGTCCTGTCAGTAATGATAGACCGATCCCAGTACAACGTGACATGGTTATTTTCGCGAACTGGGCCGGGCACATACTTGTAGTACGGTACCTGAGTCAACAAGTTTATATTTTAAGGCAAGTTGCTGGTGAATTATCCTGGCCACTTGGTTATTATATATAGTTTTTTTTTTTTTTTTTTTTTAATTTTTATTATTTAATTATTTTGTTTTAGAATGTATGGGAGAAAAGGATTTTACAAATGCGAAGGATGATGAGGATGAGGATGATACATTTTCGGCCATAAAGTGTACGCTAATGACAAAAAAGGAAAAATTTCCACGAATTGACGAAAAATATTCTTTCCTGAATATTCCCCTGATTTCTTTGGTACAAAAAATAATAGTTTATCAAATTATTGCCATATCCATTGATCATGGCGTCGTCTTACTTGCATTGTGCAAGTAAGACGACGCCATCGTCCAAAAGTCATGTTACATTTAAACATACAAAAATCACGTAGACGTTATTTAAATAAATACGAAAGGCATGTATTTTCTGCTATTAATATAAGAAAATAAGATAGCTACCTTAAAAACAACTTTTTTGATGAATTATAAAGTGTGGTTAATCTTTTTTTTTTTTAACGAGGGTTGTAGATTTGTAGGTACTTCTGGACGAAAAATTCAAACATAATGTCTTTAGTATTTGACATCACATCTTTGACAGTTCTAGATTCTAAAATAGAGATGGGTTGTAACTGGTTAAACACGATAACTGTTATCACTATTACTGTTACAAAAAATAACAGATCCAAATATCTGTTATTAAATAACAGCCTGTTATTTTGTACGGACGATAAATACGTATTTAAATCTCAATTGAATATCTTCTATATCTCTTTTGGTTTAAAGTCGGTAATCGTATCTATCCGTTATTAAATAACAGTCTGTTACGGACGATAAATACGTAAGTAACACCCACGGTAACAGTCTGTGTGGGGATTGTTAAAATGTATTAACAGTAAAGGCCGCGGTTACAGTCTGGAGGATCTGTTATTTTACGTAACAGGTATGGTTTATTGTTAGGAACAATTGTTATCTGTTATTTTTTCATATCTGTTATTTCTATCTGTTACGATGCATCGCCTCACCCCTATTTTTTTTTAAATGTAAACGTCATCTGTCCAACCAATCTGTCATGGCTGTCAAACATTTTCAGTTTATAATTTATGCCTAAAAATATCAGATATTATGAAAAAAATAATGCCTTTATTGTATTCAGGGGTTCGTTTTATAAAGTATACATGTTATGGCCGGAGTCCCATACAAAAACAAAACGTGTCTAAGTTGGTCCATTATTACTCGGTAACTTGTGGAGCCTACGTAGCGGTGATAGATTTCTTTTTAATTTCGTTATATACTACTGCCGTGAATTTTTTCACATATCCAAACCCAACCATTAAGCAGGCGGGGGGGGGGACACTTGGCTCTAACAAAAATTTGCACTTTAAAGCTTCATATTCCCCAAACGGATCCCTGAATCCAAAAATAGTTTTCACAAACTCATTTATTTAACTTATTTTTAAACGACCTTTCCAACGATACCCCGCACGATGGGATTGAGTCTCTGAGCTAAGCCGCGGACAGACGGACAGACGGACATGGCGAAACTATAAGGGTTCCTTGTTGACTACGGAACCCTAAAAAGGAATAATTTTTCCCGTTTTTCCAACATTTTTCATTTATGCTCCGTTCCTCTTGGTCGTAGCGTGATGTTGTCAGCTGTCAAAAATATTCCTTTTTGACAGCTTCCGTTGCGTGCGCTGCGTAAACCGTTTAAGTTACGCAAATATCATGTATGATGGAATTGTTCCTCTTTAAAAGTTGAAAAAAAAGTCTGTGACAGCATAATGTCTGTCTTTTAAGATTGACTCATTATAACCTTTTGTTATGGTAATCAAATTTGTTCGAAATTAATGCATTATTTGCGAAGGAGTTTTATCATCAAAATATTAATTCTTTTTTAAATAAATAGTTTCAACATCAAGGTTATTTATGTAGTAGTAAAATACTCTTTAATTCAATCGAATCAGACATTTAATTTTGAAGTTATCACGAATATAAAAATGCAATACGCGAACCGTTCGACGCCGGCGCCGCGCCCCGCCGCGACGTTCACTACTTAAGAGAGTAGAGGATGGGCACAGCTAGTATTCTCATAAATGAATTGGCAAGGAACCTACCGTCATAATATTAATCTTTTTACCTGACTACGGCGAAGAAAAAGGGTTATGATTTTGACCAGTATATATGTATGTTCATCTGTTCCCTCCTATCTTCTAAACCACTCAACACAATTTGGCAAATGAGGTATCGTTGGAAGCTTTTTGATTGTCCCCTGGTTATAGGCTATGTGACGTCACTTTAAATTAAAAATGGCGAACTTTAGAGGACGTAAAGTCAGGAACTAAAAAAACCATTATTGTTCAATCGTACCATGTTGGGTATCAAATGAAAGGGCTTAATGAGTACATTTCAAAAACTATATATATTATAACCCCAAAAGAATTTAAAAAAAATAAAGTAATAAAAACTAAAACCCAACTACGACTAAAAAGGTATAAACAAGATACATTAATTACATTATAAAAGTATAAATCATTATTCTAAACAGTGCAATGCTTAAAACAATTTTATTTCAATTTTCAAGAATCGATTTCCGACATTCGACATAATAATTAAACGAGAAGAACGAAATTTAAAAAAAAAAACGTTTGGCATAATTGCTTTCGGACATCATTATAATAAAAAAAACAATAATGGTCGACGATTTTGAACACAAATTGAGTAGTGGTAATGAATAATACGTGTTACGGACCTAGTCTAGTTATTTATAATATTTTGAATAATATTTGTCACATTTTAAATCGTATCTACATGTGTATGAGTGATATTTGTGAAAAAGTAAAAATGATAACACGCACGCACGATTGGCGCGAAAATTCGACTTTAAATAACACAAAACTTCATTACCACTATTTATCTAACTTGAACAATGGATGAATTAAAAAACATAAAAATTGGAGATTTCTACAAACTCCACCACAGGGGCAGTCAATATTACATAATCAAGTTAGGGTATCATACGTGGTCATTCTGGGGTCCAATGGGACCCGCTACCGAGCCAGCGGAGGTTTGTGTGTTCGGGTCCATTCGGGGGCGCTTCCGAACTATACGGTTAATCAAGTAGGTACTGTTTATAAACATACATTAACAAACTCAAATTATAAAATCAAACATTATTTATGAAAGTTTATAATTTATATAGTGGGCATGAAAGAAACGAAGGGTAATATAGTTTCAGACAGGAAGGACCTGATTTTGTTACGTTTTGATAGCTGGTATTTGCGGAATAATTGGTATTGTCAGTTCATCAGTTGTGGATTTATTTGACCGTTCATACAATTCTTTTAAAGACACTGTAACATTTAATGTTTGAAAGCCAAGCATCCAGCTTCTTTTAGAAAAAGCTGAGAAAGGCGGTGCAAGTAATGTACTTGCCTCAATCAGGCTATTTTCCTTATTACAGATACGCAGTGAATTGGCGAGACTTAGGTTTCAAAGAACTTTGTTTTTAGTCTAATTTCTTGCAGTGTCTGTTGTTAAGAGTAGCGTGTCGCCTAGACAGTTCTTCTAAGGTCACTTTCATGATAGGTACCAGGTGAATTTGAGATTGCTTCCAATGTAGTACACTCTGATTCAGTGAACTCTATTCTGGATCCTACATCAAGCATACTTTTTCGAAAACATATCTATAATTTAAGAAATCGTTCAAGCATTTCAGACTGGATCATCTCTTCTTTCATTACTTATTAAATTTAATTGTCTGTGAAACTCTTCCTCTATGTATTTCCTTAGTATAGTTTGTTTTGTTGGTGATATATCTGAACAACTCCGGTACTTTTCGGAATTTATTAATCACATGTTCATAAATAATTTCTTATTTTTACCGTGTTTTAAGTCTCAAAAGTCTCGGTATTCCCGGGACTGAGAATATCAGTCTCGAGTCTCGAAAATACCAAAAATTCGTCGAGACTCTCGAAAATTTCGAGACCGAGACCCCACAGTAAAATGCCATATGACATAATGCTGTGGAAGTAACTGAAATAGACTAAATGCGCAGTTTCTACATCTGTTAACTGTCTTATCTTTCTAACAGCATAAGCGGCCGAGCTTATCCGCCCAGCAAGAGATGTTATATGAGGTCCCAATTGCAATTTCTCATCTAGTGTGATTCCCAGAAAAACTGTTTGATTAATAATTTCAGTTATTCTCCATTCAATATGTCACATCTACTACTTCTAACATTAAGTAATTTAAATCGAACTTATTTGGTTATTTTTTTCATTTAGTACCAAATTATTTACCGTTAATAAATCTTGGACCTGAAGAATAGAGCTATTCACGTCGTCAAGATTATGTGACCGTCGGTTTATTTAAAAAATCTATTGTGTGTCATCTACAAATAACACCACCGCATCTTCAGTTGATTTAGAAGTATTTCACATAAACCTATATGGGCACTTATGAAATTTCAGACGCTAGTTGCATGGTTCCAATTGGTTGTTTCCTATGGAGAAGAGCCAGCAAGAAACTCCACGGTTATTCTTTTAAAAATAATTGGCTGTTAGAATATTTTCGAATTACAGTGTTAATAGGTATGGGAGGACAGTTAGTAGGCCTTTCAACAAGTACCAGGTAGGTACTTAACAAAAAAAATAGAAAAGGTTCAACAAATCTATAGTCCACTAAGCCTACATCGTTCTCACATTCACAAAATGGAAAAGAATCTATATAAGAAGAAGAAGATAAGAAGATAAGAAGAAGAGAGAAGAGAAGATAAATAAAATAATAAAAATAACAAAAAATTAAATGAAAAGCGAAAAAAAAAAATTTATCGTTTTTTGTCACCAACTTCCGAAATTAAAGTTATTTTTCACATGTTTGTGTTTTTTTTGTAAATCGGTTGTTGGCCATGGCCAGCTTATAAGAACTGTTACTATTACAATATGCTCAACAAAAACTTAAATTCATATTTTATGTAGACTTATTTCAAGACACGAACGGTGGTATTCGAAAAAATACTTGACAATTATCATTTAGCCGCATAATTTCTGTTAATTAACAGAAATTAATTTGTATTATTTTAAATAAATAAAAATAACAATGTGATAACCTGGTGTGTGGTGAGCGAGTGCAGATCAGCTATGAATATCATGAGGTCCTCGCCCTGCTCCTGCAGGCGCACGCAGCGCCGCACCGCACCGAAGTAGTTGCCGATGTGCAGCACGCCGGTGGGCTGCAGCCCCGACACCACGCGCCGCGGCCACACCTCACCACTACCAGCCCCCGTCTCAGCTTCATCACTCCCTGTCTAATGTCCAAAATGTTCTTATATCTTCTCCGCCAAATTTCCGTTTGTTATCAACTATCCAACGTACCTTTGTAGAATATTTACTACTACTGTATGGATTATTTTTCATACACTGGGTACAAATACTTAATGTTTTTCTAAGAAAATTTGATGATATACCACGCATATTTAAATATTCGGCTTTAATGAAACATGAAATTGGATCTAAACCGATGTCTTGCAGGCAAAACAGATAGAGCAAACAAAAAATAAATAATTGATAAACCCAATAGTTCTTGAAAAATAGGTACACTTTGGCTGACTTTGGATTGGAATGATTGATAGCACTTTGACATTGACACTTGATGACAGCAGCATTCCGCCGCATTCCAAAATATGTTGTAAGCAATGGGGATGTAAACTGCCATTTTTTCACGATAGGTGGCGAATCGTCGAGATGGCTATTGAAAACTGTCAATGAGGATAAAAACTGCCACTTGCTTACTTCAGATGTCGCTACTACCATAAGTCTAGTTAGAATTTGACTGCTAGCTGTCAATATCCATATTTTTTTTGTAAACAAGCGACTTCTTTTACGCATAATTAATTAATATGCCTTTGCGTAGCTGTGTAACTGAAAAGTACGGGGTCCCATGTATTTGGTAAAGATGTTAAAATACGAAAACTGAGAAAGACGCACTCTGAAAAAAAAAATTGAAAACTCGATATTTCGTCGCGACTATTTTGAAACCTGAAGACTTTTATGGGAGAAATTCGTGTTTATGTGATGCTCCCAAGAGAACTAAGTCTATTTTCTTTACCTACAGGCGCTTGTGATGTGTTATGATGTAAAAGTAAAAGTATGGGTGTTTTGTATTATCGTATTATAGCAGTGCTTGAATGAACATTTCTGAAGTTTTTCAGTCAGGAAATCATCCTCGAATTGGTTTTCAACTCCTGATCAGGTTATTTCTGTCATGCGGTTCCAGTGTTTAACAAAAAAAGAACTTAACAAACACAAAATAACCTATAAATATTAAAACGTTCATAATTTAATGCCTTTTCCACTAAAGCTGCTTTTTTTACCAGTGGTATCAAATCAAATCAAATCAAATGTTTATTTGCTAGAATTTCATTGTTTTGATACAGGTGACATCTTATATCCTAAGTGTAATTGTATTCTGGCGTGCAATTTTTTTATAAAGTTTACTTAAATTCTTATTTTATTATTATTACTTATTTTATTATATTCATTTATTCCTTTTTCAATCATAATTTTTACATTTATATTTTTTTTTATAAAAACACATAAAAAAAAAAAAAAACTTTAAAAAAATATTATTATTACCATGCATTTATTCACTGTTTAATTTATATTGTTAATAATTCATATAATCCTATGTATTAATTTTCAATTTTATGTTCCATGTTGTAGTGTATCTATTTAATAGATATGTAAACACTATCTCATGCACGCCAGCAGTGAGGTCACTGTCACTAATGTCAACTGTCAGTTCACTACGAATGGCGGGAGACTGTAGAAGGTGAGGTACCGTCACGCTATGGGCTGGGTCGTTGTGATGAGCCAGTGTAGTGATATAACCAGCTTAACACGGAATCTAAAGGATTCTACAAGTGGCGACGAGGATAAAGGTCAGACAAAATAAAAATATTAAGGAAAATGGTATGTTGTAATTGATCAAGTAAAATTGTAAAAAACATGATACCTACCTGCAAAATTTAATGTGAATTGTTATAAGTATTCCGGAACTTACTGGCGTCAAGTATTTCATGCAGGAGGGATTCTGTTTGTGTTGACAAGTGTACATTTAACCGCCGAAGCTGATGAGACGGATCACCTAAGATATCCACAATATTGTATTAAGTAAGTACCTACATGGATTAGAATATGAACTACAGTCAATAAGTCATGTGGAATTGCTAATTACTAACTTATTTGAAACAGTTAACATATTACCTGCAGAATAAACTGGTGCCTCTATCTACCTAACCACTGGACAGTGTTTTAGAAGCATGATAATCTTTGCATTTCATACATCTAATGACCTATGTATAATATTTACTAAAACTTTACATTCTTGTTTCATTTTACTGTCAGCAGCGGGTTGGGACATGGCAACAATATTCAAAATAATTATATTAGTCCTTTATGATTTTAAGTAATCTAAGGTACCTGAACTTAGTAATGACTCCATTAACTCTGACAGTGGGATGTACTGACAACCTGCCTACACATTTAATAAGAAAAAGTACTTTTATTTATTAATCTGTAAATGTATGGATATCTGTTGGTTTAAAAATTATACAAATGTTAGCTGAAATACAACCAGTATATTTTGATTGTGCCAAGAAGCAGTGACAAAGTTAAAAAAAAAAAAAAAAAAAAAGGGGGAAGAATAAGCACTAGAAAATGGTATAAAATGTTATTGAAATGATTAATTAGTTACAATAACACAGTGACGATGACGAGGTATGTTGTTGGTAAATTAATTAATTAATATGTTTGAGTAGGTATCTCACTTCAAGGGACCAGGGAATAAATAGCCTTCTTAAGTTTGAGTAAAGTCCTTTAACGTGGCAATGCCTACAAAGGTCACCAAGTCACAGGTGCCATTATATAATTTAGAAGTAATGCCTATTCAAACAAGAAAATCATAATTTTAAAAAATACTCAATTTTATGATATGCTGCTGCGAGTGTCTTAATGTTAAGATTAATATATAATCTTATTAGTAACTGATACATGTTGGTGTAGTGGTCGCAAGCGCTACTGAATACTGCTGACCTGGGTTTGTGTTTCGGTTGGGGCCAGGTGTTGTAGGGTTTTGCCATCAGGAATTTCTCTGTGGTGGCCTGGATTTTGGGTGTGTGCCTGGTAGATGGCTGTGACTCAATTACTGCGCATGAGACTTGGACGAGACCAGTGGAATGTAAGTTTACTATACTGATGCTATATCACATGTTTGCCTAACTGTGTGATTTTAATTCTTATTTGATATTATGAGATCTGGGTAACACTAGCCTCTGAGTTCTTGTACAAATATTACAACGGGTCTGTGTGAAAGTATTGATTCCTTTATTATGAGACCAGCACCATATTTTGGATTGTTTGTCACATTAGGAGTCATCATGTATTGCTGGAAGATTAGTTATTAAACTAATTTTGATGTCTTAGTTAATAACAATCTATTGTTAAAATTTTAAGGAAGTGATTATGAACTTTGGGTTTTGGACTTCAAATAACAACTGCACAGTTGTCATCATCTGTAGCTATGTTGGTTGGGATGCCATGTTACCCAGTTTTCAGGAAAATACCTAATGCAATTAAGTATAGGTAATTATGATTATTGATGATTTGATGTTTTGATTTAAAATTAGAATTAAATTAGTTTCTAACGTAAATCACAAACTTATATAATTAGATTATTTTACATGAGAATTTATAAACATAAAACCATGGTTGTCGGTTTTTTGAACTAGATACTGGGAGTGTTGTCAAGCCTAATAGGTATTGAAATTGTTAAAGTAATGAAGTTATAGTATCTAGAAGTTCTAACGTGCCTTAGCATTGCTGAATATTAGAATTTTTCACATTGACTCCTACAATATCTTCTTCTAATCCAGTTATGGTTTAGTATGGAAATAAACTGAAAGAAGGGAAGAAGTAGAGTACCTATAGTTACAGTAAAAGTAATGAAGTTATAGTATTGAAGTTCTAAAATGCCTTTTTTTTAATATTAGCATTGTTCGCATTTACTCTTACAATATATTCTACACCAAATTATTGTTTTAGTATGGAAATAAACTGAAAGAAGGGAAGACCAAATTGTTAATAGTTATAGTGGTAGGTACTCAGCTATATCAAAATATGGAAAGCTCTTTAATATTATTTGGAAGTTTTCTTAAACTGAGTAATTTAGAGGTTTTTGTATATTTGAATTCTGAACCTCGGATAATTGAAAAGTTTTGGGAACACAAAGTTAATGTCATATTTTAGTACAAGCTTAGTACAAGTAGTTTCAGGCGGTCAATCAAAAGTTAACTGAGACTGGTATAATGTGTAATATTGAGTGAATCTAATATTGAGTATTCAAGGTACTTGAATATGGAAAGAAAAAAAGAGAGACTTATTTTGGTAATAAGTGTAACACAACAACAATGACAAAAGTAAAAGAATAGAATAGAATGAAAACGTTCGCATGCACTCAGCGTGGTGACATTGGCGTCGCGTGGACTGGAACTAAATTTTAATACCTACATAATGTTTATTTTTTTATAGCACGACAGTGGTGGTGGCTTAGCCCGACTTAGGTCGTGGGTTCGAAACCAGGCTGGCATTGGTGTGTTTTCACTCATCACCACTGTCCATCAACGGTGAAGGAAAACTCCGTGAGGAAACCGGCATGTCTGAGAACCAATACTTCAAAGGCATGTGACATCTACCAGTACGCACTGTTTCCGCGTGGTAGATTGGGCTTCCATTAAATTGGATGCATTGGGCTTCCATTAAATTGGATGCATGGGCTTCCATTAAATTGGATGCATGGGCTTCCATTAAATTGGATGCAATTCAACGGTGAAGGAAAACATCGTGAGGAAACCGGCATGTCTGCGAACCAATACTTCGAAGACATGTGACATCTGCCAGTACGCACTGTTTCCGCGTGGTCGATGGGCTTCCATTAAATTGGATGCATGGGCTTCCATTAAATTGGATGCATGGGCTTCCATTAAATTGGATGCAATTCAACGGTGAAGGAAAACATCGTGAGGAAACCGGCATGTTTGCGAACCAATACTTCGAAGACGTGTGACATCTGCCAGTACGCACTGTTTTCGCGTGGTCGATGGGCTTCCATTAAATTGGATGCATGGGCTTCCATTAAATTGGATGCATTTCAACGGTGAAGGAAAACATCGTGAGGAAACCAGATGTGACTCTCCATTAAATTGGATGTATCAAAATGGTGAAGGAAAACATCGTGAGGAAACCAGATGTAACACTCCATTAATTGGATGTATCAAAATGGTGAAGGAAAACATCGTGAGGAAACCAGATGTAACACTCCATTAAATTGGATGTAAGTATCAAAGCGATGAAGCAGTGCATCGTGGGGGCGTGTGCTGGAGCCGGTACTTAGCTGACGTGGACATCCGCTAGCCTGCGCTGGGCCCGCGTGGTGGCTAGCGGCCCATCATTTAATTTTACTTTAACATGATTTCATGTCCTTCCAGAAAGGAGGTTAGTATCTATACATGTTGTAAATTGGAGTCGTTTTTCGTGTTTGTCTGTGTGTCCGCGTTGTTCTGTTGGGCTGCGGGACGGATTTTGGTGGGGTTTTCCACCACCGTTTGGAGGGTTTGTGTGTGTAGAAGTACATAATAGAGTTGTTTAAAACTGGGAAGTCTCGCTCTTTTGTCGGGTCGTGGAAGCCGTGCGGGGCGAGAGCGGATCACTAGTGGGATGTATAAGATAAGTACTGGGTATTTATCAAGGGCATGTTATAGAATGACTAAATTTTCTATAGGTCTAGTCATGTACGTAACTGATTTTATTCAACCGCTCAACTGTCGTTTGGCCTTTGAGGGGCGGTGGCAGTTTGAGTTCTGTTGTGTCTCGTTGGCGACCGTTGGAGGTTAATGATGACTTTGTTACCTGATAGAATTATTATTAATGTTTACGTTCTTATTTTTCTTCTCTTTTGAGAGAGTTAACCTATGATCTTACGCACGGTGCGGAACTAAGTGTGTAAGGAAATTTAAATTGAAAAGGTGAATGATAATAATGTAGACGAAGCCAGAAACTTTCAGGTGATGCGACAGGGGTTAGGAATGGTGACTTTTGGAGCATGTAAAGTGTGTAAGAAGGCATGTTAAGAGTGTTAAGACTTTGTGTAAGAGCCTTGGCACTACACGGCTACACCGGTAGATGAGAGTACTATAGGGACGATATGGACGATTTGTGTTTTCCATTGCATTTATATGATTTTCATTTATATGGCGAGGCCTTGGTACTTACTAAATTTTTCGGATATTGTAGTTTGAATTTTGTGAGTTCGGTATAGCTATATCTATCTATCTTTGTCGTGAACAGTGATATCAGGTCTATTGTAATGTATAGTTTTGTCTGTAATTATTCTTGGTCATGTCGGTGTTTTACAGGCCCCTGTTATATGTTAAAAAAACAAACAAATTGATAGTCAGGTGACCATGATAATAAACCAATTAATAGTAAATATAATATCTTCCGAGTTCCGAAATAAATTTTATTATGGGCGTCAGTTTGAAAAAAAAAAAAAAAAATCTTTTTGAAATTTTGAATGAAAGAGGGAAGAGGTTGTAGGAGCAAGGAACTGGACAAGGGATGAGATGAAATAAAAATACCGTGTCCAACATTTTATTAAGGTCATATCTAAAGATGAACAGACTTCGTTCGTTAGTTTTAACTTCCTTTAATTATTGCTTTAAATTAATTGGTACTTATATAGTTGAAATAAACATGTTTATGATTTTGATTTTACACGTTTATTTGATAACGTGTTTTGAGTCGATCAAATAAAAATATAATAAGAAAGGGATGTAGTGTATCTATTTAATAGATATGTAAACACTATCTCATGCACGCCAGCAGTGAGGTCACTGTCACTAATGTCAACTGTCAGTTCACTACGAATGGCGGGAGACTGTAGAAGGTGAGGTACCGTCACGCTATGGGCTGGGTCGTTGTGATGAGCCAGTGTAGTGATATAACCAGCTTAACACGGAATCTAAAGGATTCTACACATGTATTCCTTAATACTATAAAAACAACACTTTAGAAGCCATTCTGTCAATTTTGTCTTGAAGACATTACCCTGTAATAATTATAGTTCGTTTGGTAAGTTATTATATATTAAAACACACATATTAAATACATTTTTCTTATATCTTTATGACAGGGTGGTTGATACAGTAGGTTGCGAAACTTAGCTCTTTTTTGTCTAGTTAGGACTTCACTGCGTTGTTTAACGTAGTGCATATTTGTTTTTGTGAAGATGCAGATATCTTTTAAATACATGCAAGGTATTGGAAGAATTTTACATTTTTTAAATAAGGGTTTACAGCTATCTAGGAACCAAGCCTTGTTAATAACCCGGATGCATCGTTTTTGAATTTTAAAAACTCTGTCGGTATCGATCGAGTTGCCCCACATTATTAATCCATAGCTTAGTACAGATAACCCATAGCCATGCCCTGAGGCACACCATTTTTATTTATTATTGCAATAGATTTAAATTTGTCTTTGAAATATATTCTGCTGCCTTTTTTACAACCCTGGATATCTCTGTACACTGTTTCCGGTGCTAGACAGTTCCCCTGTCCTTACTTCGTCTTATAATAGTTCTACACTCGAAGTCGCATACTTACATATTTATCTAGTTTTCGTATAATTTGTGATTGACACAAAAGTAAACAAAAACACAACAATGGCGGTTTGAAGACGTACGATTGGCCTGCCACCACAAATCAAATCAAATCATTTATTGTGGATCATAGGTTCATAAGATGTTGTGCTACTAACAGGTAAGTCTGCTATGTCCCGCCATTGAGGCATACAAAATTCATATTAAAAGTCCGGAAAATGGTTAAAATACAGTAGGTACATCAAATTATCATGCAATACATTATGATTCAAGTAAGTATAATATTTATGTCAAATTATAAACTAGTCATGTTACAAAATAATTTACAAAACAATTGCACAGTGCTTACGTATCTAGTTTTTTACATTTATGATTGTGTACCACTTGGTTTGTTGTAATCAACCTGCTGATTCAATGTATTATCATTTAGAAATTCTCTTATAGAGTAATAACATTTACTTATCAATAATTTGTGTAGTATTTTCTTTAAGGTATGTATATTGCTCATAGTTCTGAAAAAAAGGTGGAAGATTATTAAAGATACGTGGGCCCATACAAAAGATGCTTTGGTGCAAAAGCTTTGTTTTACTGGTTACGGTTCGCAGCTTGTCTGACCTATGAAAAAAATTGACCAAACGACACATTGCCGCACTACCTTTTTAGCAAGACGACGTATGCTTATAATCAAATATCTTTCACGAAGTTTACTAATTAACGTTTGTGATACCTTCAGTATTTTACGTGAAAATATTGTACAAGTCTCTCAACAATATTATTATCACTTGACAGTAATATAGATGACATGAAACCGTCGCTGTCGTTGCTCATTGTTAAACGAGTCTTAACACAAACGAGTCCTTTATCGTTAAAAAAGGTTTGTAACTTCTTATTATTTTTAGAAAAATCAACTAAACATTCTCTTTGAAGTACAGCCAGTAAGTTATTTTCAGCTTATGTGTACTCCTCTGCTGATAAGTCTCCTGTTCTTCTGTGTTCTTTCTTCTAACTTAATCCACAGTTATTACGGAACCTTAAGCACCAGCCGACCCTTCTTACTATCATCGAATATTTTCCAAAAGTAAAGGAGCCTTTGAGAAAACTCTATTGTGTTCACTACACACAAACACGACTTCTTTATTTCTCTAAAAACCTCATTTTCATCCGGAGTCACTTCTATATGAGGCCATTCTGATTCCGATTTCTTTAGCCACTCGGGACCTTCCCACCATTTGCTTTTAAAAAGGTTTTTTGCATTGCAGCCTCGCGATGGCAAATGAAAAATGTTTATTCAGTCTCAAAAGTTACATGCTATACATGAGTTGAGACAGCCCCAGTAAGTAATTAAAAATACTTGTGTTGGGGTTGACTCGCTACTTCCCTTATTTAATACAGTATTGAGACTAAATTAATTAGAAAATAATACAATATAAAACAAAACCTAGCCAAGAATCAAAGCTGGTAAAAATATAAAATTGTTATAGTCTCTATGAACTTATTCTAAGCATGCGTGATTGTGTGTGTGAGTGTGTGTGTGTGCGTGTGAGTGAGTGTGTGCGTGTTTTTGAGTGTATAATTATGTTTGTGTGTGTCAAGTCAGCAAATTCGTACTAGAATGTGCTCAGTTTCATCATACGTTAGAGTTTTTAGCCATTTAGCTATAACTTTCTTACATTCATACAAGACTTTAGGATGAAATTGTAGTTTAGCATTTATTTTGTTGTAAATAATATATGCAGATTGTGTTACGTACTGTCGTCTTGCAAAAATCGATTGAACCATTGCGGAGTGGGCCACAATATCACTCCGTCTTCTATCCCGGCTGGCAGAATTAAATGGAATAGATTTATGTAGATATAGGGTCACATTTAACAAATATAATTGTCTTACCGATAACAATCCACTTATTCTGTATAAGTTAACTGTGGGGTATCTATATGGTTTGAAGTACATCACTTTTATTAAAGACCGCTGGGCTCTTTCCAGCTCAAGAAATTTTGTCTTTATGGCACTTCCCCAGACTGGAATGCAGTATGTAATCACTGATTGAGCTAATGCAATATAAACATTATTGAGTATTACGGGAGACAACACATGGCGTAGTGTCTTGAAAATCCATACCTAATTCCTTACACGTGACATAATAGTATCAATATGTGAGTGCCATGACAGACATTCGTCAATAAATTATGCCTAAGTATCTTGTAGAGGGAACTTTTTATATAATTTGAAAGTTACACTTTTGTATATAGCGTTCCGCACACTCATGTATCACTCATGTGATCTTTGACTCGGAGAAAAACAGATATAGTTTGTTTTTGAAATGTTAAGAGTCAGCAAATTAGCTTTTAACCAGACTAGTATAACGGTGAGACCACATTAGCATTCTGGCGTACGGATTCCCAAGTTTCTCCGTGGTAGACAACAGCTGTATCGTCCGCATAGGAGAAGAATTTCCCTCCGCTGCTCAACAGGTTACACAGTTCATTAATATACACCAGGAACAGCGGTGGGCCTAGCACACTCCCCTGTGGCACACCAAAAATAACATTTTCTTCTTCACTATGTAGGTTTCCTATTTTAACTTGTTGAGTCCTACCGCGGAGATAGCTGTCAAAAAGACATAGAGCTGTATCTCTTATATCTATCGCCTCAAGCCTCTGCACAAGGATGGGGACCGAGACTGTGTCAAAAGCTTTCTTTAAATCTAGGAATACTGTCATGCATTTATATCCTTTGTCTACCCTATCTACAATTTCAGACGTTAGTGCTGTAATAGCGTGCTGTGTTGAGCGTCCTTGTCTAAATCCATATTGCAAGTCCGAAAGTATGCTGTATTTAGTCAGGTAGCTAATAAGTCTTTTATTTAACAACTTTTCTATAATTTTTGAAATTGCAGGCAAGACGGATATGGGTCGGTAAGTGTTAACATCACTCGTGTCTCCTCCCTTGTGCACGGGCGTAATTATAGAACGCTTCAGTGCGTTTGGAAATATTCCCGACTCAAAACAAAGATTGGCCAGTTGACATATAAGGGGAACTACTAAATCCCTAGATAATTTGAGAAAACTTATAGGTATCTCGTCCCAACCAGATGCACTTCCCGAATCAAGAGCCATGAGTATGCAGTCGACTTCTGCTGGATCAGTCTCCATCAATACAAAAGAGGTGGTCTGTGACCGAGAATTGGAACTCATGCCTAAACTAGATCGAATCCCAACCGGAGGCATTATTTCCTCTGCTAGTGTTTTTCCAATTGTGACAAAAAATTGATTAACCCGGTTTAGAGAATTGAGAGGATGCGGTGTGATTTGCAGAAGACGTGCATTAGATGATTTGGGTTTTTTGAAATGAGTTATGTTATTTTGCCAAAGCTTTTTTGCATTCTTTACAGAACCTGCAATTTGCTTTTTATATATTCTCTTCTTCTTTAGATATTCTCTTTTTAATTTCTTAATCAGATTGGAACAAAAAGTACGAAAGCGCTTATAGGTTACTCTTATTATAATATTATAAGGATCTTTTTTTGTCTGCAACTGCATTCTATTTCTAAGCCTGATATATCTCAGGGCCCCTGTAGATATCCAGGGCTTTAGAGTACGCTTGGAGCTGGCGACTATTTTAATTCTGGTGTTAAGAAGGAGAGATGTTCTGATCACATCAATCATCCTGTCAGCAAAGGTATTTGGGTCGTTGTATATAATGAAAAGAGATATATCCGCACTCACTAGGTCACACTGTCCTGGAACATGGCGCCATTCGTGCAAAATTGATTTGTTTAGTATCTCTTGAATTCTATTATTTACAAATACATTCAAGTTCACCTTTTTGTTAAGCCATGGTAGCACTATAGACGAATCGGTCCAGTAAAATACCGGACAGTTTAAGCTTAGGTCCCGTCTTATATCAGCGGCTACTCTAGCAGCTAGTAAAGCGGCTAATAGCTCCAGGCTAGGCATCGTAACAGCTTTACTTGGACATACTCTTGACTTAGCTATCAACAACTGAACTGTGATCTCGTTATTAAACTCAGACCGTAGAAATCTAGAACATGCATAGGCAGCCAAACTTGAATCACAAAAAACATGTATAGTGTAGTGACTATCGTGTAAATCGGCTTTACTAATGCGCCGTGGAACTCTACATGCTTCCATGTACGGAATCTGCTGTAACCAATCTTTTGATGTTTTGACTAAATCTTCAGGTAAAGTTTCATCCCAACCAATATTACGTATCCAACATTTTTGTACGATAACTTTAGGCACTATAGTCTGGTGAGAGAAAACCAATTGGGTCAAACCGTTTTGCGTTACAGATAACAAATCGCTTTGTAATATTTTTGTCCGTATTGTGTTTAGTTAGTGAAGAAGTTTTGCAATAGAGTGTATCATCTCTTGGGTTCCAATAATTCCTAATACTGAAGTGGTGACGACCTGTTCATCCGTGATGACTGGACCTGTCACCCAGCATCGAAGCTCGAACTTGCCCTCAAGCATGATTCCTTTGGCTTCACGTATAAAACGATGCATATCTTCAAGACTGTTTACACTAATTACACAATTATCTACATAATATGACGTTCTCAACATCTCGGCAGTCTCCGAATCGTACCTTTTTAAATGTTTCAATATTGTAGCTGCCAGTAGGAAAGGGCTCGTTGTAACTCCAAATACGACACGCTGATGTCTGTATTTTATTCATATGTTATCATTTTATAACATAACGTTCAGTAAATTTCAATTTTCTCGAAATATGCCTCTGTGTGCTGTACCAGGATGTACTAACCCCGGTGTTCATTTATTCCCCAAAGATACAAAGCTAAAAAAAAGTGGGAAAAGGCTATACGTCGCAAAAAAATTGTAGTGACACAGCATAGCAGGTTATGCCGGAATCATTTCCAAGATTCTGATTATGTAGGATAGGAGAATTACCAAATTAAACCATATATTATACGGTTTAATTTGGTGGTGGTATGCATGCAATGGTGTTGCATAATACTTCTTTGATGATTTATGGGACGTCTGTAGTTGTGTAGAAACTTCATGTAGGAGTATTATTTTATCTTGTACAATATTTTCAGCAGCACGTAGTACCACAGCTATATGTTTGCAATGGGCTTCTTTTCCTTCTCCTGCGGCACATTCACAGCTTGCTTCTTCAGGCATTCCGTCATCAATTAATTTGATGTTTACCTCTTAAGAAGCTGTTTCATAGATGCCTTGCAATAACCTGGAAGAAGTATTGATATGTTTAATAGGTAAATTACTTTATACATCAAACTAACAATGCACACACACATGTAAAACTTCACCATCACTATTAACAACCACGGAAAAAGACCTACACCCACTTTATTTCCTAGACATCAACTTTTAAATAAGTTTATAGTAAGAATAATAAGCCTACCTTTTAGATAAGTAATTTGGCAGGATGTTGTTGATCGTAGAACAAGGTGTCTTGATTCATACAATCTTACAGCATCACTGATATTCTTATTGAATCTGCAATAAAAACCATTACTTATTTAAACAAGGCCCGCACGAAGGTATCAATCATTAACCATGTATCATTGGAAATAAATATAATGTTAGGTACCTGTCAAAGTAACTTTGAATAGGTAGGTATGTTTAGTAATCTTCGGCAATTTGGTGGAGCTATTAACGTCTTGGTAAAGATCGGTTTAAGGGACGTCAATGGCTTGGCTTTCAGAAGCTTGAGGGCTTTGATTGCCGAAATAAAAATTTTGGTCGTATGCTTATTACCTAAAAAATAAAGAATACCATTTATCATTAAAAGTAATGTTCACTCATTTTTCCTACTATGCCTCAAGTAATAATTAACACGTTATAACAGAAAAATGATCCAAATCTAGAGGCTAGCACTGATGAAAAATATTTAATTAGTTAAAAGTCTACCTCTCAACAAGACCTGTTTTCTTTCCAGACTTCCAGTTATCCTCGCTCCTCCTTTTTTCAATTCATCTTTCAATTCTTTGAGCTTTCAGGTACCTACAGTATAATATGTCAACATTAACGACGGTAACCGGTTGCAACACATACAATTGCAAAATATACTGATGTAAACAAAGCGAAAATGATTTGACAGTTGACAGTGGACATTCCGCCGCTGGCGACATCTGCGCCGAGCTTTGCGTTTACATCCCCATTCTTGCGATTCATAAAATTATTTTCATTAAGTACCTATGCACGTCTAAAAGGGAAACGTGCGAGCAGGTAAGCGTACCGGGGTGGCTCGGCGAGCTTACTCGCCCGTCTGTAATCGCCGCGAGCCGCGAGCCAATTTGACTATGAAATTTAGAGCAAGCTTCACGTGTGTCGACGGCGAGCCGAGTAAGGTCGCAATTTTAAAGATCGCGTAGGTACTTTAAGTACGCACGTCTATCACTCACTTTATAGGTTCCTAAAAATTGCTGGCATTTCTGCTGTGGTGTTTGATAATTTTTGACATTTACAAATTGACAATGTAATGACATAGATTGTCAAATTTTCAGCTGATCACCGTTTAACATTAGATGATCAAGTCTCCGACTATATATAGTTATCTGTGATCAAGGTATAGATACCAATAAGATTCTCAATATTCATGCGTTCAACTCATCTTAATCTTTAAGTAACAGGTACATATAACCCCTCGTTTACACCTATAATCACAAACACGTTGTTATGTTACACTAGACCTAAGTAAATAGCAGACCTGAGTAGACTAGACCTATATGCATATCGTAAGCCTTAAGTCGCCGGTCGTGTCTTCAGTTACAGACAGACATTTAAACAAGCTGGCTAGCCTATAATGTCTTTCAGATGCACTACCAGCATCTCAAATGGTATCAATATGACGGTGAAATTAACTACATTATTTGAATACTAGTGTAGTACTAAGCTAAGAACCAGGAGACTGAGGATAGGTAATTGTTGAGCTTTACCTTTATAAATTTACTTTAATTCATTTAGTACTGAATAAAATCAGATTAGAAGCTTAATGCTTCCAATCTTCACTTCACTTATGTAAAGGGAAGCCCAACAGAATCGTTTCTCCGGTGAAAATTCAGTCAAAATGAATCAACCTGTATTCTTCTTCCGTTTAGGTGTGGATTTGTTTTTCAATTTTAAATAGGATCAACTTCGAAGTATACCCTATCCAATAAAAAAATATGTATATGCATGGTTGTAAGTATCTGAAAATATCCCATATCTCATATATATACCAGTGAACTAGTCAAAACAAAATAAGGGCGACTAGGTATTTAAGGTGTACCAAGAAAATGATTAAATTAATTAATTGTTTAGATAAGAAATTACAATTTAAGATACACAACGTGCTGCTACAATGGCGACATTAATTTAACACATGTGTAGGGCTAGTGACCAGTAATCATAAAAATTATAATAAAATAAAATAATTGGTCAATTGTAAAATTTTAATTTTCATACAAACTACTTAAATAATAAAAACATAACCAAAATTGAGGTCACTCTGTGTAAAAGATTCATTCATGAATATTATTCCTGCCTACCAGCTGGCTTACGTTCTATCGGCCGATTCTTTATCGGCGACATAATTTCTAAGAGATTGCGCGGCTTTCCTTCTATTTGCCTACATATGATCGTTGACCCCGGCAAATGACCTCTTCGCTACATAGCTACAGTTCTATAAGTACAGGTTGCTCCAAGATGGTAATTTAGAAAATTGTAAATAAATCAGTAAATAATAATGTTTAATGAAATTTAATTAAATGAATACGCGAAATCGTATACGTGTGTTAAATTAATGTCACCATTAAAGCGGCACGCTGTATATGAAACACAAAAAAAAGTCACTATAAACTAAAAAGATCTTCAATTTGATTTCATTTTCTGTTATTTAATAATGTGTATGTCCTCCTGTTTTTTAAGCTATGAGTTCCTGAAGCCTGGAATGCATGTTCTGGATGAAATTCTCCAGAACATGCATGAATCGTTTTCAGCTGGAATCTCTTCCCAGGCAATTTTTAAAGCGTCTATCAGTTGCTGCTGGTTGCAGACCTCTGATCCCACATGTAAGTCTCGATCCCGTGGGAATATCGGGATAAAAATTATCCTATGCCCTATCTAGATCATGGTATACCGACTTCCCATGTGCCAAATTTCATGTAAATCTGTTCCGTTTTAGCGTGAAAGCGGAATACACAAACAAACAAAAGAACTCATTTTCGCATTTATAATATTTTAGTTAGGATGTTATTAAATTCTACTACCTACCCACAGGGTGGTAGAATATAGTTCAAATAGTCTCCGAGTTAAATGGTTGTGTAATTGTGCAACAATAAATATGTGTGAAATAAAAAAACATGTTGAAATATCTATGTTCTGAGTGTCAATGTTCCATAGAATAGAGATGGGTTGTAACAGGTTAAACACGATATCTGTTATCACTGTGACTGTGACAAAAAAATCACAGATCCAAATATCTGTTATTAAATCACAGCCTGTTATTTTTGCACGGACGATAAATACCCAGCCTGTTATTTTAGTACGGACGATAAATACGTATTTAAAACTCAATCGAATATCTTCTTTAGTTTTGATTATAAGTCGAAAATCGTATCTATCTGTTATGAAATAACAGCCTGTTATTTTTGTACGGATGATAAATACTTAAATCTCAATTGAATATCTTCTTTATTTATTTTTGTTAAAGTCAAAAATCGTATCCGAAGTTTCGGTAACAGTCTTGAGGAGCTGATTTTAAGTAACATATATTTTTTATCGTTAGGAGCAACTGTTATCTGCTATTTTTTAATATCTGTGATTTCTATCCGTGACGATAAATATGCCTCACTCCTACCATAGAATGTTTGACAGGAATTACAGATTTCAAGATGTTTTCATGTGATGATGTGAATGTTTCGACAGTGCAAACGCACAGTCAGATTGTTTGAATCATTGGGACTTCTCAATTCAAAAATTCTCCGCGAAAATCAGTAGTTTAGAAGTTGTGATTCTATTTTATTTATTTATAGAATATATGTAACCTCTAAAACCGGTTTTCACCTATCTGAATTTTTGGGTACAAAATGTTTTCGAAATCTGAAAGATGTCTTTTGTAGACAATGCGGGAAAAGCACGTACTAGCGGCAGCGGCGAAGGTGGCGGCAGGTACGCGGTCGGCGTGTGAGGGCGCAGGGCTCGCGGCGCCGGCACCGAGCGCGGGGCGTATGCGCGCGTGGCGCTTGCATGCTTACGGTGCGCTGCCGGAGCTGCGCCTGGAGGACGCCCGCGTTCCGGCGCTGCGCGCGCCAAATGACGTGCTCGTGCGCGTACGCGCTGCTTCGCTCAACCCCATAGACGTGGCGATGATCGGTGAGGTGCTGCTATTTGTGCGGAGCAGGGGTGGCGCATCGTGTGCGCACACTCACGGCTTTTATCGGTTTCAGGTGGGTACGGCGCGCGCGCGCTCAATGTGCTTCGCACGCTGGAGGGCGCGGAGGGCGTGGAGTTCCCGCTGGTGCCGGGACGCGACTTCCTGGGCGTGGTAGAGCGCGCGGGCCCGGCGGCGCGCCTGCGGCCCGGCGAGCGCGTGTGGGGCGTGGTGCCACCGCACCGCCAGGGCTCGCACGCTGACTTCGTCGTCGTTAAAGATGAATGGGTATAATACATTTTGACCTACGTAGCTACAGTAGTAAATGAGAGTAGGTACCTAATGCAATACATCCCGGGAATCAAGTCTAGTCTGAAAGCGCAGCACGGAACTCTTCAAAAAAACATAAGTAATAAAAATAAAAAACCGGCCAAGTGCGAGTCGGACTCGCGCACGAAGGGTTCCGTTCCGTACCATTATCTATAATACGGCAAGAAAAATCATGTCTGTTGTATGGGAGCCCCCCCCTACAAATATTTGTTTTATTTTAATTTAATTATTTATATATAATTATTATTATTTATATATATATTTATTAATCTTACTAATCCTACTATTCCTACTAGTCCTACTTTCCTACTAATATTATAAATGTGAAAGTTTGTGTGTTTGGATGTTTGTTACTCAATCACGCAAAAACAGCTGAATAGATTTGGATGAAATTTGGCAAACATATAGTTTATAACCTGGATTAACACATAGAATACTTTTTATCCCGATATTCCCACGGGATCGAGACTTACGCGGGTGAAACCGCGGGGCGCAGCTAGTTATGTATATAACTCTGTGAATATTTCAAGCGTCTACCTGTTGCCGTTATCAATATCGAGCAAAAACTAGCAAAAAACTGACGTGCTCGTGCGTGTATTGTATGGGAGCCCCCTTAAATATTTATTTTATTCTGTTTTTTTGTATTTGTTGTTATATGGGGGTCGTCCCTGACTCTACGGTCTTGGCTTCAAGGCTAGACCCGACCATACTACCCAGAGCTACCGCACACCATGGCTACGATTTCTGGTATGGTCTCCGACCATACTACCCAGAGCTACCGCACACCATGGCTACGATACTCTGGTACGGTCTCCGACCATACTACCTAGAGCTACCGCACACCATGGCTACGATATTATGGTACGGTCTCCGACCATACTACCTCGAGCTACCGCACACCATGGCTGCGATACTCTGGTACGGTCTCTGACCATAGTACCCAGAGCTACCGCACACCATGGCTACGATACTCTGGTACGGTCTCGGAATTGATAACCTCCTCTTATTGAAAACGATGAAAAATAAACCACATTGGTTTGAATACATTGCTAGCCCTTGCGTGGCAGGCGGGGCGCGCGCCGGCGGCGCTGGAGGACGCGATGGCGGGCGGCGCACTGTACACGGCGCTGACGGCGTGCGCGGCGTTGCGTGCGGCCGGGCTGGCGGGCGGGCAGGCGCGCGGGCCGGCGGGTGGGCCGGCGGGCGCGGGCGGCGCGCGTGTGCTGTTGCTGGGGCTAGGCGGCGTGGGACAGGCGGCGCTGCAGCTGCTGGCGCAGCGCGGCGCGCACGTGACTGTGGGCTGCGCCGCCGAGCTGCGCGAGCGCGCCGCGCGTCTAGGCGCCGCCGCCGCGCTCGATCGCCACGCCGCCGACTACGACGCTGCGGTGCAGGCGGCTGGCCCGTGAGTATGCGAGTGGAGCCAGGTCCGCGGGCCGAGGACGGGCGACACTGATGTTCGTGTGCGGCAGGTACGACGTGGTGCTGGATTGCGCCGGGCTGGGTGGAGACGCGGCGGCGGCGCGGCGCTGGCAGTTCTCACGCTACGTGACGCTGACGACGCCGCTGCTGCGCGACATGGAGGCGCGCGGCGTGGCGGTGGGCGCGCTATGCGCGGGCGCGTCCCTGCTGGCGCAGAGCGCTCGGGCGGCGCGGGCTGGGAGCGCGGCGGGCGCGGGGAGCACGCCGCTGCCGCCGCACGTGCGCTGGGCCTTCTTCTCTCCGTCGGCGCCGGACATAGAGCAGCTGCGCCGCATGGCCGAGCGCGGACAGGTACGTACAGGTACCGTCGCGCCGCGTCGTGCACCTCGCTCGGCCGCCCGGTACATCCTGCACGCGGTATGTTGCAGTAAGTGCAGTAGTCGTGCTCGTGTTGCAGTTCAGCGTGTTCGTGGAGGACGTGTTCCCATGGTGGCGTGCGGGGGAGGCGTACGAGCGCGCGGCGCGGGGAGGCGCGCGCGGCAAGCTGCTGCTGGACTTCACCGCCGCGCCCCCTGCGCCACATGCGCCCCCTGCGCCCCATGCGGCCCCCGCGCCCCATGCGCCCCCTGCGCCCCCCAAGTAGCCGGCGCGGCGCGGCGGTGGTACGACCGGTGCCACCCGCCGTGACTTGTGATGTATAGATAAGCAAATAGCAATCGTATTTAACATACCTAATCGACATCAGTAAAATTACCTATTGTTATTGTAATCATAGAACCTTAATTCTATAATCTAGGTACCTAACAATATAGTTTAAAAATAAATGTTTTGCTTGTTTGGTTTTCTACTATTGTTTTATATAGACTTCCAAGACGAAGCGTAAGACGCGCGCGGCTATGCTAGGCGAACGACGCATGCGACGCGACTGGCAGACGATAACACCGCTTCCATGTTGCGCGACAATCGCTCCCAGTCGGTATTGTCTTGTTTGCCATAATATTGTTTTCCATAATCGTCCTCGGTCATAATATTTACTTGCCCTATTATCATTTGTACTAATAAAGTAATAACGTTTGTCATATCAACATATTAGTCATAACTTTTATTTGCCATAAAATTTGTTGCCATAATAACATGTGTCATAATCATTACTTTCAAGCGTTTATTGTTTTGTACAAAAAATTGATAGGAAGTACCTATTTTTTGTATAGCCGTACTAACTACTAACAATCTATACATAGCATAGATTGCTAGTCCTAAAAAATTTGCTTAAAAAAAACCGGTCATGTGCAAGTCAGACTCGCACACGAAGGGTTCCGTACCATTATCTATAGAAAAAAATCACGTTTGTTGTATGGGAGCCCCATTAAATATTTATTTTATTCTGTTTTTTAGTATATGTTGTTATAGCGGCAACAGAAATACATCTTCTGTGAAAAATTCAACTGTCTAGCTATCACGGTTCATGAGATACAGCCTGGTGACAGACGGACAGACTGACAGACAGACAGACAGCGGAGTCTTAGTAATAGGGTCCCGTTTTATCCTTTGGGTACGGAACCCTAAAAATTACGTTTTAGTATCAGAAACGCATCGCTGTAAATCCGACTCCACGCAGTCTTGTATGCCCAACCCCTAGAGTATAATTTAAAGTCGCGTAGACGCGGAGGGGCGAGGCGGCCCGCGAGTTGAGGAGCAGGTGGTTGTAACGCACGCCGCTGCAGCTGAGCCTGGCCGGCAACGCCAGCCAGCAAAACGAAGCAGTATATATTTTTGTAATTTTCCGGTCAGTATCAGGTTGTATGTTGATCTAAATATTATTGGCGGCCGAAACAAATATGGATTTACGTGTATTGAATTGAATATAAGTGTATTGAATGAAAATTTCATGAAATTGTCAGTCAATACACTTACATGAACTTAGAGAGTTGTATTGCTGATTCTAATGTTTATAATTCTGTTAATCCATATTTGTTAAACAAAACTCCATTGATTGTCATCATAAAAATAAAATGTCATAATTGACGTTTTTCTAGCCGACTGTACCATATTTCCAAAATCTGTGAATGCAGTTAGCAATTACTCAAGAAGTTAAGGACAGTCTCCTAACAACATTTTTCTGTAGTTACAACGGTTAATGTAGCTTCCCTTGCTGCTTCGTCTGAACTTCCACCCTGAATTACTCCGATCGGACAAGGAATCAAAGACAAAGGCCTTTGGAATTCTCTTACTAAATCTGAATACCTTTCTAATGATATATCATTTATTCCTATTGGAGCCAGCGGAGGTACCAGCTTCCATACATTTCGTGGCATCATCCTTTGTGTATCACAATTTGATGTCTACTAGGTGGTTTACTAATGTTTGCCATAATTTTATATACCTTAATTTCATATGCCATAATTTCATTAGACATAACGCTTCAGGTGCCATAATCTTCAAATGACATAAAATCATTTTCCAATTTCATTAGTCATAATCGATCAAGTGTCATAATATTTATTTGCTATATTTTCATTTTCAATAATGTCGTTTTCCATACCAAATGGTATGGAAAATTCAACATAATATTAATTTGGCCATATTAGCACAATGTTAGTACAAGCGCCTGCAATTTTGATGTTATGTAAACTGAATAATAGACCATGACCATTTTTGCCCTAATCTATTGCAGCCAATTCATATGTTCAAGTGTCCTTCATTTATTCAAACTAGATTTAAGATAATAGTCTAGAGTCAATCAAAGCCAATGTTTAAAATTTAATTAAAATAAATATTATTAGTAGTTCCGGTTACATATTCGATTTAATGGCGACAGTGTGAAAAATTACAATTCATTTCGTTCATTCGGTCAATGTGATCAGATTAGTGGTTGGAGTATACCTTATTTTTGAGGTACAGGAGATAACCATGGGGGCCACGATATTATTTATTTATTTATTGATATGGCACTTCCACCATTAACGTACTAAAACAAAAATCACATACAGTTTAAGGTTAAGGAAGGTATTGTCGTCACTTACAGAAGCGCACAGCACTATCTATAGAACAACATGCAACATGATATAGTGTTATAGTATACATTAATATGTTCTTCTGTAGGTATAGTATTTTTTCCGAAGCAGATTCTTGTTGTGATTCTTGATTTGTGGGTTAAAAAAAATTATCTGTCTGAAAACACTGATATTAGTTGTCACTCGCTCATTCATTCATTTATGTCACTCGTCGCCATAGAAACCTACTGTTACGTTCAAACGTTGAGCTCTTTGGTGTGTTATTGTTTGTTTGTTTATTCATTGTTTATTAAATACTTAGCCGTACATTTGCTGCACTTTAAGCTCGTTATACATATTCTTGAAAGCGATATCTCATTGAAGATTTTGGTTTTCCTACTGGACTTACGATAGGTGTCAGTTTATCGGTGAAATGTAATTGGATACGATATTGCGGTGCTTTGATGATTGAAATCGTACATCACTGTTTCGGTGAATCAAATGTGCTTTACGCGTGCAACGTATTTAGAGACGTGCATTCAGTGAATTACCCGCGCAACTGCAAGAAATCTTGATGGAAAACAACATGACGTGTTGGATAATTCAGTCTCCTTCAAAATGGCTACATGGTGCTCATCCACGCATTTTGTTGGGACTGCCCATCTCTTCACTGCCATGGCTTATATTTATTTAGGTTTTTTCCCATTTTATAGATAGCGCGGATTGCCGGGACTGCCCATCTCTTCACTGCCATGGCTTATATTTATTTAGGTTTTTTCCCATTTTATAGATAGCGCGGATTGCCCTCTTCTGTAAAATGAAAATTAAATCTACGTCAGCTGCCGATCCCCACAGCAGAACGCCATCAGACATAATACTGCGGAAATAAGCAAAGTATACTAACCTGGCAGTAGCTATATCAGTCAACTACCTTATTTTTACTGCATATGCAGCTGAACTTAGTCTAAGTCTACCTGAAAGAGTTCTAATGTGGACGCCCCATTGTAATTTTGAATATAAAGTAATACCTAAAAATATAGTTTCCGTAATTGCATCTATATAGTTTCTTTCCGTCAAGTTTTACATTTAGACCCACTTGAGGTACATTTGGTAATGAGAACCTAATACATTTAGTTTTGTTCGCATTAAGTAAATCAAATCATTTTAGTTAAGAGGCCAGCGATAACGGCTCTCAACTACAAATCGAGATGCGAGCGCAAGTTGGTTTGGAATATTGCTATCTCTGTTTGGCAAATGAACACGGGCGGGGGAAGCGTAGCGCAGCCGTGTGTGTGTGAGTGGATAGATAGATATTGTTAGCTATACTTGCCATTCATTCATCGAGCGCACGGCTTTTATATTTTTTTATTACTAATTAGGTATGTTCAATATTTGCTTTATTTTTGTTGACTACTTTGGGGAATCGTTAGTGAATGTACAGACTAGTAATGCGTTTTTTGGAAATTTCTTCTCCATGCGAATATCTCAACTTACTAGGATATCTCGAGATCTAGGCCTTGTAGGGAAAATCTAGTAGATACGTCATTCAAATAAGGTACCTACCTACATCGATATCGAGCGTGGCCTTGGGGGCAAATGGACCGACGAACGGCGCTAAAATTGACACACGCACGTCTCGTAAATATAAATTATTGGGATATTTATTATTACTTATTATCTTTATTTATTTGAATCCTAAACGAAATCAATAAACAAACATGTTTATTTATTTCCTTTGGGTGGTCTCAACTTGAATAAAACCCAACTACGACTAAAAAGGTATTAAACAAAACACCGCAGACAGACAAATTAAAAATCCGGAGTCACACGTAATCTGTTCGATTTATGCCCTAACACGTGTGACTCCGGATTTTTAATTTGTCTGTCTGCGGTGTCTTGTTTAATACCTTTTTAGTCGTAGTTGGATTTTAGTATTTATTACTTTTTTTTTTTTTAATTATTTTGGGGTTCTAATATATATATTTTTGAAATGTGCTCATTAAGCCCTTTCATTTGGTACCCAACATGGTACAATTAAACAAATTTTGTTTTTTAGTTCCTGACTATACGTCCTTTAGAGGGCGCCATTTTTAATTTAATTTGACGTCACATAGCCTATAACCAGCGGACGATCAAGACGCTTCCAACGATTCCTCATTTGTCAAATTGTGATGAGTCGTTTAGAAGATATGAGGTAACAGATGAACATACATACATACATACCGGTCAAAATCATAACCCGCCTCAAGAAAAAATAATAATATTATTTAAAAGTGTCGATTCGCCCGTTTCGGTTTAGTAAATTCGGGCGAATCACCAAAAAGCTATTATTGTTACCACGGCCAATCTCAACGGAGACTACACAAACTCGCGGGCCATATTATAATTAATTATAGTACACAAGTGTGTGCACAGACACAGGTGCACTCCCTATTACCTCACTCTCAATATCATGTTATGCGTAAACAAACATGAAAAAAAGTCCAATCTGTAATTTATGATTTTGACTTATTTTAAAACCAACAAGCATAATTATAGTCATATCATTACAATGATATCACAATAATGATGCTTGCTTCTAATCACAAAAATATTTTGCACAATTATTTTTATTCAGTACGCGAGTAAATAATTATAAGATATTTTTACATACTGTAAAATGCACAATCAATTTTCACCTCAAAGGACGCTTATTTTCTTTATTTTTATTCGCGTTTTTCTAAGTAAGTAAGTAATAGGAATTTCACAAAAAAGTCCGAGCAAAAACCGGACCGTGGCCATAAAGCCGCACTTGTCCAGACAAATCCGGAATCAAATCGTATGGTCACCCTACCCCGAATAGCTGGACAAACATCGCAGCCAAGTGGCGAGCAGTGTTATCAGCAGTGAGTGTCTTTTAAATAATTACATCCGCTCGGTCACATGAGTAGGTAAAGAAACGGAACAGTGACATTGCAATGCTTCATACAGCCGCGCTATGATAGGTACACTACTATATCTGTGACTACAAGCTTGACTGCTTTACTGCTTGACAGCTGAGGTGTCGTACGGAGAAAAACCGGCTTATAGGTACCGGCTCGCCGAGCTCGGCCAGTAGGTACTCACGATAAGGCTCAATTTACATTGCCGCGGTACGAAAGTTTTTTTCACGATTGCATCAAAGCATAATGAACTTTATGACAAATACGTAACGTACAAACTACAAAACACTAGCTAAGCCCACAGCTGATAGAGGCTCTTTAGATACATAAGTAGGTACCTTCCAATTAATATTAGCATGAAACGGATAAGATCTAAATGTCATCTAAAGATAGAATCGTAAATAGTAAGAAAAAATGTCTTTATTTTCTTGGGCTGAGTTGAAAATATGTAAACAATTAGTACCTACTTAGCTAAAAAAGTACCTATGTAGGTAACTTATAATATAATATATCATTGGGTAATACTTACTGTGAGATACATCCCAACGTTCGGAGTCCATGTCTTCAACCAAATCCAAATCGTACACAAAAATATTCGAAGTCCGTAAACAAAACAAAGGTCGTAAGAATGTAGGTTACTCGATACCAAATCGGAGGCAAATCAAAATCCAAATTCGTAGCATAGGTCAATAGTGTCAGAAAGATTACAATACAATTTTGCAAACAAATAAATTACGCACTTTAAAGTAATCGTCTAACACTGACAACAAACACCCCGTACAACCCCCGCAGTTTACGTTTGCGCTAGTGTGTGCCTATCGGAGCGATACACACAGCTACTGTGAGCCGGCCACGCAACATTGACATACGTGTGACGGCGTGAAGTGATAGCAGTACTCGCTATTGAAATTTTATAAGAAATTTGGATGTGTTCCGTAATACCAAAAATAATGAATGAGAACTTAATGTTTTTTCCAATTCTTTTTCGATAATTTGTATCTTGATAATATAGACTATGCTTCTGCTGAAACAATATTACACATATTGTTGTTTATAATATAGAAAAAACAATATGAAAACATGTCATTTACCCTGTAAAAATGTGCGAAATTCAATTCGCTTAAACTTCATTTTAGGTAAGTTTCTTGGAAAAAAAAAGCTTCAGGAGCCTAGATAAATACTGTCTACATCCGAATATCAACATAATATGGTGGAAATATGCTCAAATTGCAAATGATTTTGGTATTACGTTTGTATGGACAATTCATCGATCCCCACGCCCTTAAGCTTTAAACGCATTATAAGGCAAATCTAGCAAAGAAGAGGGTAGCTTGTTGTAAAAGGTTATACCAAGCCCAACAAATGAGTTATGAACCGTATGAAGCCGGTGAAAGGGAACTCGTAGTTTGTCACTATTCCTAGTGTTAACAATGTGAATATCACTGTTTTTATTGTATATGTGTATATTTTGCCTAATATACCTACCTATAAGATTCTGGCGAAGATGAATTGAGATGCCACCGTGAGAATACCAATATCTTTGAAAAAATCTCTCAGAGAAACTGGCACCTAGCTGGTAAATTGCTCGAACAGCTCGTTTTTGCAAGACAAATATATTTTGAATGTCAGCAGCTTTTCCCCACAGCAGAATACCGTAGGACATAAAGCTATGAAAATAACTAAAATAGACTAACCGAGCAGTCTCAACGTCAGTGTATTGTCTTACTTTTCTGACGGCGTAAGCGGCCGAACTGAGTCTCCTCGCTAGGCTCGATATATGTGGGCCCCACTGAAGTTTGGCATCCACTGTAATCCCCAGAAAAACTGCTGAGTTTACAGTTTCTAGCACCTCTTTATCTAAGACGATGTTAGGTCCTACATTTCTAACATTTGGTAAGGCGAACTTTACACATTTCGTTTTCTTGGCATTGAGAACTAGGTTATTTGTCGTAAACCAATCCGTTAGCATTGAGAGTGCACTGTTTACATCGTCAAATTCTTGCCAATTCCTGTCTACTTTAAAAATAAGAGAGGTATCATCTGCAAACAGTACAACTTCACAGACACCCTTTAAATAGAATGGTAAGTCATTGATATAAACTAAAAATAAGAATGGACCCAGTATGGAGCCTTGAGGTCACCTAACTGAACTGGTAGCCCGGAAGATTTCACACCATCAACATCTACACATTGGAACCTATTCTGTAAATAAGAATTTATAACGTTGAGAGCTTCGTTTTGTACACCGTAATGACGTAGTTTACGCAAAAGCGTGTCATGGTGCACGCAATCAAAGGCTTTGCAGAGATCACAGAAAACCCCAATAGCATTTTACGAGTTCTCCCATGCGTTAAATATGTGTTTCAGCAGAGCAACACCCTGTATCTGTAGTCGAACGACCTTTTGTAAAGCCATATTGTTCATTATGAAGGAGGTTATTTAAATTAAAATGTATTAGTAACTGCTTGAGGATTAACTTTTCAAATATTTTGCTAAATGCAGGTAGAATAGAAATAGGTCTGAAGTATTATGTATATTTTGCTAAATGCAGGTAGAATAGAAATAGGTCTGAAATTTCCAACGTCATTTTTATTACCTGATTTAAATAATGGTATGACTTTACTACTCTTCATGAGGTCAGGAAAAGTTCCTAGATCAACACATTTATTAAAAGTAACAGCTGGATAGGGGGCTACGATGTCTATTATATTACGGAGTTTAATGGAGATGCCCCAGAAATCACCTGTGTTTTTAGATTTGAGTGTGTTAAAAACATTAACTACATCAAGAGGCGTTACATGATCGAAGCTAAATAATCGACTACTTTTAGACACGCTACCGTGCAAAAGGAAAGCTTTAGACGGGGACGGATTTAAGGAGCGAGTCGTAGGTATGTTGGCAAAAAACTCATTAAAAGCCTGAGCTACGTCAGCTGCTTTATTAACTAATTTGTGGTCGACCATAATCTCAAGTTGTTTATCTTGTTTACCCGTTTCAATGTTAATAATTTTCCAAGTTGTTTTTACTTTATTATTGGAATTTTTAATTGTATCGCTTAAAAATTTTGATTTAGCAAAAGCACTAAGCTTTTTAAATAATCTATATTCTATAAATTATATTATATTATAATAGGTCTTTACCTATGAAATTGCCGTTTTGTATGAAAAAATTTAAACGATTTTTTTTCATGATTTTTTTATTTGTATTAATCGAAGTAATCACCCATGCAATCAATGCATCTTTGCCATCGCAGTGGCAGTTTATTGATGCCCTTCTTAAAGAAATCAGCTGGACGGGAGGCAACAAATTCTTCAAAGGCATTTTGTACTGCCTCTCGGGTATTGAATTTTTTTCCCGCCAAGAAGTTATCCAAATTCTGGAAAAAGTAGTAGTCTGTAGGCGCAAGGTCTGGTGAGTAGGGCGGATGACGGAGAGCTTCCAACCCCAGTTCTTGCAACTTGGAGACCGTCTGCTGTGCAGTATGAGGTCGCGCGTTGTCGTGCAGGAGCAGCGGAGACGAGCGATTGACCAATGCTGGTTGGAGATGCGCCAGCTTCTCCATCATTGTGTTCAGTTCTTCACAGTACACATCTGCAGTAATGCTCACCCCGTTTGGTAAGAAGCTGTGATGAATCACACCGGCGCTAGACCACCAAACAGTGACCATCACTTTTCTAGGGGTAAGTTTTCGTTTAGGGCATTGTTTAGGTGCTGAACCAGGATCCAACCAACTTGCTGAGCGCTTGCGGTTATCAAACAGAATCCATTTTTCATCGCAGGTAACAATGCGGTTCAAAATTCCTTCATTTGTGTGTCTGTTGAGCAGTGCAAGGCACGTCTCGACGCGTACTTCGCGCTGGCGATCATTGAGTTCGTGGGGCACCCATTTGTCAAGCTTTTTTACCTTGCCAATTTGACGCAAATGGACCAATATTGTTTTGACGCTAACGTCGAAAGCTGCTGCTAATTCAGCCGTAGATTGTGTATCATCAGCTTCCACAATCGCCTTTAATTCGTCATTGTCGACCAAAGTCTTCGGACGACCGCGTGTCCAAGAATAACCAACAGATGCCATTTCTACCATTTTTGGAATTTTTGTCTGTTTGTCTGTTCGTTTGTTTGATTGTTCCAGTATCACGTAAAAAGTACGAAATCAATATGGTTAACTTATACACTCAAATATTGTGTGTAACTCGATGTTTTATTTAGTCTTTGTTTCATCGCAATCGCTTCAAAATATCATAAGATATAAGAGTTTAAAGTATTCAAGAAGAAATTTTCATTAGGTACGTAATGTAGATACACGTAACGGCATCTATTGACGTAAAATGATACTAGCGTAAAATCAGGTAGGTTTGGGAGAACGTGTGTAACACACGATCATAATCATCATAAAACAACAGTTGTTTTATGATGATTATGTTCACATAGGCGCTATCTATCTTTTAAATCATGATACAAATTAATCATGAAAAAATGGTGATAAATTTTAATTTCTTAAAAATTGTAGATTGTTACATCGAGCAAAAAGTGACTAATTAAGGCACGAATGCGCTTAGTGCATTAATTACTCACTTTAGCAAGGTACTTAATAGATAAAATATACCTGCTCAAGGTTAACTCAACTCAATCCAAATCAAGTTAGGTCAAGTCAGGTCAAGTCATGGAACCCTAAAAACAGTCTTTTCTACATAGCTTACAGAGTGTTCGAACGTTTTCCCATATATTTTGACAGTATCACTTCGTGCTCGATAGATGGCGTTGTTCATTTAACGTCATTTTCTGAATCGCGGTGTTAAGAGTCTCCGTTGAAGAATTTCTTTCGCCGAATTCATAATTATAGAGCATTTGGCTCATTTTGAATTGAACACAAAATCCATACTAATCGATGCTTAAATTATAAATTCGATAGTAACTCTGTCTGTCTGTCCGTCTGTAATTCTGTATGTTACCTTTTCACGCCTGATCCACTGAACGGATCTCGATAAAATTTGGTAAAGACATAGATGGCATCCCGGGGAAGAACATAGGCAATTATTTTCTCAAAAACAAATTTAAGGGCGGGGGGGGGGGATATAGGGGATGAAAGTTTTTATGGGAAACCTATCATTTTTAGAGTTCCGCAATCAACAAGGAAGCATTATAGTTTCGCCATGTCCGTCTGTCTGTCTGTCTGTCCGCGACTTAGCTCAAAAACTTTTAATCGACCAACTTACATGTGCAATAGCAAAAACCCAAACATTCTGTATGCGAGAACAAGTTTTTTAACTACAGTGTTAACACTTTGAGGGACAGTAAACGCCCATAGACGTAATAACAATAAAACTTTGCGAAAGTTTGTTTGATAAATTAGTTCATCCCAACTACGGAACCCTTCATTGTGCATGGTTAGACACGCACTTGGGCGGTTTTTTTTTAAGTTAGGTTTGTGAAAATTTATGCTTTTTGTAACTAACAAAGAGTTACGTTTTTCTAAAATCTTCGTTACGTTTACGTTTTTCTAAAAGAAGGGTTTTTTTAAAAAACCCTTCTTTACCCTCTTGATTTTAAAATTCACATGTAAGTACTTATTATTGAAATTTTTGCGTGACTCTCTTCAAGAGCGTTAAGGGATTGAGAATATAGTCATAGTCCGTATCTTGAGAATCTGTCCACTCAATCAAAAGTTATTACTACTTGGCTCTTGGCTTGGAACGAAGAGTTTGAGTTTACAAGTGAGTACTTACTCGATAGATGGCGTTGTGCAAATGATGCGATTTTCTTAAGGGGGATGCGCCGGTAGACCGCGAAATTTAAATCTTAAGTTTTTTGCAATTTGAAAGTCAGTGTCAGGCAGGTTGTATGTTGAAATGAAATTGTTTATTCTGTAAATAGGTTATTGGAATCACTTTTACACGTCATAATAATATCAAAAAATTGTAAAATTAAGCAAGATGAGGTCGGCGTTTCCTATCCGACTACTCTGAGAAGAAAGGCCGAAACAAACTCACAGTCTCTTTTAAATTCCGGACATACCTATACTCCATTTGAAATAAGATTAGACGTATAGATAAGCCTTTTTTACATTCCGTTCAACCGATTTTGAATTCTATTGCGTTGGTGGCATGACAAATGGCAGCCGCAGTAGATAGTTGGTATTGTGTAACTTTTTTTGCTTTTAATGCTATCCTTATGCCTACGGAATAAAAGTCAAAATCGGTTGAACGGACTGTAAAAGGGTTTGTTTTAATGTCTAATCTTATTTCAAATGGGGTAAGTATAGGTCAGATAATGGTGCCGATTCCCTTGTTCACAAATTAAACTAAATTTAAGTTCAGTGCATCTTTTTCTTTCTATTTCAATATGAAAAGGACAGCCGATACATTTTAGTTTAGTCCTGTCAAATTAATCAGCGCCTGACGTAAATTGACGTAATTTTAGTAGGCAAGTATTTAATCGCGTCTAAACTTGTTTGGAGGAGTGACAGTTTGACAGGACTAAACTAAAATTTATCTTCTGTCCTTTTCTTAATGAAATAGAAAGAAAAAGATGCACTGAACTTAAATTTAGTTTAGTTTGTGAACAACAGAATCGGCACCATTGGCATATTGGTCAGGCCCTATGAGGACCATGTAGATTAGAGTCTGAAATGGTCTTTTGAGGAATGAACCACACAGATTTGAGTGAACCTGTCCTGTCAGTGCAAGCATTTGTCAGTAATAGTGGAGTTCAGCTCAGAACTTAAGGAGCTCAACGGCTCGACGAACAATACCAAAAAAAGGACATTTTTGTAGGCCGCATAAAGTTCTCAAATTGCCAGACCATTGTTAAAACTAACTGAGAACGAAAAAATATAAGAATAAAAACAAAATAAACATCCACATAGTCCTCACATTCACAATAATACAATACTTTACAAAGTAATCATGTCATTTTGTCAATATCCTACATATAATATTCAATAATGTGAATTTGTATATAAAAATGTTAGGTATATTTTGATGATTTTCCATAGTACTTATTGAAAAAATGTCACAATGCCAAAATGACAAAATGTTTTTAGTTTAGTCCTGTCAAATTAATCAGCGCCTGAAGTAAATTGACGTAATTTAGCAGAGCGAGCAGCTCAATCCCATGCTTTTTGTCTTCTAAATAATCTGAAATTGTATAGTACCCTTTTTTACAAAGTTTGGTTTTAATACAGCTTTTAAATCGTTTAATGGGTAAGTTTCGAATGTCAATATGATTAAAGTATGATTCGCATCAGGAATACAACTCCTGCAATATTAGTTAGATTAGATAAATAAATATTTGATACAACTGCGACTCATTATTTAGATCAACATAAAACTTTACCTGTAAAAAGCAAAAAACATAAGAAAATTTGAATTTCGCAGGCTCCCCCAAAGCTTTCGCCTTAGTTTCCATCGTCCATACAATATGCCATAGTTTTTTCATTAATCTTTATACAATATTTTTTCATTAATCTTTCCGACAGTTTCATACTGCTGTCCATACTATCCACACTATCACCACAATATAGATATGGACTACCACTAATATATAAAGTTACTGGCTGTCTCATGTCTGTTAGTTTTACGCCGTAACGCCTAGGTCGCCTAGACAGACCACGTGGGTTATGGGACATAGGATACTTTTATCCCGGTAGCACATTCCCGTGGGATAATTTCCGACATCCACGCGGGCGAAGCCGCGGGCAAAAGCTAGTTTTGAATAAGATTTGACATAGGTACTCTAGGAAAGGAGTACCAAACCTTTATTTTTTCAAACCATATAACTCGTATAGTCTCGCTCTACTTTTATAAATACCTGGAGTGGCCCATTGGTTGAAGCCAACGGAGATGCCATGAATGTTAATAGTTTTAGTCTTGAAAGTTGATAGGTACTCCTTTTGCACAACATCAAAAAGGGGCCCATATATATTAGGTCTTTACCTATGAAATTGCCGTTCTGCAGTACTGGCCATTTCAAATCAAAATAATTTTTGTTTGGCTAAGAATTCTAATTTCAAATTAATTTTATTTTAAAAACATGGATTATTTTTTCCAAAAGTAGTCATTTCTTTATTGATTAGTGTTACATTTTCATCGCATTTCAATCTTTTTCGTCATCATGGATACGTTAAAAATTCGAGTAATTATGGAATATGAGTACCGTCGTGGCAGCAACGCGGCACAAGCGGCACGCAACATCAACGACGTTTACGGAGCTAACACTACAAACCAACGCACCACCTGTTTATTGGTTTGCTCGCTTCCGTTCTTCGTTCGACTTTGGTCGACAATGACGAATTAAAGGCGATTGTAGAAGCTGATGATACACAATCTACGGCTGAATTAGCAGCAGCTTTTGACGTTAGCGTCAAAACAATATTGGTCCATTTGCGTCAAATTGGCAAGGTAAAAAAGCTTGACAAATGGGTGCCCCACGAACTCAATGATCGCCAGCGCGAAGTACGCGTCGAGACGTGCCTTGCACTGCTCAACAGACACACAAATGAAGGAATTTTGAACCGCATTGTTACCTGCGATGAAAAATGGATTCTGTTTGATAACCGCAAGCGCTCAGCAAGTTGGTTGGATCCTGGTTCAGCACCTAAACAATGCCCTAAACGAAAACTTACCCCTAGAAAAGTGATGGTCACTGTTTGGTGGTCTAGCGCCGGTGTGATTCATCACAGCTTCTTACCAAACGGGGTGAGCATTACTGCAGATGTGTACTGTGAAGAACTGAACACAATGATGGAGAAGCTGGCGCATCTCCAACCAGCATTGGTCAATCGCTCGTCTCCACTGCTCCTGCACGACAACGCGCGACCTCATACTGCACAGCACACGGTCTCCAAGTTGCAAGAACTGGGGTTGGAAGCTCTCCGTCATCCGCCCTACTCACCAGACCTTGCGCCTACAGACTACTACTTTTTCCAGAATTTGGATAACTTCTTGGCGGGAAAAAAATTCAATACCCGAGAGGCAGTACAAAATGCCTTTGAAGAATTTGTTGCCTCCCGTCCAGCTGATTTCTTTAAGAAGGGCATCAATAAACTGCCACTGCGATGGCAAAGATGCATTGATTGCATGGGTGATTACTTCGATTAATACAAATAAAAAATTCATGAAAAAAATTCGTTTAAATTTTTTCATACAAAACGGCAATTTCATAGGTAAAGACCTATTATCATTAGGATTCTCGTGTTCTACTATAGATGGTGTAATTTTATGAGCTATATTATTTTTAAACTTATTGCAACGACAAGCTGTATAAGGCCTGCATTCAATTTTATGCGGCTTTTTATTTAATGGCATGGGGAAGCTAGCTAATAAAGCACAGTGGTCAGACGTTAAGTTACTTAACACTAATTTGTTTTTGGCATCACAATCACTAAACATATTATCAAGACAATTTGACAAATATGCCGTGATCCTAGTAGGTTAAAAAAACAAGTTAATTAAATTATAAGACCTAAACAGATTAAAAAGTCTAATACTTAATGGAGTAACATCTAAAATATTAATATTAAAATCTCCACATAAAATAATACATTTATTACTTGCTTTTAACCTATTGAGTGAATCCTCCATTATCTAGTCTATAAACACAAATTATAATGTATCGCTCAAGTTCAACACAAGACAACTCTACTACTACTACTACTAAGAGATTATTAGCTGCGAACCATTCCGAAAGAATAGCCAGACTATTGTTGACATGTGAGACATCTGTATCTTTTCTATCTATTTAAAAAATAAGAGAAGTGTCGTCACCGAATAGAATTATATCCGTTAGGTTAGCCATCATGTAGGGAAGGTCATTTATACAAACTAGAAATAACAAAGGGCCAAAAATTAAACGTTGAGGTACGCCCATTTTAACTAGAGACCCCGAGGACGTCGCCCCGTTAACATTTACTTTTTGCTGCCTGTTTGAAAGATAAGAAAGAACAAGATCAGCAGCTTTTCCAAAAATTCCGTAGTGTTGTAATTTACAGATGTATTGTGGTCAATGCACTCAAACGCTTTTGAGAGGTCACACAAGATGCCAATTGCATCCTGGGATTTCTCCCAGGATTCTAAAATGTAAGCCACGTCTGTCCCGCGTCTGTCGTCGACCTACCTTTCGTGAAACCAACTGGTGACTATTTAAAATCCTATTTGAGTTAAAATGTGACAGCATTTGGTTAGCATGATTTTTTCATAGAATTTGCTCAATGCTGGTAACACAGAAATAGGTATATAATTAGAAGGATCGCTTTTACTACATGATTTGAAAATTGGTACAACTTTACTACAGTTCATTAATCAGGAAATCGTACCGGCGGTGTCCAAAAATTTATTAAATAGGTAATATTCCTGTTAGGACAGTTGCAATAGTGTCAATGATATCTCCCAGAACCTTAACGGAGATGCCCCATAAATCTTCATTGTTTTTTGAGTTAAGACTTATGAATGCTTTTTTAATTGTAGCAATAGAAATAGGCTTGAATGAAAATCTAGGAATGACTTTAGTAGTGACTACAGTTTTCTTTGAGAAGAGAATCAGCTAATAAAGATGAATAGGAGAGAGATTTCGTAACCTCTATTGGGATGTTGGTAAAGAAATTTTCTAGTGTCTCAGCAACTTTATTAAACTTATCTGAAATGGTTTCATCATTAATTTTTAGAGACAATTCATTCGGATCACGTAGTTTTGTGTCTCCAGTTTCTTTGTTAATTACCTGCCACACAGTTTTTATTTTATTGTTAATTATCAATTTTGTTAGAGATTTAGCTTGGGCGCAGACTCTTTTATAGTTATTTATGCAACTGAATATTATCACATGAGTGTGTTAATACCTAATTATTTACAGTTGCATACAAGACTTTATCTATACCCATGATATGAATCCTCTATAAAAAGTACTTTGCAATACTAATATCAACAAAAATGGAGGGTAATGTTGTACTAAATTTCATAATACAACTCATTTAAATAAAAGAACATTGGTGCCGATTCTGTTGTTCGCAAACTAAACTAAATTTAAGTTCAGTGCATCTTTTTCTTTCTATTTCATTAAGAAAAGGACAGACGATAAATTTTAGTTTAGTCCTGTCAAATTAATCAGCGCAAATTGACGTAATTTTAGTAAATAAGCAAGTTTTTAATCGCGTCTAAACTTAAAAGGAGTAGTGACAGTTTGACAGGACTAAACTAAAATTAATCTTCTGTCCTTTTCTTAATGAATTATAAAGAAAAGAGGCACTGAACTTAAATTTAGTTTAGTTTGTGAACAACAGAACCGGCACCAATGTTTATATATATAATATAATATATAATAATGTTCTTAGCAGTCTCTCATCAGCTACTTTTGATTCACAAAACCCCAACATAAACTACGGTACATTATTTTCTAAAGTTTGCAAAGAACTCAATAAAGCATGTCCTGTAAAAAAAGTAACTATAAATACTAAGCCAAAATTTTACGAATGGGGCACTGCTGGCATTAGTAAAGCAGAGACATTTTATTTAATTTATGTAACGAAAAATCACTTCTGATAAAGATGTCCATAATTATGTAAGGAACTATTCTAAGATATTTTATCTACACCCATGCTATAAATCCTCTATAAAAGTTTCTGAAACAGTTAGCTTATTGCGAACTTTAAAACACTGGTTGTTTTAATGTTGTCATAGTAACCATAATATCATCCAAACGGGTGTGATAATGTTGTACTAAATTTCATAATACAACTCATTTAAATAAAAGAACATTGGTGCCGATTCTGTTGTTCACAAACTAAACTAAATTTAAGTTCATTGCATCTTTTTCTTTCTATTTCATTAAGAAAAGGACAGAAGATAAATTTTAGTTAAGTCCTGTCAAATTAATCAACGCCTGACGTAAATTGACGTAAATTTAGTAGGCAAGTTTTTAATCGCGTCTAAACTTCTATGGAATAGTGATAGTTTGACAGAACTAAACTAAAATTTATCGTCTGTCCTTTTCTTAATGAAATAGAAAGAAAAAGATGCACTGAACTTAAATTTAGTTTAGTTTGCGAACAACAGAATCGGCACCAATGTTCTTTTATTTAAATGAGTTGTATTATGAAATTTAGTACAACATTACCCTCCATTTTTGTTGATATTAGTATTGCAAAGTACTTTTTATAGAGGATTCATATCATGGGTATAGATAAAGTCTTGTATGCAACTGTAAATAATTAGGTATTAACACACTCATGTGATAATATTCAGTTGCATAAATAACTATAAAAGAGTCTGCGCCCAAGCTAAATCTCTAACAAAATTGATAATTAACAATAAAATAAAAACTGTGTGGCAGGTAATTAACAAAGAAACTGGAGACACAAAACTACGTGATCCGAATGAATTGTCTCTAAAAATTAATGATGAAACCATTTCAGATAAGTTTAATAAAGTTGCTGAGACACTAGAAAATTTCTTTACCAACATCCCAATAGAGGTTACGAAATCTCTCTCCTATTCATCTTTATTAGCTGATTCTCTTCTCAAAGAAAACTGTAGTCACTACTAAAGTCATTCCTAGATTTTCATTCAAGCCTATTTCTATTGCTACAATTAAAAAAGCATTCATAAGTCTTAACTCAAAAAACAATGAAGATTTATGGGGCATCTCCGTTAAGGTTCTGGGAGATATCATTGACACTATTGCAACTGTCCTAACAGGAATATTACCTATTTAATAAATTTTTGGACACCGCCGGTACGATTTCCTGATTAATGAACTGTAGTAAAGTTGTACCAATTTTCAAATCATGTAGTAAAAGCGATCCTTCTAATTATATACCTATTTCTGTGTTACCAGCATTGAGCAAATTCTATGAAAAAATCATGCTAACCAAATGCTGTCACATTTTAACTCAAATAGGATTTTAAATAGTCACCAGTTGGTTTCACGAAAGGTAGGTCGACGACAGACGCGGGACAGACGTGGCTTACATTTTAGAATCCTGGGAGAAATCCCAGGATGCAATTGGCATCTTGTGTGACCTCTCAAAAGCGTTTGAGTGCATTGACCACAATACATCTGTAAATTACAACACTACGGAATTTTTGGAAAAGCTGCTGATCTTGTTCTTTCTTATCTTTCAAACAGGCAGCAAAAAGTAAATGTTAACGGGGCGACGTCCTCGGGGTCTCTAGTTAAAATGGGCGTGCCTCAACGTTTAATTTTTGGCCCTTTGTTATTTCTAGTTTGTATAAATGACCTTCCCTACATGATGGCTAACCTAACGGATATAATTCTATTCGGTGACGACACTTCTCTTATTTTTTAAATAGATAGAAAAGATACAGATGTCTCACATGTCAACGATAGTCTGGCTATTCTTTCGGAATGGTTCGCAGCTAATAATCTCTTAGTAGTAGTAGTAGTAGAGTTGTCTTGTGTTGAACTTGAGCGATACATTATAATTTGTGTTTATAGACTAGATAATGGAGGATTCACTCAATAGGTTAAAAGCAAGTAATAAATGTATTATTTTATGTGGAGATTTTAATATTAATATTTTAGATGTTACTCCATTAAGTATTAGACTTTTTAATCTGTTTAGGTCTTATAATTTAATTAACTTGTTTTTTTAACCTACTAGGATCACGGCATATTTGTCAACTTGTCTTGATAATATGTTTAGTGATTGTGATGCCAAAAACAAATTAGTGTTAAGTAACTTAACGTCTGACCACTGTGCTTTATTAGCTAGCTTCCCCATGCCATTAAATAAAAAGCCGCATAAAATTGAATGCAGGCCTTATACAGCTTGTCGTTGCAATAAGTTTAAAAATAATATAGCTCATAAAATTACACCATCTATAGTAGAACACGAGAATCCTAATGATATATATGGGCCCCTTTTTGATGTTCCATCCAACAACAGAATCGGCACTATTTTCAATTTATTTTTATTTAGAGGTCTTAACTCAATAGTTTTATCTAAACATAACTTTTTATCTGATTCAAAGGATATAAGTTGACCTGTATGGTCAGACCTGACGCCACTAATTAGATACGAGTCTTTTATTTTACAATTAGTAAATACATTGGTGCCGATTCCCTTGTTCACAAACTACACTAAATTTAAGTTCAGTGCATCTTTTTCTTTCTATTTCATTATGAAAAGGACAGAAGATCAATTTTAGTTTAGTCCTGTCAAATTAATCGGCGCCTGACGTAAATTGACGTAATTTTAGTTGGCCAGTTTTTAATCGCGTCTAAACTTGTTTGGAGTAGTGACAGTTTGACAGGACTAAACTAAAATTTATCTTCTGTCCTTTTCTTAATGAAATAGAAAGAAAAAGATGCACTGAACTTAAATTTAGTTTAGTTTGTGAACAAGGGTATCGGCACCATTGTCTGTGCATGTAGCTGAAGTTGCTGTTACTCTAGTTGCTTCATTAAAATATACATTTTAAATTAAACGATTTAAACAATGAGATATGCTTACATTTTTCCGGTTTTCTAGTAGATCAATATTTTGGTCAACACAAACAAAAACTATTTTATTATCTCTAAAAAAGTTAGTATTTCTTCCATTACGATTAAAAAAAAAAAAAAGTAATAAAATCTCAACCCTTTAGAGGGCGCCATTTTTAATTTAATATGACGTCACATAGCTATAACCAGCGGACGATCGAAACGCTTCCAACGATACGTCATTTTTCAAATTGTGATGAGTGGTTTAGAAGATAGGAGGGAACAGATGAACATACATACATACATACCGGTCAAAATCATAACCCTCCTTTTTTCTTCGCCGTAGTCGGGTAAAAATGATGACAAGTTTGAGGCTGGTGGTCTATAAGTATAAACACATAAGAAAGTATGGCCTTCAACCTCTGCACATGCTACCTCACATAATTTATTTATTTAATTACAACGGTTGTGCAACCAATTACAGTAGGTAGGTAACTAAAATGAAAAAAATTAAAGAGACAATAAATAACACATAGAAAATAAGAAAATGAAAACATAAAGGTTAACCACAATCCTCACCTCACATAAGCGATCAACAGAGCAAGACCTGTTGTACGCACTGGCAACTGAATTTATAATAACCTGAATAGAAACTAAATAATAACCTGAATAGAAGTTGAATCTTGATAGTACAAGATTTTGTTTCTATTTACGGACAGTGTGGCTCTGCAATGCTTCAGATTTAATTTTTAATCGACTTCTTCAAAAAGGAGGAGGTTCTCAATTCGTCTGTATGCTTTTTTTTTTGTATGTATGTTACTCGATTTCTCCGCCAATTATTAATCGATTTTGATGATTCTTTTTTTGTATGGTAGAGCATGCTTCCGAGGTGGTCCCATATAAATTTTAGTTTTTGAGTTAGCTTCAATATTACGTACTAGCTTTTGCCCGCGGCTTCGCCCGCGTGGATGTCGGAAATTATCCCACGGGAATGTGCTACCGGGATAAAAGTATCCTATGTCCCATAACCCGTAACAGACATGAGACAGCCAGTAACTTTATATGTTAGTGGTAGTCCATATCTATATTGTGGTAATAGTGTGGATAGTATGGACAGCAGTATGAAACTGTCGGAAAGATTAATGAAAAAGTATTGTATAAATATTAATGAAAAAACTATGGCATATTGTATGGACGATGGAAACTAAGGCGAAAGCTTTGGGAGAGCCTGCGAAATTCAAATTTTCTTATGTTTTTTTTGCTTTTTACAGGTCAGTATCAAGTTTTATGTTGATCTAAATAATGAGTCGCAGTTGTATCACATATTTATTTACCTAATCTAACTAATATTGCAGGAGTTGTATTCCTGTATCTAATGGTTATTATTCTGTAAAGCTACTATTTGCTACGATCGCGAATTATATTTTAATCATATTGACATTCGAAACTTACCCATTAAACGATTTAAAAGCTGTATTAAAACCAAACTTTGTAAAAAAGGGTACTATACAATTTCAGATTATTTTGAAGACAAAAAGCATGGGATTGAGTTGCTCGCTCTGCTTACATTTTGTCATTTTGGCATTGTGACATTTTGAATAAGTACTATAGAAAATCATCAAAATATACCTACCAGTTTTATATACAAATTCACATTATTGAATATTATATGTAGGATATTGACAAAATGACATGATTACTTTGTAAAGTATTGTATTATTGAGAATGTGAGGACTATGTGGATGTTTATTTTGTTTTTATTCTTATATTTTTTCGTTCTCAGTTAGTTTTAACAATGGTCTGGCAATTTGAGAACTTTATGCGGCCTACACAAATGTCCTTTCTTTGGTATTGTTCGTCGAGTCGTTGAGCTCCTTAAGTTCTGAGCTGAGCTCCACTATTACTGACAAATGCTTGCAGTGACAGGACAGGTTCACTCAAATCTGTGTGGTTCATTCCTCAAAAGACCATTTCAGACTCTAATCTACATGGTCCTCATAGGGCCTGACCAATATGCCAATATCTGACCTAGGTATGTCCGGACTTTAAAAGAGACTGTGAGTTTGTTTCGGCCTTTCTTCTCAGAGTAGTCAGATAGGAAACGCCGACCTCATCTAGCTTAATTTTTTTTTTTTTTATATTATTACGACGTGTAAAAGTGATTCCAATAACCTTTTTACAGAATAAAGAATTTTATTTCATTTCATTTCAACATACAACCTGCCTGACACTGACTTGCAAATTACAAAAAACTTAAGATTTGAATTTCGCGGGCTACCGGCGCATCCCCCTTAAGAAAATCGCATCATTTGCACAACGCCATCTATCGAGTAAGTACTCACTGGTAAACTCAAACTCTTCGTTCCAAGCCAGGAGCCAAGTAGTAATAACTTTTGATTGAGTGGATAGATTCTCAAGATACGGACTATGACTATATTCTCAATCCCTTAACGCTGTTGAAGCAAAAATGTTAATAATAAGTGAATTTTAAAATCAAGCGGGTAAAGAAGGATTTTTACCCTCATGCGGGATGATTTTAGAAAAACGTAACTCTTTGTTAGTTACAAAAAGGATAAATTTTCACAGCCCTAAGTTAAAAAAAAACCGGCCAAGTGCGTGTCGAACCATGCACAATGAAGGGTTCCGTAGTTGGGATGAATTAATTTATCAAACAAACTTTCGCAAAGTTTTATTGTTATTACGTCTATGGACGTTTACTGTCCCTCAAAGTGTTAACATTGTAGTTAAAAAACTTGTTCTCGCATACAGAATGTTTGGGTTTTTGCAACTGCACATGTAAGTTGGTCGATTAAAAGTTTTTGAGCTAAGTCGCGGAAAGACAGACAGACAGACGGACATGGCGAAACTATAAAGCTTCCTTGTTGACTACGGAACTCTAAAAATGATAGGTTTCCCATAAAAACTTTCACCCCCCCCCCCCCCCTTAAATTTGTTTTTGAGAAAATAATTGCCTAAGTTCTTCCCCGGGATGCCATCTATCTCTTTACAAAATTTTATCGAGATCCGTTCAGTGAATCAGGCGTGAAAAGGTAACATACAGAATTACTGACGGACAGACAGACAGAGTTACTATCGAATTTATACTTTTAAGCATCGATTAGTATGGATTATGTGTTCAATTCAAAATGAGCCAAATGCTCGATAATTATGAATTCGGCGAAAGTCATTCTTCTACGGAGACTCTTAACATCGCGATTCAGAAAATGACGTTAAATGAACAACGCCATCTATCGAGCACGAAGTGATACTGTCAAAATATATGGGAAAACGTTCGAACACTCTGTAAGCTATGTAGAAAAGACTGTTTTTAGGGTTCCATGACTGACTTGACCTGACTTGATTTGACTTGACTTGACCTGACTTGACCTGACTTGACCTAACTTGACCTAACTTGATTTGGATTGAGTTGAGTTAACCTTGAGCAGGTATATTTTATCGTAGCAGGTACATTGGTAGTTGAAAGAAAAGTAGATTACGTACCTACCTTGCTAAAGTGAGTAATTAATGCACTCGTGTTAATTTAGTAAGCGCATTCGTGCCTTAATTACTCACTTTTTGCTCGATGTAACAATCTAAAATTTTTAAGAAATTAAAATTTATCACCATTGTTCATGATTAAATTGTATCATGATTTAAAAGATAGATAGCGCCACCTATGGCACTACTACGAAACAATAGATTTGGAAAACTTGAATTAACCAAACTTTAGATTTGGTAAATTCACAATGTATCGCGTTATGTTTCCGCGCGAAGTATGTAAACATATGATGATTATGATCGTGTGTTACACACGTTCTCACAAACCTACCTGATTTTACGCTAGGTGTATCATACATTACGTACCTAATGAAAATTTCTTCTTGAATACTTTAAACTCTTATATCTTTGGATATTTTGAAGCGATTGCGATGAAACAAAGACCAAAAGAAACATCGAGTTACACACAATATTTGAGTTTATAAGTTAACCATATTGATTTCGTACTTTTTACGTGATACTGGAACAATCAAACAAACGAACAGACAAACAGACAAACAGACAAACAGACAAAAATTCCAAAAATGGTAGAAATGGCATCTGTTGGTTATTCTTGGACACTCCACCTAAGTATTTTTTTTTTTTTTTCATTGTACAGAAACGCCTCGTCTACAGATTTATTATATGTATAGATTTTTCCCACTTAGTTTATCTAGACGATGTTTTCATTTACTCCTTCACTGTTATTTACATCAGCTAGTGGTATTAGAATTTGTGTGGGGTAGGTACCACAACTAAAAAGTGAAAAATAAAAACTTTTTACAACAAAAAAAAAACCGACTTCCAAAAAAAAACACTCAAAACTGAAAAATAACTTTAATTTCGGAAGTCGGTGGCAAAAACGAAAATTGAAAAGCAAATACACCGACTTCCGAAATTAAAGTTATATTTCAGTTTTGTGTTTTTTTTTGGAAGTCGGTTTTTTTTTTGTATAACGTTTTTTTACTTTTTATAAAACGCGAAACTGTTGCCCTGATTTAAAAAAAATGTACCTACCTATTACTAAATTAGCGAAATTTGCTGAACCGTTGAGATTATCCCAAATATTTTAAATGATGGGTGTCCACCACGGTTGGAAAAAAAAACAGTTTTTTTTTCAAATTCTATAAAGTGTAGTAGGTAGCAGACATAATAATATAAAAAACTTATTTTAAAAAAAAACCGACTTCCAAAAAAAACACCGAAATTAAAGTTATTTTTCACTTTTTTTGTGTTTTTTTTTGGAAGTCGGTTGTTTTTGTTTTTTGTAAAAAATAATATTATATGGGACCACCTCGGAAGCAATAGACAAAAATTCAAACCAACCCCTCGACTTCAGTTACAAAACAGAACTGTATCTATTTTTTATTTTCTTTTGCTTAAATCTTAAAAAGAATGAAAATTTTGACCCCCTTTATAAAACACTTAAAACCCTAATACTCAACATGTTGGTAATTTTTTTTTCCTTTTTTCCATACAAAAACTGATTAATTCCATTAAAAACACGTCGAGGCTGCGGTCCCTGCGCGCCTCTGGCTCTAAAAAAACCACGGGGTAGGGAAAACAAATTAACAAGTCGGTGGCAAAAAACGGAAATTGAAAAGCAAAGACACCGACTTCCGAAATTAAAGTTATTTTTCACTTTTTTAGTGTTTTTTTGGAAGTCGGTTGTGTTTTTTTTTGTTAAAAGTTTTGGCTATGGGAATCTTGGAGCTATTCTGCCCAATAAATTCTCTAAATTTAAAACTTATTTTGTCACAACTAAAATCGAATTTGACAACCGCGCGCGTCTACTTGGTACTTTGTTTTCCCTACCCCGTGGTTTTTTTAGAGCCAGAGGCGCGCAGTGGGTTGTTTTTTTTTTGTTAAAAGTTTTTATTTTTCACTTTTTAGTTGTGGTACCTACCCCACACAAATCCGAATACCACTACCTGCTATGTAAATAACAGTGAAGGAGTCAAACAGGATATCGTCTAGATAAACTAAGTGGAAAAAATACGTAATATTGAAGCTAACTCAAAAATTACGCAAGCAAAGTTAATAAAATTTATATGGGACCACCTCGGAAGCATGAACTACCAAACAAAAAAAGAATCATCAAAATCTATTCATAATTGGCAGAGTAATCGCGTAACAAACATACAAAAAAAAAAAAAAAACTTACAGACGAATTGAGAAACTCCTCCTTTTTGAAGAAGTCGGTTAAAAATGACGCAAAGGTCCGCCAAATCCTGCAACTACCACCAATAAATCTGCCTATCATTTTCCCAACTATTTATGTTGGGGTCGGATTCCAGTCTAACCGGATGTAGCTAAATACCAGTAGGTATTTTACATGGAGCGACTGCCTATAGGACCTTCAAAACCCAGTAGGTAACTGGGCGAATACGATACCCCTTGGTAAGACTGGTTGTCAGACTTTCGGGCTTCTGACGTTCCTTAAAGACTGTCAAAAATCCACGAGAGTCTCGGTATGTAAAGATGGTCACCCATCCACGGACCAACCCCGGCAAGCGTAGCGTAACCTGATGGATCGACCCGGGCGGCTGCTATTACTTAGCCACGAGCTACTAACACCAATAATATGACTAAATGGTTTGTGGCGTAGTGTAGGTCAGGTGTTTCGCCGTCGCGGGACTCGTGGGATTGTCCGAAAGAGTTACCGTGCCCCCTGGCAACACGCAGGTAAGTGACGGAACACGGGTGTGTTTCAGTTTGTATTTGTAAGTCTGACACGCCCTCTCGCTTCGCACAGAGCGGGAGAAGTTATATTATGCGAATTTCAAACCCAAAAAAAAAAGGTGTTTTTCCGTGGCCCGTGCCCTGCGTGACGTGATTGTGATGTTTGCGATCTGTGTAAAGGTGTAGTGCGACTGTGCGAGTCTGGCCGTCTGGCGGCGCGGCACGAAGGCGCAACGTGCTCGACACTCGAGGCCCGAGGGACGACCGCGTCCTGCCATTGGCCGCATGCACGTGGCCTGATCTCGCACCATGGCAACGCGCCCCGTCCCGCGCGCCTCGCTCACACCGCAATTAGATATCGCGCTAGCAGTCAGTCGCCTCCTCGCCTCCTCGCATTTCGCATTCACAGTCGCGCTGAACACGAAGACACGTCGCGACGTGCCGAACGTCCGTAGATTGCGCGCCGGTCGATACTCGCGAACCCTTATTATTACGACGAACGTTCACGTTACAAATTACGGACAGTGCGTAGAGCTTAGTGTTTTGTAATTAAATTGCTCACCGGATCAATGCTCACTTTATAAGATTGATATCAGAAAAAAAAAATACATTATTGTACCTACTACGATACCTAAGTCACGAGATTCGTCGTCTGTCTGCAGTCACAAATTGGGATTAGTTGTGTACACTGTAAGTATCAGGCAAATTCTAAATACCTACTACCTACCTAATACCTAATAAGCAAGTTCTAAAAAAGAAATGGAAATTTCTGCAAGTAGTAAGTAAGTAAGTATAATAATTATAAAAATATAAAGCGACCCATTTCCTGGCAAATTGTTACCTTACCGAGCGCGAGCTTTTCACCCACCACTTACGTCAGCTTTGGTACGATGAAACTTGGAACATCCTGCACTAATACATTTGTTTCAGCATGTGTTACCTAGGTACTTATTTAAATAAAAAAATATAAAACAAGGAAAATTTAAATTTAAGTCGTAGTACCAACATTCTATTCCTCTCTACTCTTGCTTGTTTTTCCTTACGCGTGTTCCCTGATGTCGTCCATTACGTTATTTACGCAAGAAGAACTGACGCAGATAGTGTTCTATCTGCGTCAAAATAAGTGCGCATATAGGTATAGGTACCTGGGCCGTACCTACACCTACCTATTAATTTATTTTTCTCAAACATGCTTGGAAATTCGAGCATTATTTTAGACACCCTTCTTTGCGATAAATCGAAATTGCTGCACTGGTCAAAAACAAGTGACGATGCGGCCGGCAATGTTACTATGAAAAACCATATCCGTCGTGATATTTACAAATGTAACGTACTTTTTATTTAAGTATATGACAACAACAAAAACAGTTGACCTATTATCAATTTGATTTTTTCGTTACTTCGACGTTTCATTTGGTCGAAAAACTTTTTACCGAAGTTACACTTAGCCGAAATAACATTTGTTCGAATTAGGCGTGTATTCCCGTTCGTCCTACTGGCGTCGTCCCACTGACTTTCTCATGGGACGAACGGGAATGATTTATAATTTTATTTTTAATTCCCGTTGGTTCCAATGAATAATTTGAGTCTGTTTATTGTTCAATTTTACACTTATTTATCCTGACTAATGCTATAAATGCGAAAGTAAGTTTGTTTGTTTATTTGTTAGGTACACTTTCACGTTAAAACGGCTAAAATGATTTAAATGCAATTTATCACATGGGTAGACCACGACTTGGGTATACATAGGATACTTTTTATTTCTGTAGTACGTTGCATGCATACAACACGGTATTCTGTGCAAAACACTTGTGCACAATTTGTAAACAGTATATAACCTAACAAAAAGTACTAGGCTTGAATAAATTCAGGATAGTGTTTCAATCATTAGTTTTATCTAACTTATATAATTTGAATGACAGATAGTTAATTTAATACGTAACAAAAAAAAACACAATTAAAATCACAGAAGTCGTTTCTGTGATTTTAATTGTGTTTTTTTTTTTGTACTTCTTTTTGTTAGGTTATTGTGTAGGTAAAAATTGTGCACAAGGTGTTGTGAATAGAATATCGTACCGTACGTGTTAAATTAACTATCTGTCATTCAAATTATATAAGTTAGATAAAACTAATGATTGAAACACTATCCTGAATTTATTCAAGCCTAGTACTTTTTGTTAGGTTATGTACTGTTTACAAATTGTGCACAAAGTGTTTTGCACAGAATACCGTGTTGTATGCATGCAACGTACAACAGAAATAAAAAGTATCCTATGTCGTAACCCAAGTCATGGTCTACCCATGTGCCAAATTGCATCTAAATCATTTAAGCCGTTTTAGCGTGAAAGTACCTAACAAATAAACAAACAAACTTACTTTCGCATTTATAGTATTAGTTAGGATAAATAAGTGTAAAATTGAACAACAACCAGACTCAAATTATTCAGTGGGACCAACGGGAATTAAAAATAAAATTATAAATCATTCCCGTTCTTCCCACTGACTTTCTCAGTGGGACCAGCGGGAATAAATTTAATATAATCTATTAAATTCCCGTTAGTCCCACTGGTGGGACGAACGGGAATTTAATAAAATAATAATAATAAAATAAAAGTTAATTTAATAAAATAATAATAAAATCAAAGGAATACACGGAAGTAGGGTATTATGTTGCCGAACATTTATTATACCAGCAGGCATGCAGCATGCAAGCAGGCATGCAGCGTCGCAGATGATTTTAACGATCACCATCGCAGCCTCGGCTTGCTGGCCGGCCTCAGCCGCGGCGGGTAGCGGTCCTTCAAACCACCTGCTCCTAAGCTCGCGGGCCGCCCCACCCCTACGCAGGCTTAAATTGTACTCTAGGGGTAGGGCGTAGGGCAGACAAGACTGCGTGAAGTCGGTTTTGCAGCGATTCGTTTCTGTCACAAAATTTTGTAGCACAACATATTGACTTTTTATGACACTATTTTAAAAATGCTACCAAGTAACCGGCTACCTATATATTTGTGACCAAATAATATTCCGTAAAATGTGGTTTCGGTGTGGTGAAAATATGGCAAATGAAAAAGTTCAAAAGAGGCTTCGGCCAATAGCAAAAAGTTATTTTGTAAATCGGCGAAACATTTTTCGCTAAAGTAATACTTATGACACCTATAGCAAAAAAGACGTCGGTCTATAGTTTTCGGTAAAATGAAATTGATGAAGTGATCGGTTCCCTTTATCAAAGATTTTATTTAAATTTCGATTTGGCTTGCAAATGGCAATATAGCTGTTTAAATTAAAGAAGAAGCAAATTAACATAATTGGCTCGTGAAAAATTATCGTTGTCCGTCATTGATTCTGGAATTTATAATTAATTTACTCAGTTTGAATTTCCGCACATTATTTGAGAAAAGTACTATACAGACCTTGGCCGCAACCAGCACCCTAATTGCGTAATGCACGATCGGTCAGAAAAAAAACAAATGTCTAATCCATTGCTTCATAAAATCTGCTCAACAACGTAACTTACGAACTTATGAAGCAATGGATTACACATTTGCTCCAAACCGATTCCAATTCTGACCGATCGTGCAGTACGCTATTCAATCAATGCCTGCACCCTAATTGATGCTCGTGAGTATGGTGTGCCTCGGCTTCGCCTTAGCCCACATTTTCACGATTGTCCATTAATGCGCCAGTTGCAGGCCGCGACAGTAATGTACCTAATAATTAAGCGAAGAGGCTCAGCTAAGTTTTTAACCGACTTCTAAAAAGAGGAGGTAATTAATTTTTTATAGTTTTTAATTTGTGTTTTTTAAATTGAGTGATTTGAATATTTAATTACTTAAACTTTTGATACTTATACTTAAACAATATTTATATATATATATATATATATATTTTTTTATTTTTTTTAAACGTTGCCCCACACTTGGAATTTCTTCCTGTATCGTGGGTGCGTTTACAAACATAGAAACTCACATACACTAACACCCAGACCCGGAACAACTACTTGCAGATCATACAAATATTTGTTCCGTGCGGGGATCGAACCCGCGACACGTTGCGCAGCCGTCCATCGCTCAGCCACTGCGCCAACCGTGTCGTAAAATATAACACTACTAACTATTTACATTAAAAAAACCGGCCAAGTGCATGTCGAACCACGCACTAATAAGGGTTCCGGAGTTGGGATGAATTTATCCAACAAACTTAACATTGTAGTTGAAAAACATGTTTTTGCAACTGCAAACTTAAGTTGGTCGATTATTACTCGGTAACTTGTGGAGCCTACGTAGCGGTGATAGTTTTCCTTTTAATTTCGTTATACATATATATACTACTGCCGTGAATTTTTTCACAATCCCATAACCAACCATTTACCTGGCAGGGGGGGGACACTTGACTCTAACAAAAATTAGCAGTTTAAAGCTTAATATTTCGCAAACGTATCCCTGAATGCAAAAAAAAAATGGTTTACACGAACTCACTATTTTTAAACGACCTTTCCAACGATACCCCACTCTTTGGGACTGACGAAAAAAAAAGAAACCTCCCCTACACGTATAGTGGGGATGGATTTTTTTTACCCAAAAAAATAATATTTACCTTCTTGTCTTTGTTTGTATACCCAAACCAAATTACACCTTTCTAGTACCAACAGTCTCTGAGCTAAGCCGCGGACAGACAGTCAGACGGACATGGCGAAACTATAAGGGTTCCTTGTGGACTACGGAACCCTAAAAACTAAAACTAAAAGGACTAGTTATCGATTTGGATGTTTATATATAACAAGTAAGTATATTATTTTTAATGTAAGTACTAACTGCGCCCCGCGGTTTCACCCGCGTAAGTCTCGATCGAGTGGGAATATCGGGATAAAAAGTATCCTAATCCAGGTCATCATGGTCTACCTTTGTGCCAAATTTCATCCCATTCAGTACAGCCGTTTTAGTGTGAATGCGTAACAAACAAACAAACTCACTTTCGCATTTATAATATTACTAGCGCTTTGCCCGTGGCTTCGTCCGCGTAGATTTCGTAGTTTCCTCTAAAAACTTCAACAACCCCTCCACCCACTTTGAAAGATATTTTTCTAATATTTATTTATTTATTTTACGATCTTTACCCATAGATCACTAATAGAGAAATTCTTTAGTAGTGATCGATGTCTTTACCCTTTACTTTATTACCTACACTTTTACACGCCGTTAGGAGCATATTTTTGAAAAACCCCGAAGCACGTACTTTTTGTTTTAAGTATTAGTACCGTACTAAGATCCACAATAATCCGACAGCGCGTAAAATTTTTCAAGTTTATTAACCAAAGGAATCAGATTTTAATAAAAACCTGTAATTATTTTTCATATAAACTGTCACAGGGGTAGAATTTTGATAAATCAATTGAGATGTTTACATAATTTGACTCAAAGTTAATGGTGCCGATTCTCTTGTACACCGAACTAAACTATCCCTAAAATTCCTTACTTTTTAACCGACTTCTTCAAAAAGGAGGAGGTTCTCAATTCGTCAGTATGTTTTTTTTTTTTTTTTATGTTTGTTACTCGATTTCTCCGCCAATTATGAATCGCTTTTGATGATTTTTTGTTTGGTAGGTCATGCTTCCGAGGTGGTCCCATATAAATTTTATTAACTTTGCTTGCGTAATTTTTGAGTTAGCTTCAATATTACGTATTTTTTCCACTTAGTTTATCTAGACGATATCCTGTTTGACTCCTTCACTGTTATTTACATAGCAGGTAGTGGTATTCGGATTTGTGTGGGGTAGGTACCACAACTAAAATGTGAAATATAAAAACTTTTAACAAAAAAAAAACAACCGACTGCGCGCCTCTGGCTCTAAAAAAACCACGGGGTAGGGAAAACAAAGTACCAAGTAGTTGTGACAAAATAAGTTTTAAATTTAGAGAATTTATTGGGCAGAATAGCTCCAAGATTCCCATAGCCAAAACTTTTGCAACAAAAAAAACACAACCGACTTCCAAAAAAACACTAAAAAGTGAAAAATAACTTTAATTTCGGAAGTCGGTGTCTTTGCTTTTCAATTTCCGTTTTTTGCCACCGACTTGGTAATTTGTTTTCCCTACCCCGTGGTTTTTTTAGAGCCAGAGGCGCGCAGGGACCGCAGCCTCGACGTGTTTTTAATGGAATTAATCAGTTTTTGTATGGAAAAAAGGAAAAAAAAATTACCAACATGTTGAGTATTAGGGTTTTAAGTGTTTTATAAAGGGGGTCAAAATTTTCATTCTTTTTAAGATTTAAGCAAAAGAAAATAAAAAATAGATACAGTTCTGTTTTGTAACTGAAGTCGAGGGGTTGGTTTGAATTTTAGTCTATGAGATCTAATTTTATTCCACACAATTTTAATCGTGATTAAAAATAGTCAGATTTAGTTAGAGGATTTTAGATAAAGAACAACATTTTAGGTTGAAACGTCAAATTCAGAATAATATTTTCACTAAATTAAAACTCGGTGCAATCTAAGTGCTGTCAAACTAAAATATAGTTACCTAAGTTGTGTCATTAAAGTCTATTTCAGAATGGGAAATCGTTGTTTGACAGGAATAAACTAAATTTTAGTGATTTTTAGTTTAGTTTAGAGAATTTGTGACAAGAGAATCGGCACCAATTTACATCAATTTTTGTTTTAATCAAACCACGCACTAAAATCCTCCCTGTAAAACTACCAGTTTTCACCCCGTTAAGGGTAGATTTCAAAAAACACTGATACACGTTATTCTTTATTTTAGTTTTATGTATAAATACCAAAGAGAAATATAGTCTTTGATAAATAATGAGTGCCGAGTTTAAAAAAAAAAAATGTTTATTTCTTACCACTAAGGAAAATTAAAATTTTTAGGAACTTCATTTCGACATGATACCAAGCAATATTTTATATACCTACATATATATAACTAAAATTGTGGTGGCTGTGATAGTTGCCAAGAAGTTTAAGTTAATCGGACCGCGCGTTAAAATTCTTCACTACAAACTTTGACACACCCCAATCCCCGTGTAGGGATAGTTTAGAATACCTAGAAATGACAAACTTTATAATTCACTTAGAAAAGTATTCGTGTCAAGTTTCAAGTCTATGAACTCAAGGAATAAGAATTGTCATACAAACGAAATCCCCCCTTTTCACCCCCTTAAAGTTTAATTAATCTTTTATTTTATTTTATAGTCCATATAAAAGGGAATACAAGTTGTACAAATAAAACACAGAACTTACCTAATCACTCGGAAACATTATTTATGTATCCAACTACACCCCAAGAAAGAAGTACACAAAATAATTATGAACTTAAAAAATACACCTGCCTACTTCCGAAATTAAAGTTATTTTTCACTGTTTTTGTGTTTTTTTGGAAGTCCGTTTTTTTTTGTAAAAAGTTTTTATTTTTCACTTTTTAGTTGTGGTACCTACCCCACACAAATTCGAATACCACTACCTGCTATGGAAATAACAGTGACATAGTCAAATAAAACATCGTCTACATAGACTAAGTGGGAAAATACGTAATATTGAAGCCAACTCTAGTTTGTCTATTTGTAAAAAAATACCCTCATTTATTTTTTATTTATTTAACATAAACTGAGAAATAAATAACATACAATACATTCATTCAACTCAAAAACTACCTACGCAAGCAAATTGATATGGGACCACCTCTGAAGCATGACCTACCAAACAAAAAAAGAATCATCAAAATCGATTCATAATTGGCGGAGTATTCGCGTAACATACATACAAAACAAAAAACAGACAAATTGAGAACGTCCTCCTTTTTGAAGAAGTCGGTTAAAAAGAATTGAAATCCCACCAAAAACATTTTCATGTAAAATGATGCCAAGACAAGACCATAATTATGGCTCGCACTGTTTTATGTTATCAGATCAAGATCGATTTGGGACATCTTAGTGTTAAGTTTTCATAATTGCGAAAATGTCTCAAATGTAAATATAAGTTTTTAGTTGTTTTATTATTAGATACTATTTAATTACAATTTAGTTGTTACTCTATGTCTTATTAAATAATAATATTACAATAAAATATGAGGCGCCTTTTATTTTCTCATAGTGGGTGATGAAAAGTAGAGTGTATCTCTCGGGCGCAAAATATATTTTTGGCTCGGGCGACGTAGTTTCAATTCCTCGCTACGTTCAGGATTCTACTCTAGAATCCAGAGCGAGCGCCCTCGCCGTAAAATGTAAACATATTATTTTGCTCCCTTATGATAGATACAATCTACTATTTTGCAACTGCAAATGTAGGTACGTTGGTGAATTACTCGGTAACTTGTAGAGCCTACTTAGCGGTGATAGTTTTCCTTTTAATTTCGTTATAAGTATATACTACTGCCGTGTTTTTTCACATACCCAAAACCAACCATTTAGCTGGCAGGGAGACACTTGACTCTAACTAAAATTATCACTTTAAAGCTTAATATTTCGCAAACGGATCCTTGAATCCTAAAATGTTATTAACAAACTCACAATATTTTTGAATGACCATTTCAACGACATGGGATAGGCGCGAACAAAACATGAAAAACATATTTTTTCATGTTTTGTTATTTTTTATGTCCCCACTTTGTCGACGTGATTTATAATGTATACCCATACCAAATTACAGCTTTCTAGTACCAACAGTCTCTGCGCTAAGCCGCGTACAGACAGACAGACAGAGAGACATGGCGAACGAAACTATAAGAGTTCGGTTCCTTGTTGACTACGGAACCCTAAAAAGCGAGAAATAAAAACTTTTAAGTACAAACAAAAAATTACGGTGCCACACGTGTTAGGGAGTAACACGGGCTCCAACTAGCAAAAAGTGGTTTTTAAACTATCCTAGAACCATCATTTATCGAGGACTATATGAGACTTATATGCGCATATAAGTCTCGAAAAGGGCCTACTTTATAAGTCTACTTTTACTTATAACGTATTTATATTAGACCGCTGAAATGCCATATACGCCTTTAATGGTCCTGTAATTGAGTTACGTCAATGCAATTACTCCTGTAAATCTCAATATAAGTAAGTTATAGTCAAAAATGAGATTAATACGCGCCTAGAAATGCTTCTATAATATATTGTGAACAGTCGAAGTAAGTGAATCGCTTGTTGTGCTCTGTAAAAAAATATTTTAATATCTTGAGGTATTTATATGAATCAGAATTTATTAATGTCAATCTTAGTAGAAAAACAAAATCTTACTGTTGTCAAATTGTTAGTCTTATAGCTTAGTAGCTGCGCCCCGCGGTTTCCCGCGTTAGTCTCGATCCCGTGGGAATATCGGGATAAAAAGTATCCTATGTCCTATTCCAGGTCATGGTCTACCCCCGTGCCAAATTTCATCCAAATCCGTTCAGCCGTATTAACGTGAAAGCGTAACAAACAAATAAACAAACAAACTCACTTTCGCATTTATAATATTAGTTAGGATTCGTATGGGAATGTGAATTTTCTGTGAAATCTATCATGGTTTTGATTAAAAAATTAAAGCGCCTCTTGAAATTTGCTTATTTACATTTTAGTATTAATTAATATTAAATAAATATTATGAAGGCAGCTGCCATTTTCTTGGTGAGCATTTCCAAGTATGACATAGCATTGCAAGTGTGACAGTACCAATATAAGTATAATGGTTCTATATTGGGTTATATCAAAACCGAAAAAGATTCACCATTCTTCCGATTGATATTTACTGTGGAATGCCTATATAAGTATGTCTAGTTTTAAAACGGCATACGATAAATCGATATAGAGAACATTTTATCCTACCGAGTGCTGTTATAATCTTGGTGATTTATTATTTTTAAAACGTGGATATTATGTAATTCATTTATCACTTACTTTTAAGTTTATGTAAAACCAAACCAGAAACATAAATGATATACAGTAATTTAACTTTAATTTACTTAAATTGGTCATAAAATATTAGCTTATATGAGGTTATAAGTAAAAATAACAAGAGCAATTGCTCCTCAGTGCATATCTTCCTGGTACATGCTCCTACAGGAGTATTAAGATTAAAATGGTCCGCAGATGTGATCTTATAGGCGCATATAAGTCTGAGTTACCGGAGTAATTACTCCTGAGTGCAATTACTCTTGTTTCATGCTTTTATAGGAGTCTTGATCCTATATTTGTCAGGAAATATGATCCTATATACCGATATAAGTACAAATTATAGGATTAAACGTACTTGAGTAAAAACAGCATGCTGTTAAAAGCGCAGTAGCAACCACCAAAACTATCATCGGAGTTTTATAAGTCCACGTAGCATTATAAAATCGCATAGCAGGATTATTTTGCTTGTTGGGGCATAAATCGAACAGATTACGTGTGGCCCCTTTTTTTTGTGGGTGGGAAATCATCAAATTACTTCTCCGCCCAGGTCAGACTTTTATTGACTAAAACACACCCGTGTTCCTTCAGTTGCCTATTGTCAAGGTCCTGGTATCCCTTACGGACTTTCCCGCAACCCTGGCAGGCATCGGTCCTAGCGGACCCCGCCGATTGTGCTGACTTCTCTTTAAGGCGCGCGTGGAACACAATGCGCCATCGACCCGGGCCTGGTCCTTAGCGGACGGCGAGCTACCCATTGCTCGCCGTCCGCAAGCCCGCGCCTATGGTGGCCGGGAATCCGCCTGGGATTCCCGACGCACAGGGCGTCTCCTGCGGCGGCGGTTAGGGGCGTGAGGGCGCATGACTTGCCTCTCCCTCACGCGTTCCGCCTCTTGCTTCGCGAGCATTATTGCTTTGCAGAAGGAGGTGACGGTTTCCCATGCCCTCTCGCTTCGTACCATGTACTGGACCAGGGCCGGGCGCGAGAGGTCACTGCCGCCGCCAATCGCCTCCACAAGGATACGGCGGTACTCCGCCCAAGCAGGGCACACCTCAACCGTATGCTCCACCATGTCCTCCGGGCGATCCACACAGTACAGACACCCGGGCGTTTCCTCCCGCCTTATCCGAAACAAGAACCTCCCGAAACAACCGTGTCCGGTGAGGGCCTGCGTCAGGCGGAAGGTGAGGACGCCGTGGTGCCTCTCTAGCCACTCCTCAAAGAGGGGACTTATCGCCGCAATTGTGGCATACCCAGCACTGGGTTGCGACAATCGCACTCTCCATACCGCCATGAGATCCTGCCGGAGCTCTGTCCGCTGTGCCGCGATTCAGATCACGCGGCAGGTAGTTACGCCCCGGCGCTTCACCTTCTACGTGTGGCCCCTGATTTTTAATTTGTCTTTCTGTGATGTCTTGTTTATACCTTTTTAGTTGATTGACTGTTTTGTCGTAGTTGGGTTTTAGTTTTATAAGTGTGCATACATTTACAAATATTCAAACTATGATCACCAAAAGTGATTAACTATTCAAAGGTTCCATTATCTAGCATCCAGGTCAGTCCTGCAAAACATCGCCACAACTTTGTTCACACAGCGATATGCTATCTAATGACATATGTGTGGTAGTTATTGGTGCTTAGACCAGCTTCCATACATTCTTGCGGATTCTCCTTTATAGCATGCGATAATATGATGGATAAAGGCTAACGCTTCTCGCTGATGTAACTGCAACAAACACCAACATCATTTTACGACTGCAACCTTCGCTTGATAGGTACGCTCGCAATAAAAAAAGAAGCTACCGCCATATCTTCTGTTCTCCTTCGGTCTACGCTAGGGTGCCTGAGTCGGAAAATAACTATTTCACCTCACAAGCTGGGAAAGATTCTGTTTGTCATTCGAAATCTGCGTGCAAAAGTGCATGTTATCCGCTAGCGTGGAAAGAGTTTTTTAAATTTGAACCTTTCTATTCAATAATTTTCTATACCGCCGGGTCCACTGATAATACATTAATACTTCAAAGTCAAAGTCAAATCATTTATTTCAAATAGGCACATTATAGGCACTTTTGAACGTCAAAAAAACTAAGAAATAGAACTGATTCTAGTTGCCCCTTCCAAAAGGTAGTTTTCGTATGGAGAAGAATGGGCAAGAAACTCCACCGTTACTCTTTTTAACCGACTTCTTCAAAAAGGAGGAGGTTCTCAATTCGTCTGTATGTTTTTTTTTTTTGTATGTTTGTTACTCGATTACTCCGCCAATTGTGAATCGATTTTGATGATTCTTTTTTTGTTTGGTAGGTCATGCTTCCGAGGTGGTCCCATGTTCGATGTGTTCTATGTTACGGGTTTGATTTCCGCACTAAGTCCCTAAAATGGATCATTGTGCGTGGGCCATGGCGGCCGGTGGGTGTTATTCCATCCAGCCCACCTCCCTCCAGAAGTTTACTAAGTCTACTGGTTTGCACAGAACCTCCGTGTAAGATCTGGGTGACCCTAGGGTTTCAGTTCTAATCTGGGCGACGCCCGTGCATTCAAAGAGCACGTGCGCGACGGTTTCCTCAGCCTCCATGCATGCTCTGCACAGAGGACTGTCCGTTATGCCTATTGTGTGGAAGTGTTTGTTCAGCGAGCAGTGGCCTGTGATGGTCCCCGCCACCAGACGCAGGCCATTCCTGTCCAGGCGTAACAAACGCCTGGTAAGCCTGCTATCCAGAGATGGCATAGCTTCCTTGGACTGCCTGCAGCCGGTGCCGAGGACCACCAGTTCACCGCTTGGGTATGGGTGAATTCCTGGAGCCACCTGCGTATTTGGTTGAAGGGGATGGGTACGATGGGCTCGGGCCCACAAACTGAAGTGCTAGATGCTCTTCTAGCAAGCTCGTCTGCTGCGTCGTTGCCCAGCGATCCACTGTGTCCTTTAATCCATTGTAGTGTCACTTTTCAATGCAATGACAAATAAATTGATTAATAAAATTATGTGATAGATACATGGTGCTCACACATTTACAAATATTGTAAAAGTAGGTAGGTAGGTACCTATACAATATCACAATATTCCTAACATTTTTACATTACAAATAATACTAATAAGACAGTGCGTGAGTTTAAGTAATCACAAAATGTGTAAAAATCTATGATATACAAATAAAGTAAATTATACAACTAGATTAGCAACCAGTTTGATTTTGTCCAGACTCGAATATTGTCCTATGGAGCAAGACCAGCATGTATTCATGCATTCTTATCCTGGATATAATCATCTAATTTGTAATAGGCTTGTTTACAAAGTGTACTTTTAATATGGGTTTTAAATTTTCTTTCATTTGATTGCAATATCAAGGAATTTTGTTATAGCATTTAACGCAGTATCCCATAAAATATGTTTGTACTTTAGCTAATCTGAAAAATGGTTGATATATTTTATTTTTATTTCTAGTATTAAAATTATGTCTATCACTTATTTTATTAAAAAGATTTAGATTTTTTCTAACATACATAATATTCTCATAAATGAATTGGCAAGGTACCGTCATAATATTAATCCTTTTTCATGTCAGTGCGCCAACCTCATTTTTAGAATAATCGCACTGGCCAGCACGAAAAACATCGCTCAACGCGCCTAAAGAAATTTTCCCTTCAAATAACTTATATAATTTTCTTCTGTTTATTCAATTTATTTTCCATCATTTGGGTTTGTTGTGCAGAGTTAGTGCAAGCGATACATAATGCCGAATTGAGCTTTCTTCCGGAAAAATGACGCGAAAAGTACATAAAAGCGTACAATATTTCTTCATTGCATGGCTAGCATTTCCTTGCTGTAGTGAGGTGAAAAGTTGTGTGTTTCGCTCGGCAGCAAATTTATTCTGCACCTCGTACCTTTGAAACCCTCGCAACGCTCAGGATTCTATATTTGAACCATTCGCTTCGCTCAAGGTTCAATCCTAGAAGCCTTCGCTTTTAAAAAACAAGTTTGCAGCCTTGCATAACAATAGTTATTTGTTATGCAAGGCTGCAAAGTTGTTTTTTGGCGCGAGTACTTGTATGTATTAAAACCTGAGCGATGCGAGGGTTTCAAAGGCACGAGACTACTTTAAGTACGCACGTCTATCACCCACTTAACGCGCGACACCGGCAACGAAGAAGAGTGGGCACCGGATGTAGCGCACCACCTCGTTTGGTAAAAGAGTTTCATATTGACATCTTGAATACCTATACCTGTAGGCAAAATACACCCACCTCCGCCAGCCATATATTAACTTTATTATGACTCGAAACACCTAACAAAAATAAGCATTTGTTCTTATGACGCCCGCTCCCGCGCCCGGCCCTGGGCGGAGGACATCCATGAAGATTTTCCACGCCGGATCTGTCAGACTCTTACTAATTAAAAACCACCCCGGTGTTCCCTTCCCACACTTGCACCGGACCCGGCCGGCCAGTGTGGTCATTTCTCTTGGACAGCGGACAGCTTTTGCGCGATAGTTTCCTCGTCGTGAACTCTCAATCTGAACGTGAACGAGCACAATTTATTTTTCCATTATTCTGATGGACTTATGGATTCATGAATATTTTAGGTTTAATTTATTTTGCATAATTCCGACCTCTAAATTGCAGCTGTCAACTTTTTGAGTAAGTCTCATTTGTTATTATGAAATCGATTTATCTACGCATGGAATTAGTTACCTCCTTAGTAAGCTCCTTTCACTCACAGAAAAACAAAAGGATCTATACCCCATTTGAAATAAGATTAGACATTAAAACAAACCCTTTTACAGTCCGTTCAACTGATTTTGACTTCTATACCGTAGGCATAAGGATAGCATTAAAAGCAACAAAAGTTACACAATACCAACTATCTACTGCGGCTGCCATTTGTCATGCCACCAACGCAATAGAATTCAAAATCGGTTGAACGGAATGTAAAAAAGGCTTATCTATACGTCTAATCTTATTTCAAATGGAGTATAGATGCATGAAAGCACAAGAATTCCTTGTACCTATAACGATAATAGGGAAGGATTTTTGAAAAATAAAATACCTAATTCTGTATGATGTTGCAGATGTTGCTCAATCAATTCTCAGTTAACGTCTAGTAGAATGTCCCAGCTAGTCGCCGATTTTCATGTCAATAAGAAGAGTAAATAAATTCTAAGAAGACTGAACCGACGCACGGCGACAGACGGCACGATAGCTGTGTGTACGCCTTTAGAATATGTATGTACCTAGCTAAGAAAATAAAAGCGTTTTCATTTAATAACAGTGAATATAATTGGGAATCAAACGAGCTTACCTGTTAAGTGACTTCACTTTGATTTATTCCCAGATTGATTCTAATTTTACGAACGGTGATCTGAAATATAATTAAGTTTAACACAGTAGTATTTCTTACACACAAGTGTAACATCGCGATTTTTAGAGATAAATATCATCATCATCAGCCTATAGCAGTCCACTGCTGGACATAGGCCTCTCCAATTGCACGCCATTCAGCTCGATTCTCGGCAGCTCTCATCCAGCTGCTACCAGCCACCCTGCGAAGATCGTCGCTCCACCTAGCCTGAGGGCGTCCTACCTTACGTTTGCCGATTCGCGGTCTCCACTCAAGAACACGTCTACCCCAACGGTCATCAGTTCTACGGCTAATATGGCCGGTGGCCCATTGCCACTTCAGCTTGCTTATGCTATGTCAACAACTTTGGTTCTCTGCCGGATTACCTAATTCCGGATTCTATCTCTCAGAGATACTCCAAGCATAGCTCGTTCCATAGCTCGCTGAGCGACCTTGAATTTATGGACCAGCCGTAACGTGAGTGTCCACGTTTCGGCTCCCTAAGTCATGACAGGCAGGACGCACTGGTTGAAGACTTTAGTCTTTAGGCTCTGCGGAATACTCGACGAGAAGACTCGACGGAGCTTCCCAAAAGCTGCCCAGCCCAGCTGAATTCTTCTGTTAGCTTCCTTCTCAAAGTTGTTCTTACCAAACTGCAGAGTTTGCCCGAGGTAAACGTATTCACGAACAACTTCGAGAGCACCGCCATTGACAGCAATTGGTCCCGGACTAACGTGGTCGTTGAACATAACTTGGGTTTTGTCCAAGTTCATCCGGAGACTAATGCGTACAGAAGAATCAACGAGACCGTTCAGCATCTGTTGCAAGTCCTGCAGCGACTCAGCCATTATGACGATGTCATCTGCAAATCTCAAGTGTGATATGTAGTCGCCGTTGATGTTAATGCCGCGTCCTTCCCAGTTCAGCGTCTTAAACACATCCTCCAATGCGTTAGAGAACAATTTCGGGGAAATTACGTCCCCTTGTCTCACACCTCGACGCAGGGGGATATGTTCAGTTTGCTGGTTCTGAGTTTGGACGGTCATTGTCGCATTTTCATAAAGACATCTCAGCACTTGGATGTATCGCCAGTCAACTTGGCATCGCTGCAGAGACTCCAAAACAGACCAGGTCTCGATAGAGACAAAAGCCTTCTCATAGTCCACAAAAGCAAGACATAGGTAGCAGGACATAGATTATACTCGGACTTCTGTATAATTTGCCGCACTGTGTGGATGTGGTCTATGGTACTGTATCCTCCTCGAAACCCGGCCTGCTCTGGCGGCTGAAACTCGTCGAGTCTTCGCGCTAGACGATTCGTGACGACTCTTGAAAACCACTCATATACCTGGCTTAGGAGCGAAATGGGTCTATAATTCTTTAAAAGGGTCTTATCACCCTTTTTAAAGAAGAGAACGACCACGCACCTTCGCCACGCTTCTGGAGTTCTCCCAGAGAACAAGACAGAGTTGAAAAGCTCCCGAAGCTCCTTCAGTACAGGACTTCCTCCCGCTTTCAGGAGCTCAGTCGTAATCCCGTCCTCACCAGGGGCTTTTCCATTTTTAAGCTGTTTAAGAGCCGCCTCGACTTCATCTTGGCTGACTTCTGGCAGGTCTTCCGTGAAATGGCGGGTTAAGGTGGCTCTGGAATCCTCATTTTCGGGATCAGGTCGAGATGCATGCGATGCGTACAACTGGCCGTAGAAGTTTTCGACTTCCGAAAGGATCTCCGGCTTTGAAACAACGGTATCCCCACTAGATGTGGTCAGCTTCGTCAGGTGGCTCCTCCCGTGTAATTGGACGAACACTTTCGACCCCCGATTTTGCTCGCTTTCTCTATAGAGCGTGTATTGCAGCGTCGGAGGTCACGTCGTACCAATGTTCTAATATTTTTGTTGAGTGCCCGTTGTTCTGAAGAAGTGATAGGTGGGTTTTCACGTCGTTCCGTCATAAACTTCAGAGTCTCTTCCGAAAGTTTCGACTTCGCAAGGTACGCGATTTTGCAAAATGCCCTTACGCCGCATTTTGCAAAATCGCGTACCTTCTTCCCTGAGGATTTCCACCATTTGGTCGAACGCCTGGTCGACGTCACTTGTGGATTCCACGGCAGCGAATCGGTTCTCCAGGTCTGACTGGAACGCTTCAGATCCCAACATATTTTGGAGCATATTTGGACGGAGCCTAGACTTCATCAAACGAGTTCGCTCGAGCTTGAAGTCGATATTCAGAGACCCTCGAACAAGTCTGTGATCACTGCCGGTATTGAACCTGTTGATCACCGAGACATCCATTACGATGAAGATCCACATTATCCGTTATGATGAAGTCTATCTCATTTTTCGTCATAGTGTCGGGGCTTCGCCATGTCCACTTCCTTTGGGGCTGTTTTTTAAAAAAGGAATTCATCAAGAAAAGCCCCTCCTTCTCAAGGAAGTTGACAAGCATTTGCCCCCTATGATTCCTACTGCCAAACCCGTAAGATCCTACTACCGATTCGCTGCAATTCTGTACTCCCACTTTAGCGTTAAAATCCCCCATGAGAACGTTGTAGTGGGCCTTAGTGGTGGAATGCAAGGCCACGGAAATGTCGTCAAACATTTCCTCCACTTCGTCATCCGAGTGTGCCGAGGTCGGTGCGTACGTTTGAACAATCTTGAGGCTATACCTCTCGGTTAACTTCACTACGAGGTACGCTACCCTGTTCGAGACACTGGAGACTTCCACAACGTTATCACAAAGAGATTTGTTTACCAGGAACCCGACTCCGCCCTGGGATAGATGGTCTCCCTCTCGAAAATACAAAACGTGGCCCGATTCGAGGGTTATTGTGTCCTCCCCCTGTCTTCGGACTTCACTCAACCCATGAATGTGCCACCTTATTTTTCCGAGCTCTTCTTCTAGCTGCACTAGGTGTTCGTCAAGCCGTAACGTGCGTCCGTTATACGTCGCCAAGGTCAGTTGGGTTTGGCGGCCATTCGTAACCCGGGGATTCTTCGCACCCCCTACCTTGCCGTTACCGTGACCGCCGCCAAAATCAGGAATAGCAAGGCGGCCGGGAACTGGGGGCCGTGGTTGATTTTGGCTTGCCATAGGAGGTTTTGCCCATAATCGCCACGCTGGGCATGCGGGTTGGCGATCGCAGATCGCAACTTCTCGCAGTAGTGATGCTGCTGCCCGTCACTAGTCTGCGCCATTTAGTTGCGAAGTTTTATATAGAAATGGTTATACCGCCATTTGTCGGTTGTCAGAGCCTCGTTTGTTATTCAGCAGGGTGCACCACGAGCAGGTGAGGTTGACTTGGGGCACTGAGATGGTAAGTGTGCCCCCTTACACCCCCAACTAATAGATCTAATTATGTAACTATTCATCTTTTTCTTAACTCAACAACCTGGTAGGAAGTTTTTGTAGCGCTAGCTTATGAGTTTCTAAGTTTTGCAAGCATCATTTAATAGTTTGGCTAATTTCTCTTTGTGTGGTCTTGTACAGGTGTCTTACTCTCTTTACTATTTTTATTTCCTGTGCGTATCCAAAATAAGATACTTTTCCTTTCTATTTTACCTATGGTGATTTTCCCCTGACCTCGTATTATCCATATTAATTAACTAAGGTGCGCACTTGGTAAGCCGATGGTTCTAGTGTAAAATAATTTGAAGTTAATTCATCCCTGTTGTCTACATTGGTTATTGTGGTACATGGCCTTGTTCATGTTCGAACCACAAGCTGTAATGGTATTGAGTAGTTAGGATATTGAATTTGATAGGTGTCAAATCGTTTACTGTATCTTTGTATCCGCAACCAATAACAGGATCAGTAGAGTATACCTGTTTTGTCAGCATTTGATTGGTGCATTTTTAGTATCAGTCTTGTTGAGTTGTAACTTTGGAGTGTAGATATACTCCGGGTTGTTATTGAGGTTCTCGTCATTTTTGTTTTCAATATTGGCTGATTCCTGTTATTGACTTAGTTGTGAGATGTTTGTTATTTACTGTAACATATCAACTCTTATGGTGTTAATTTTATATTTTCTCAATAAGAACTGGTAAGGTTCTCAATTATCATAGGGTCTTGTGGTTTTAATTGATTAATTGTTATTGTTTGTAGCTATAGAATTTTGCTCTAGTTTGTAATTTTGTCTGTTTGTTTAGCAAGTAGAATAATTTAACATTCATGTCAATTAGATATGATATTACTTTTGTTTTGGTTTTAATTTAGTGAAAGTGAACATTGTTGCATCAGCCAAGTCCTTCAACAGTTTGTTTGTCTATGTTCTTTATAAGCATAGGGTCAGTCTTTGTTTTACCTATGGTGAAAGTAACCAGTGCAGTTTGTTTATGGGATCTAGAATGTACTTTGTATGTGTTTGGTCCATTTCAGTTATATCCAAAATCAAGAGTTTCCATAGATATGTTATGGACCAATTAATAAAATAGGGGCATTTTTCATAATGCCCGTGCATTATGAATAATGACAAGCTACTTAGGGCGAAATAATTAATTATAATATGACCCACCTTATTTATCACATTGCCTCGTCATTATCCGTGTGGTCTTTGGGCAATCTAATAATACACAGGTATTTTTAACCCTCGACGGAAAAAGAGGGGTGTTATAAGTTTAACGTGTGTATCTGTGCATTTGTGTGTCTGTCTGCTCCATCGTAGCTCCCAAATGGCTGAAACGGTTATGATTTTTTTAGTTTTGTTTGAAAGGTGACTTGATCGAGAGTGTTCTTAGCTATGATTCAAGAAAATCGGTTCAGCCGTTTGAAGATTATCAGCCCTTTTCTAGTTGATGAATGGATGTGAGCATCTTCCACAGGTCTAATCGATTGGAAATTCAGAATTCTGTTACTTCAATTATACACGGTGAAATTTTAATCACAGTTTTGCTAGAACAAACATTGTTCAGACCATGGTCTACTACCATTCTATAGCATCAAATAAAATAAAATACGTCATTGGTTTTAGAAAAAACACAAAAAAGATGAAAGTTAAGAAAGTCGGGATTAGCCTTACTCCCACAACACAGACACTGCGCTCGCAAAGTAGTTACGGTCGGCGCGGCTCTCTCAAAGGACACAGCATTGTGCCTACAGGGAAAAAGTTTAATCGCTAAATAAACGAAATTTATTCATTTTTGTACGTCTTACTAGAAAATACCAAAGTTGCGGTACGGACGATGTTTTATGATGAAACAACTTTCATTAACGTTAAGTTCGGTAGGTACTTAGGTATTCTATCACTGATAAGTGGCTACTTTAAAACAGATTTTTATGGCTTATCACTCAGGTGATAAGTGATAAGCTATAAAAATCTGTTTCAAAGTACCCAAACAGCTTTCGTAAACTTTGGTAGGTATTTTCTGTCTATGCACTATTGCACGGCGGCGCGGCGGCGTGCGGCGCGACGCGCACGGACCGTACCGACGGCGCGGCGAGGTGACTGACCTCTAATTTTATCATTTCGTTCTAGGTGGGAATTTACGGTAGGTACTATCAGACATGGTTTGAATTATTTCCTGTAGGACTAGGTTCAGGTACCTATTGTATCTAACGTGAGATTATTATTATTAATTTATTGGGATATTACTTACAGGGACATGACAAAAACAAAACCGCGTTAGCTCCGTGTGCACTAAGACAACATTGACTCCAATTTTCCCTTCATACTTATCGGGCTTAGGACCGTCAGAAATTCTAGCTGAAGTTAATTATTAAGTTTGGTAAATAAAAGTAGGTACTTACCTACTTAGATACCATCTGTCCAGAATGTAGGTACAAAATTCACAGCCAGTATTTCAGGCGTATTTAAAAAATTGGAATCAGATTATTTACAACGATTAGAATTAACTAGGTACCTATTTACACAATTAAATATCAGTATTTACACTTCCTACGTGTATTGAAGTAATTGCTCAAAATGTTGTCCATTGACTTCAATACACAGACGGGCACGTTTTTGCAAATTGTCTTTTAGTTTTCGCAAAATGTTTGTATCACGCCTCACTATTTCGAACGCACTTTCAATTTTTTGTTTAAGCTGATCCCTACTTGTGGCTTCTTCAGTGTAGACTATCCTTTTTACCTCCGACCACAAATAAAAGTCCATTGGAGTTAAATCAGGGCTTCTGGCTGGCCATGCCACTGGGCCACCTCTCCCGATCCACCTTTGACCAAATTCATTATTCAGGTACGTGCGTACTTGAGTCGCATAGTGTGCGGGGCAGCCATCATGCTGGTAGTACAATTCCCGACGGTATGATACGGGAACGTCTAACATTAACTCTGGTATTGCTCTTGTCAACATGTCCATGTAGGTGGCACCATTTAAATTTCCTTCGATGAACGCTGGCCCAATTAACACGTCATTAATAATGCCGGCCCACACATTCACACTAAACCGAATTTGATGAGAGTGTTGTTTAATTACGTGTGGATTGTTAAACGCCCAATAATGTTCATTATGAATATTAAACATTCCTATGCGCGTGAAGGTAGACTCGTCCGTCCACAAAATGTTCACTTCAGGATTATTCAGCAGCCACGTACACAGAGTTATGCGTGCTTGAGGGTCAGCGTCATAAAGACCTTGCGTGCGACGGAAATGAAATGGATGTTTTCCCAATCGGTTCAGCAGGTGCCATACATAAAATTGGCTAACATGAAATCGCCTTGCTGCTTCTCTGGTACTATTCCGTGGGTTGCGTGCGAAATACTCGAGTATTTGCTCTTCGAATGCGGCCGAGTATTGGGGACGAATACCACGGCCTTGGGCATGATTCGGCACTGTGAACTGGCCGTGATCCAGTAGCCGCTGTGTAGCTGCCAGTATTGTTGCAGGTGTGGGAATCTGCGGGTTCAAGATCCCTCGCCTGCGCAGCGCCGCTAAATGATCTGGGTGACAGTACAGGCGCCTAGCTTCCGCCATATTGTCCCCAGCAATTGCGTAAAAACGCACCATATCCAGCCACTCCACATTTGAATATCCACCCATTATCACAAAAAACGCGCGACGCGTAGGTATATCGGATGCGTATATCGTATGCGTCACCCGCTCAAGAGATTTCAGCAGACTGGCTACCGACCGGGCGGCCCGCGGCATTCAACAAAACAAATGGGCGGAACGGTACTTCGCGCGATTGCATGTCATTGGTTAATAATTTATTTGCATTTCAGCCCGCATTGGTCGGAAATCCTAATAGTCCACGTGGACTTCTCAGAACTCTTTTGAATGCCGTATCGCTACCGCGTTGAGTACTTTTATGTTACGGCTAATGTTTGAACACTTTTGAGCAACATTAGACTTATTTGAGAACGCCTATTTTTTTTTTTTTAATTACGTTTTTGATGGTGTAGAATGATAATAGACCATGGTCTGAACAACGTTTGTTCTAGCAAAACTGTGATTTAAATGTCACCGTGTATAAAAAGAACATAGTAACCTTGAACTGATGCTGCAGCATCACCTGGAATTTGCAGGATACCCAACTCCCTCACCAACTTACTTATTGGAGAGGTCTAAAAAATAGGTTACAAATAGATAGTAATCAGGGTCTGATGATGGAGTATGAAAGATAAATGAGACTAAATTAGTAACTAGCTTCACTGTGGCAAAAATACGTACAGCTACGCAGATTTCAGCGAGCCGCTTGTTGATCGTAGCGTTTCTACTATTAATATAATATAAAATTTAAAAAACTGGATATTAAAGTAAAACATAAAATTTAAAAAACCCCCGACAAAAATAAAGCATCTAAAAAGTTAATAAATAATATGTATTGGCCCTTTAAGTTTAATATAAAAGCAGTAGGTAATATTTTGATCCAAGCGTCGCTTGTCGTCGCGTTGAGTCGGGGGAAGGATTTTAAATATTATATTCTACGTTTGAAATAAAAATAATAGTAATAAAACCTGGTTTAAATTGTGCTGCCCCATAGGTGACTAGCATTATAAAAAATGCCCTGTCGATTTGATTATTTCAATACTGTTGTTATCACACTGCCCTCTCATATTGTGCATATTTAATTTTAGATAAAACATTTATTTGGTGCACACAAAAGACAGCACAACATACAAAAGCAAGGTTAAATAATAACTAATTACATTAATAAATAGCTACAAGGTGACAATATACAAAAAATAAAAAACACAATAAAAGACACAGTGATGACAATATTGTCTATGACACACTTTAAAAAATAACGAAACATACAAAGTGCGTTGTGCGTCTCAATGTTGCACCAAATGGGAGTCCAACTCAGCATTTGTAATCATTGGGTCCATAACAGATATATCAGCATTTGCCATCAGCCATTGTATCGTAGAATCATATTAACCAAGTATTGAATGTATTAGTGTAAAAATGACAAAACTTTGCTTTATTGTTTGGTTTACAAAATAGATATCATTTATCAATTTGTTAGGATAATTAAACCACCTAGTGCTTAGATAAGTCACTGAGTATTTTGTACACAGTGATTTCTTTTAGATATATTTGTTTGTTAAAACTGACAACACAGTAACGTAGCCATAAACAGAAATGTAATAACATTCTTATAAACTGGTGTTTATATCAGTAGCAGGCATGTGTAGCCTTAGCTGATGAGAGGTAATCAGTCAAGATGAAAGTGTGCTTCCATAATATCAACCTTGATGTGAAAGTTAGATAACCTAGTATTGAGATAACTTGCTATGAGCAACATCCATTGTGCTAACATCCTTGATGTGAAAGCTAGATCACCTCCTATTGAGATTATATGCTATGAGCATCCCATGCAAACATCCTTGATGTGAAAACTAGATCACCTCCTATTGAGATAACATGCTATAACCAACTCGTGTTAAACATTAGCAGGACATGATGCATGCCAAATATGTACTAGCAACATAGGATCAATGTTGTGAAGAGTATCCCATACTCACTAATAACAGTCTATACTCCATTTGAAATAAGATTAGACGTATAGATAAGCCTTTTTTACATTCCGTTCAACCGATTTTGAATTCTATTGCGTTGGTGGCATGACAAATGGCAGCCGCAGTAGATAGTTGGTATTGTGTAACTTTTTTTGCTTTTAATGCTATCCTTATGCCTACGGTATAGAAGTCAAAATCGGTTGAACGGACTGTAAAAGGGTTTGTTTTAATGTCTAATCTTATTTAAAATGGGGTATAGGTGCGCTAGAATCCCACACTTACCAAGGAAAATGCTTCGCAATTTAATAACCTAGAGACCCTGCCGAATATGTTCCAGCTAGCAACATAGGATCAATGTTGTTAAGAGTATCGCGTACTCACTGATAACAGTCCAGGTGCGGTAGAATCCCGCACTCACTGAGTATAATTTGTAAATTAATGACCCACAGACAATGTGCAGGACTAAGTAAGGCTGACTCGCAGCATTCATACTCGTAAATTAGAAGCATATTGGACCACCTTTTAACTATTTCTTAACCTAGGTCATAAAAATGTGGCTTACCTGTTGTGACGAGTTCATAACATACCAGGTTTAGCTATGTGGAGAAATATCGCTAAGAGCATCACGTGCCACCTTGGTAGTTCTTCCAGCTAATAACAAGGAAATAACGTTACTGACAGTATCTCGTACTCATGGAGGGGTAGTGCTGACAATCGCATATCAGCTAGCTATGTACAGTAACATCGCTGAGGGCATCACGTGCCTCTCTGGTAGCTTGTCATCCAGCTAAGTAACATGGAGGTAATAATACAAAGTACATCTCGAGTCCACTGGAGAGATAATCCAATATGCATTGTTGTCCACCATAATGAATCACGTACAAGGTGATCCGTTAAAGCCAGGCACTCTCGTCACATTAATGTTCTGGGAGTCCTCAGGATAATGGTTCGTCCAATGTTGGTCAGGAGTCAGGACTGAGGGTGCTTCTGATGTTTGTAGCTGCTTCCCTTGATGTCTTTGATGAACACCGCGAAAGTCTCATGTTTCCACTAACGATGCACTTAATACACTTGCCATCACTTAACATGGTTAACCTTTTGTTGTTTTAGTGAAGAATACCGAAAAACTTATTCTAACTTATACATATACTAATTTGATTAGCGTGAAATTTTTGTTGCGATGTAACGAAGCGCGCGAAAACAAAAGTGACATTCCTGTGTTGCCAACAATGAGGTGAAATAATTATATTTTTAATATCTTTATCTCTAAAAATCGCGATTTAAATTTCTGTTAAACTTAAATATGAAAGATCGCCGTGAAGTAAAATAGAATCTAAGAATCTAATATAGTAGAATCTACCGAGAGATTCCGGTCAATTGTAGATCGATTGGCGATCTTGTAGGTCGTAACGTTACACTGTTTACATAAACTTCATTATGCTTTGTACAAAAAAATCGCTTCCATTCCGTTCCGCGGCAATGTAAATTAAGTCGGGCAACTGTCGCGAGCGACAATACTCCGTTTAAAATAAAATTAGAAAAAACAAACCTTTCACAGTCCGTTCAGCCGATTTTGACTTCTATACCGTAGGCATAAGGATGGCATTAAAAGCAAAAAAAGTTACACAATACCAACTGTCTACTGCAGCTGCCATTTGTCGTGCCACCAACGCAATAGAAGTCAAAATCGCTTTAATAATTATAATGTATCTTTTTTAATGACGCAGGACTTAGTCGATGCTTCTATTTTACGTTTCTTGAGCGAGAAATTAGTCGTTCGATGTCTAGTCGCTAGTCGCTTGCTGGTCGACGACTGCGGTGGTTGGCTCTTGACCGCACGCTGTCCTGTCCAACGCTGGCTTGAAGCTTGAGCTTATTCTGGCCCATTACGAAACAAGGTCCTACCTAACTTTAGTCCAAGCCCAAACTTTCAAGCCATTAAATACAAAAACTGACTTTTAAACCAAGTCTAAGTTGACAATTTAAGGCCAGCACCCTGGAATCCGTTTGAAACAATTAATGTCTAATCCATTGATACAAAAGTTCGAAAACAAAGCTCAACAACGTAAATAACGCAATGCATGTTGTTGAACTGTCAAAATTAAACAAATTAGTCAATAAATATACTTTGAAAGTTGAGGATTGATCCTATGTTTAGCGAAAACACGGTTAAATATCTCTGATACTATATACATATATATATCCGAACTATAAACCACTGGTATTAAAAAAAACTTTTTACAAAAAAATCAAACGGACTTCCAAAAAAAACTAATAAAAAGAGAAAAAATAACTTTAATTTCGGAAGTCGGTCTTTGCTTTCCAATTTTCGTTTTATGCCACACATTTTATTTTTCACTTTTTAGTTGTGGTACCTACCCCACACAAATCCGAATAGCACTAACTGCTATGTAAATAAAAGTGAAACAGTAAATAAGTAAATCGTCTAGATAAACTAAGTGGGAAAAATACGTAATATTGAAGCTAACTCAAAAACTACCCAAGCCACCACAGGACCACCTCGGAAGCATGACCTACCAAACAAAAAAAGAATCATCAAAATCGATTCATAATTGGCGGAGTAATCGCGTAACAAACATACAAAAAAAACATACGAATTGAGAACCTCCTCCTTTTTGAAGAAGTCGGTTAAAAATAGCCAGACTATGAGAAAATAAGGCTTATAACTAGGTAACAATAATTTTAATACTCTGACTCCTAATGTGTATGTGAAACGCAACTACTACAAAAAAGGAGACATTCGAAATCACACGTAATCTGTTCGGTTTGCCCTAACACACGTGTGCCTCCGGATTTTTAATTTGTCTGTCTGTGATGTGTTGTTTAAAACCTTTTTAGTTGATTGACTTTTTTGTCGTAGTTGGGATTTAGTTTTGTATATTTTTTTTAAATTAGTTATTGTTATATGTATTTTTGAAAAATCCGAAAATCTGAAAGACACACGTAGGTATTTTTTATTTATTTATGGCCCTAACAAATGTGACTCCGGATTTTGAATTCGTAAAAGATTTATAACTTATTTTTTCAGCGATGTCGACAATCCCAAACAATCATTGTGATTTTGTGATCCGTCACAACCGTTACTCATCCCCACCATAAAAAGGGGGCTAGTCATGAGAACACTATTATCCGTACGTACCTACATTTATCCACAATAAACCCATTACCTATTATCATTTTCCGATTTATTTCTTTCACTCCAATAACCAATAACCTACCTTTATTCTAAACAAGTTTCAACCGTTCATCTGGTTTACCACTTTGCCAACAAAAGTAGGACTAAATGAATTCGGATACTGAGTAAATTGCAATAAGGTTGTGAACTTTCAGATGAACGTGGAATTGGCTAGTTGGCTGTTGTAAATTTTCTCCGCAAGAATATTCACCGAAATACAGAGCAAATGACGCTAGTTGTACCTACTATACCAGTCAAAAATCTATCAAATAAAATGTACCTACATAAATATTATGTCATCTTGAGTTTTCAAATAGCAACATTGAATTGTATATTTTTATTTAGCCTCCGTCGGTATTTCTTTATTTATCAATTCATAACACTTTTAATAATCGTTTCGGAAGTGGTTTTAATGTTTTTTCATGTTTTCTATGTCACAGTTTCTTTCGTAGATTGTGATAGTTAAATTACGAACATAAATTATATCTCAGCGCAGCAAAAAATTTGAGCGCAGTCCTCTCGTCTCAACAGAGCGACTCCGACTGATTTGATTTGTGAAACAAAAATATGCTCGAAATTCTCGCAATGTGCGACGCAAGATGACTTCTTCCACGAACTAAGAACGTCATGAGTGCTAAAAGCTTGTATTCGTAATAAAACCAAAATTAAAACGAACTAAAAATAATAGCCTGCACAATTTGCACACGCACACGATGATATTTCACAAGTTCAGTTGTTTCCCAACAGAATAATTTTGAATTAGCATCGTGTCTGAGATGCATCACGTCGATTTAAGACCGAGATACTTACCGTAAAAAGCAATTACCTAAACTATTCGAGCCTTGGAGCCGCCAGCGCCCCACTCGGTCTCGCTTTCACTCAGTCCGAGTGGTATGGTGCGAGCGAGATAGCAAGTGAATTTGAGCTGAGGTAGTATAGGCTCTTAATAGGCAAATCAACAGTAACCCGTGAGTCGAAATCTGCGTTAGTAAAAAGTAAACATCATGCGTACCATTGCGTTTAGTGCATGGTGCATATGTACTACCCTGCAGTGGCGAAGGCTGATTTTTTGGGAGAGGTAACCCGAAGCCAAAAATGCTTTCCTAGGACAGCCGTGGCGAAAAGGTACTTCTTGTTTCCCTAACAGAATAACGGTGTCAATCAACCGTTTCATTAAATTCCTATTTCGATCTACTTTTCTATTATGAGCTTCATGCGAATTAGCGAAAAATGATTCTAACCTACTAGTCCCGAACTCATGTCAACTCCAAACAGTTACGAATATGTTTTTCAGTCTGAGCATGCTTTTTAGATGAATTCGTCACATTATTAATATCTGTAAAACCCCCTTTATTCCATAAACTACTAGAATCGGAGAAAAGTAAACACGGGAAACAATACATTTTATTTAATTTACAACTGCCGGTCATCCATGGATATTTATCGTAAAGGGAAACATTAAAATGTTTGAAAAAGCCATCACGTCGTTTGTAATAAATTTATAGTCATAACTGGGTGAGCACGGCCTAACGTAATTGTGTTTCTTATTTTCGAAACTTAACCTTGAAAAGCATGTTTCCTCACAAAGCAAATAATCTGTTAAACAACAATCTAAAGCTATTAATGCCGCCATCCTAATCCTACTGATTGTACTAATTACTTCTACTTACCCCAAATACTTAATTACAACGTACACTTTCACTAAACTCAAAACACTGTATTCACTGTTTTATACTAATAAACAAATACTACTTCTACGATACTCGTACTGAGAAACTAATGATTTCAATGAATAACACGAACAAAATGCAAATTAACTGCTAGTGTACACAAAATAAAATGTTATAATTCGATTACGTCAAACATCAACCACGCAATTTCTAGCGTAGTGTCCTGTCCGAACTCCGAGCCGAACGCATTACGAAATTCAACGAACCGATATCGCCCCATCTCGTTCACGCGCACGCAATTTTCGATCGCTGTATGTACCATAACTCGATCTGCGCCGGCTTGCTAAGGCCCATACGAAACCGGGGTGTCACGTGACCAAAGTGACGTCATGACGCCTTGATTTATGAATGATCGAAAAGCCGATCGAGGCGCAGAGCTATTTTAGAGAATTTTTTTTTGCTGTTGGGAGACATCTAAATCAAAACATTGAATGTAGGCGTTTTGTATAGTTTTAATTTGATGGTGTATCTGTATTAAATACCTAATTACCTATAGTGTGATTTGATTCGATTGTCATTTCAATGACGATAGAGTGGTTTTGTTCCGAATTTCAGAAGGGAAGCCGATAGGAATGGGCTTATATGGAGCCTTCGCTCCTGCTACCCTGGAACGCTCGAGTATTGAGGCTATACAGTCATTGATTGTGGCTCATGAGACTTTGAACGAGCTCGTGTAGTAGGCGCATGCAGCGAGGAGTAGCAGTGGTAGCGGGCAGCGAGGCTCCGGCCCACAGTCGCGCGGTTCATTAGCTGAACGAGACATTGTGTGAGTGAGGTGATCCGATCTCAGTCGACGTCGCCAATTGACGCACAAAGAGCCCCATTGTTGTCGAAAGATGGGGCGTCGCAACCGCACGCCAGGTCCGGCCACAATTCCGCTGACCGAGTCTCCGAGCCGCACGGCAGGGCCGCAGGGCTCATGACTCTGACCGGCTAGTGCGTCGAATTAGGGCTGGACTTCGCTAGCGGTCCAAGTTAGCTCAACGAAAAAAGTCGTTTCGGTTTAAATCCAGTTTGCGGCACGATGCACACCATTGCGGCCGGGCCTGCGGGTGCGCAGAGTAGGTACGCGGTGCGACGATTCGGCGCGTGATTTGCACTTTAGATTACGATTAATTGCGTATTTAATCGAGGGGTCATTAGATCGACCTCTCTAGATAAAGGGAACACTCGGAGGTCGAAGCGGACTCCGAATACTCCTGCCCTATCTGCGTCGCATCAGCCACCACACACGTTCCCTCGGGCTCGTAGAGAACCCAGTACGTAGGGAGCGCTGGGCGCTAACGTTGCAGGCCACATTGGTAACTTTCTCGAAGAGGAAGAACGCGCCGACCTTGTCCGTCCTTGCGGCGCGATATGATAACGTGGGTTCGGGGTCTCGTGGAAACGTGACGCTTCGGGCCGCGACCCCGCTATCGCGCCCTTTTAACCGCGTGTCGCATCGCCGCCGCATCACTCGGCTCGCACGCTCCTCGCGCGTATCACGCACCTTTCGTTCCAACCGTGCGTTATACATAAATATCCAAAACTAAACATTTCGGATTCAAACGACGGTCAAATCCGTACCGGGACGGAACAACCACAAGAATTGGTTGAGGTGAGCGAAGAGACAGAGTTGCCTGCTCACTTGAGCTTTCAATCTGCGCGGTGCATTATCTTACTGAAGCCGTGGTCTGGTTGCAGATACGCGTCACACCTGACCAGCCGACATGCCGAGTGCCGTGACGAACGGGGCCAGAGGGTCGGAGGATGACATCGTGCTGACGGGGCTGTCAGGCCGCCTGCCCCAGTCTGACACCATTGAGGAGTTCGCGCAACAGCTGTTTGATGGTGTGGACCTGGTCACCGCAGATGATAGACGATGGACCCCAGGTAATCACTTTTTCGCATCCAGTTTTCTCTTTCTTTCTTTCTTTGACTTTTGTCCTGAAAGTTTATAGTTTTAATATTAGTGAATAATAAATCTTTGCTAATCAATCATAAATAATTGTAACTATTCCTAACTAATATTTTTATGCGAAAGTGAGTTTGTTTCTTACGCTTTCACGCTAAAACGGCTGAACGGATTTGGATGAAATTTGGCACAGGGGTAGACCATGACCTGGAATAGGAGATACTTTTGACCCAGATATTCCCACAGGATCGAGACTTACACGAGTGAAACCTCGGGGCGCAGCTAGTTGCAAGTAAAACCATGTTACGTAGTGAAAAGAACTACCTATTTCATTTTTTGAATCGTTTTTGAGGCATTTTTTCATTGATCGCCATCGCCATGCTGGCTCATGTAGTCATGTGTCTTGGCGATGTTAGACTTTATTTTATCAGTCGAAGTTTTCCCACCTTATTTTTTTTAATGTTGTTAGTCATTGCCAATGCCACCTACAGAGCCCAGAAAAATATTTAAAAAACACCGGCCAAGTGCGAGTCGGACACGCGCACGAAGGGTTCCGTACCATTAAATAAAAACGGCAAAAAGTAATGTCTGTTATATGTATACAGACAGACAGATATACAGACAGACAGACAGCCAGACAGACAGACACAGCGGAGCCTTAGTAATAGAGTCCCGTTTTACCCTTTGGGTACCCTTAAAAGAGCATAGGTACTTCTGATTTTGAAAGTCACGTTGCTAACGAGGTCTGCCCACTTCTCCGACATGAGAGCATCCTCGAACTGGACAAGCGCGTGCAAGCGCCCCTCGGCAAGCGGCCATCACGACGAACCAAAAAATATATGAGGGACATACCAAACTTTTAATACATTTTAAACTCGCATGGTAAATTCAGAAGAGTAGCTCTAGTTGGACATCAAGTTTCGATGTTTATTGCATCGGATCTCCGTTCGTACCAAGGTACCTACATACGAGTCCGAAAATAAGGCAATTTATTGTCACTTTAGTGCATACGAATAATGGTCACAATTTAACTGATGAATCGACAAATATTATCAGTGGGCTGTGATGAGAATAATATTGTGTTAACGAGAATCTTACATCATTTGTGATTGTGACATGTATATCGTCATAATGTGACATTGTGGTATAAATCTGTAGGAACCTATTTATTGTACCTAGGTACATATTTCTGCAATGCAATACTATAGCGGAATACATTACGTAATGTGGGTACTAATTATTTAATTTAAAATATAATTTAGTTATTAAAGTTCAATGACGATGTTTTCAAAGCGGAGAATTATAAGTACTTAAGTACTTAAATAAAATATTCTTTTTTTAACCGACTTCTTCAAAAAGGAGGAGTTTCTCAATCCGTCTGTATGTATGTTACGCGATTACTCCGCCAATTATGAATCGATTTTAATGATTCTTTTTTGTTTGGTAGGTCATACTTCAGAGGTGGTCCCATATAAATTAAATATACTTTATTAACTTTGCCTGCGTTGTTTTTGAATTAGCTTCAATGTTACGTATTTTTTCCCCACTTAGTCTATGTAGACGATATGTTATTTGACTCTGTCAGTTATTTACATAGCAGGTAGTGGTATTCGAATTTGTGTGGGGTAGGTACCACAACTAAAAAGTGAAAAAAAAAAAAATCGGTGGCAAATAACGAAAATTGAAAAGCAAAGACACCGACTTCCTAATTTAAAGTTATTTTTCACTTTTTTAGTGATTTTTTTGGAAGTCGGTTTCTTTTTTGTAAAAAGTTTAAAAAAAATAAGTACGACATAGATGGAACGAACAATGTAACGTAGAAACATTGTTATTTTGAAATGTTGTCCTCTTAGATTATAAAATGTTGTTCTCTTAGATTATAAAATGTTGTTCTCTTAGATTATAAAATATTGTCCTCTTCAATTGTAGTGTTGATGAGAAATTAATGTTCATATAGTAGCAATATAATAAAGCAACAGGCTGCGCTAGACACGCGCGGCGGGAGTGTCGTACTGCGCGGCGCGGCGATGGCTGCGCACCCCGGCCGCGTGCGCATGTTGCCGGTACTGATACGCGCTAGGTGCGCATGCGACACCTACTTGACCTTCAGTGCCACGTACCGATTGACCATAATATCGATGGAATATAATATTATGATATACACGATGATTTTTCAAGTGACGCGGAGGGCTAAATTCGAAACTTAACTACGCAGTTACTTATAGAATAGAATACTTTTCATTATTTCATTCAAATACAGATATAGTTACCTACCTACCTACTTAGTTAAATGTAGAAATTTTACATGGGGTGACATAATGTAAAAGTGAGCTATTAAAAACCTTTGGATGGATTAAGGGTGAAGGACAGACAAATACTACAGATAGTTTATGGTGTACCATTTGAGATCCCTTCTTTTCGCATGTTTTTTTTCCTGAATAGGATAAGGAAAAAGACATTATTATTTGGCATAGGTGACCTACTTACCTAACTATTTTGGTATAATTTTTTTGTTATAATAATTCTTTAAAGTTATTATTTTTGGCATATCTACCGTTTATTATATTCTTATTTATCTTGTTTTTTTTTTTTTTTTTTTTTTGCAAAGATAAGTGAGTTTATTATATTCAACAACTAAATTTTTAGACAATATATATATAACACAACTAACTATTAACTAAACTATTTATCTTGTTGGATAATTTTTTTTGGCATAATTTTAATTCGCATAATGTTACTAAACGTAATACCCGGAACGGAACCGAACTGGTTAGATTAGGTTAAATATTTTTACTTGCAAAAAAGGTTAGTTTAGGTTAGAACTGTGACCCTCCGCAGACTTGAGGCCCGTAGAAGCGGGCCGGCATTAGCCGGGGATCGTGGAAAGCGCACTAGTTCCCATGATCCCCGGTGCTAAGTGTGGGAAGGGAACACCGAGGTGGTTTTTGGTCAGTAAGAGTCTGACAGGGGCGGAGTCTGTTTCCGATTTGGAAAATCCTCATGGATGTCCATGAGGATTTTCCAAACCGTAAAGTTTAGAACTGTGACCCCCTATACGCACGAGTCAAGCGCGCGGAGCGAGCGGGTGCCAAAAACGACTAGAATATAATAGGTAATAGAAAAAATACATCTCACGTCGGTGTCCTTGTCTTTCCATTTTCGATTTTTGCCACCGACTTCCGAAATTAAAGTTATTTTTCACTTTTTTTGTGTTTTTTTTGTAACAAGTTTTTTTCGTGAAGCGAACATTACTTTACTACTAACTATTATTTATTCTGTGGTTATATTAACAACTCTGCAATATACGCGGTAGTTATGAACTCGTCAAGATCAAACCTTACAAATTGTACGCGTACCCTTAATTTTTTTAACAAACTCACTTATATGGTTATTATAAACGAGTTATAATACTATTTTAGGAATCCACCTACGTGTTGTCGATATTTTGTTAACAAAATAACATTATTTCGAGCAGGATGTAGGTATGTCTTATTACTTATTACGAATCAATGATAATCATTTTTAACCGACTTCTTCAAAAAGGAGGAGGTTCTCAATTCGTCTGTATGTTTTTTTTTTTTTTTTTTGTGTTTTTTTTGTGTTTATGTTAAGCGATTACTCCGCCAATTATGAATCGATTTTGATGATTCTTTTTTTGTTTGGTAGGTGAGGCATACTTCAGAGGTGGTCCCATATAAATTTTATTAACTTTGCTTGCGTAGTTTTTGAGTTAGCTTCAATAATTATGTATTTTTCCCACTTAGCGTATGTAGACGATATATTGTTTGACTCCTTCACTGTTATTTACATACCAGGTAGTGGTATTCGAATTTGTGTGGGGTAGGTACCACAGCTAAAAAGTGAAATTAAAACTTTTTACAAAAAAAAAAACAACCGACTTCCAAAAAAAACACTAATAACGTGAAAAATAACTTTAATTTCGGAAGTCGGTGGCAAAAAACGAAAATTGAAAAGCAAAGACACCGACTTCCGAAATTAAAGTTATTTTTCACGTTATTAGTGTTGTTTTTGGAAGTCGGTTGTTATTTTTTTGTCAAAAGTTTTTATTTCGAATAGGTACATCTACGTTATACGCATACTTAAAAAATATTGATTCACTAAGTCAGTATACAATACAACCTACCTCCTGTAGTATCACTGAGATCACTACACTATATAAGTCAGTCATTTTAGCTAGGTAGGTAGGTAATTATTAAAATCGCCAACCGTTAAAAACGTGTCGTCTCGTCTCGTAGGTCATTCAAGGCTGTTCACTTATAGTTAGGAGGTGACCATGATTCTGGTAAACACAGGTTATAACATCAGAAAAGGCCGACAAGATTGGCGGAAGCGGGCCCTGCTCACAGAGACATAATGCTCACTCGCATCAAGTGATTTCTTTGTTTACAACCAGTAGGTAGTGTGTCACAAAATTGGCAAGTTGCGTGTGACTGTGTGGCGCGCCGCCAATCAGCGAGGTTATCATCTGTCTGATCGCTTGGCTCACCCGCTATTACCGCCTTTTTAAACAAACGATAACGTCTCATATCTGGCATCAACTCATCATGGACACCCGAGTTCACCCGATCTCCTACAATCTACAAATTATTTCTGTTCAACGATCTCTTTGCTATTGTTCATTTTTAACCGACTTCTTCAAAAAGGATGAGGTTCTCAATTCGTCAGTATGTTTTTTTTTTGTGTGTTTGTTTCGTGATTACTCCGCCAATTATTATGAATCGATTTTGATGATACTTTTTTGATTGATATGTCATGCTTCAGTGGTGGTCCCATATAAATTTTACTAACTTTGCTTGTGTAGATTTTGAGTTAGCTTCAATAATTACGTATTTTTCCCACTTAGTCTATGTAGACGATATTTTATTTGACTCCGCCACTGTTATTTACATTTTACATACCTAGCAGGTAGTTAAGTGGTATTTAAATTTGTGTGGGGTAGGTACCACAACTAAAAAGTGAAAAAAAAACGAACCGATTTCCGAAAAAACACAAAAAACGTGAAAAATAACTTTAATTTCGGAAGTCGGTGGCAAGAAACGAAAATTGAGAAGCAAAGACATCGACTTCCGAAATTAAAGTTATTTTTTACTTTTTTTGTAAGGTTCAAAGGATAAAATGGGACCCTATTACTAAGGCTCCGCTGTCCGTCCGTCCATCTGTCATCAGTACACATCAGGCTGTACCTATCTCATGAACCGTGATAGTTAGACAGTTGAAATTTTCACAGATTATATATTTCTGTTGCCACTATAACAACAAATACAGATTAAAATTAATAGGTATATAAGGGGCCTCCCATACAACAAAAGTGATTTCAACCCAACCCTTAGTGCGCGAGTTCGACTCGCACTTGGCCGGTTTTTTTGGAAGTCGGTTTTTTTTTTGTATGAAGTTTTTTTAAATGGCATCCTGGAACTTGTTGCTCTAGAGAGGTTAGGTACTTACCTAAGTTTTAAATGCCAAGTACTAACACCTGAGTAGTTAGGTAGGTACTAGGTACTACCTACCCCATATCAATCTGCCTAGCCTTTTACAACTATGTTGGGTTCAGCTTCCAGTCTAACCGGATGCAGCTGAATACCAGTATACACGGAGAGTATGTACATGCAGCCAATGGATATCTGACCTCCACAACCCATTAACTGGGTACCTAATACGATACCCCTTGGTAGGACTGGTTGTCAGACTTTCGGGCTTCTGACGACCCGAAACAACTATCAAAGATCTACAAATGACAGCCGGGACCAACAGCTTAAAGTGCTTTCCGAGGCAAGGAGAAGTCTCGGTAAGTAAGATGGTCACCCATCCACGGACCTACCCCGACAAGCATAACTTTACTTGATGGATAGACCCGTGCGGCTGTTATTACTTCTTAGGCACGAGCTCCTCTAGATACCTACTACCTACCCAATGATATTCTATTATCATTGGTAGGTAGGTACTACCTATCTACCACCTACTAATAAACACAATAACCTGTGGCGAACGAAAGAGGGTTTGTGGCGACGGTTATTATACTTACCAATCTCGAATACTTAGTAGGTAGAGATCTGGACTACATGGGTTGATACCTAGGTAATGTTATAATTTTAATAGTGTCCAGTAGGTACATTCAAAGTGGACGATCGCCCACATATTAGCACGTTTAACCAATTGTGCGCGAATGAATGACTAGTGTCAACGGCATAAGCCGCGTGTCCATTCCATTGTGAGGCTTTCACCGTTAGATGAGTGCGCACCGAGGACGGCAGCGACCGCAACGCGCGACGCGTCCGCCTCGAGTGCGCGGCCGTGGCTGAGCCGCCGCGCCGCCGCGCCGCCGAGCGCGACCAGCCGGCCGGTGGGTGGCGTGATGCGCCGTGCGTCACCGCGCACTCACACTCGCACAACTCGCGATACCTATCTCTGCTAAGCTTACAAAGATCTTACTCGTCAAACCTGTCATAAATTATGTCATCGTGTTAGCAGGAAATAGTAAATATTGACTTTTGTTAGGTTTCCGCGTGCGACTATGACGTAGGCACCTCGCTGATAAACAAACACATTCGGAAAAATTTAATGACTACGCTAATATCAAGTAGGTACCTACCTACCTACATCGCTAATGCAAATAAACGAGGAACGAAAGTGGTTATTTTCGCACGAGTGATTTGTTTGTTCGTATAGGTACCTAATAATAATTGGGTGGCATGATAAGAGTATGTAGGTACCTACTTTCATAAAATACTTCTTTTTTTTTGTTTTAATTTATTTGTTTTCGCTATTTTTTTTTCTGGTGTACAATAGAGTACCTGTATATAAATAAATAAATATTTTTCCACTGTAGCCTGTCTGATTCAGTCTGATGAGCTAAGTTAGCGGCCGGCCGCCGTCTGCCGACAGTCGGAAGACTAGCTAGAGGCGATCCGCAAGTGTCAATAGACTGGCACGTGTACCTAGTGAACCTTAGCTCCACTTGCTAACTTAACGTGGTAATCGGATAATCGCATAAAGGCTCCCACAAACAGGCGCGATATCGCGGGTGCGACAAGGGTAGCGCTGTCTGTCTCGCACGCTATATCGCGCCAGTATGTACACACTGCTGCACATCAAGCTATACATTTCCAGTATATGCTGACCTCGCATTGTACGGAAATTCTAAATACGAGATCAGTATAAACTGGAAATGTATAGCTTGATGTGTATTCACTTTACACAGGACAACGGTAAAACAAGTAGGTACCTAAACATTCAGTATTTTTTTTATGACAGGATTGCACGGTCTCCCGGAACGCAATGGCAAGCTTAAAGACCTGGTGCATTTCGACGCGACGTTCTTCGGAGTGCACGCCAAGCAGGCGCACCTCATGGACCCCCAGCTGCGCCTGCTGCTGGAGCTCACGCACGAGACCATCATCGACGCCGGCATCAACCCCAGCGAGCTGCGCGGCTCGCGCACCGGCGTGTACGTGGGCGTGTCCAACTCCGAGACCGAGGAGATGTGGACCGTTGACCCCGACAAGATCAACGGCTATGCGCTCACGGGATGCTGCCGCGCCATGTTTCCCAACCGCATCTCCTATACCTTCGACCTCAAAGGGCCGTCCTTCGCGGTGGACACGGCCTGCTCCAGCTCTATGTTCGCGCTGGCGCAGGCGGCCACGGCCATCCGCTCCGGCCACTGCGACGCCGCCATCGTGGCCGGCTGCAACCTGTGCCTGAAGCCCGCCAACTCGCTGAACTTCCACCGGCTCAGCATGCTTTCGCCCGAGGGCCGCTGCGCCGCGTTCGACGCCAGCGGGCGCGGCTACGTGCGCTCGGAGGCGGCCGTGGCCGTGCTGTTGCAGCGGCGCGGCGCGGCGCGGCGCGTGTACGCCACGCTGCGTGGCCTGCGCGTCAACACCGACGGCGCCAAGGACCAGGGCATCACCTTCCCATCCGGCGACATGCAGCGTCGCTTGGCCGAGGAGACCTTCGCCGAGGCCAAGATCCGGCCCAGCGACGTCGCCTACGTCGAGGCCCACGGCACCGGAACTAAGGTACGGCAACCAACCACCACTTCAATATTTAATATTGTTTCTTAAATTAGTCCACAACGCGTTGTTATAAACAAATAAATAAAATAAAATAAATAATAATAATAAAAGTTTATTCTAGTATAAAGGTAAACACTAAATACAAATTTGCTTAAATCTACGAAAAATGCAACAGTTTTATGTGCCCGAACTAGGTCATCCTGTGTTTCAGGCGAGGCAAGGCATAGTATTTCTAAAACAAAACCTAACTTAGCTAAACTTAATTAGTAAAGATACAATTTTTATGGACATACTTTGAAGAGCTTCTTTGAGAGTTATTTTACAATAACAATTACAATTATTATAATTAAGTGCGTAAATTTTGGCTCTCGCATTAAGTCTGTTATAAAGTAATGTAACAAGTAATGTTATATTGAACATGAACAACGCACTTGATTGCACCCACCCACTTGCGGCACGTTGGGTGGTACAGGTTGCTTGAGTACAGGCATGTGCAGTATTTTTAACCGACTTCTTCAAAAAGGAGGAGGTTCTCAATTCGTCTGTATGTTTTTTTTTAAATATTTTTTTTTGTATGTTTGTTTCGCGATTAGTCCGCCAATTATGAATCGATTTTGATGATTCTTTTTTTGTTTGGTAGGTCATGCTTCCGAGGTGGTCGATATAAATTTTATTAACTTTGCTTGCGTAATTTTTGAGTTAGCTTCAATATTACGTATTTTTCCCACTTAGTTTATCTAGACGATATCCTGTTTGACTCCTTCACTGTTATTTACATAGCAGGTAGTGGTATTCGGATTTGTGTGGGGTCGGTATCACAACTAAAAAGTGAAAAATAAAAACTTTTTACAAAAAAAAACAACCGACTTCCAAAAAAAACACTAAAAAAGTGAAAAATAACTTTAATTTCGGAAGTCGGTGGCAAAAAACGGAAATTGTAAAGCAAAGACACCGACTTCCGAAACTTTTTTAGTGTTTTTTTTGGAAGTCGGTTGTTTTTTTTTTGTAAAAAGTTTTTATTAGACTGCAACTGTACATCGAGCAAACCTTCGCAATATATTATGTTCGTGCCCGTTCAAATCGATATCATCTTTGTGACCTCGGCTTCAGCTACGAAAACAATTTGTGCGCGTGTGTATGTGCAGTGAGTTTAAGCGACGTGCTAACGTGGCGTGTGTTCGCTAGGTGGGAGATCCGCAGGAGGTGAACGCCATCGCGGAGCTGTTCTGCAAGGGGCGCAAGGGGCCGCTGCTGCTGGGCTCGGTGAAGTCCAACATGGGCCACTCGGAGCCCGCGTCCGGCCTGTGCTCCGTCGCCAAGGTGGTGGTGGCCATGGAGCGTGGCGTCATCCCCTCCAACCTGCACTACAAAAACGCCAACCCGGACATTCCGGCGCTTAGCGACGGCAGGATCCAGGTAATTTGTTGAGTCATCGAGCACCTTCCGCACAGACACGACCCGTGCTCTGCTAGTGCTTGCAGATCTGAGTGTATGTTCATGTGACATTTGAGCATCCGATCCACGAAACAAAGTCAAATTTTTTATTTCGATTGTTCACATAATTAACCTGTAAGCCGATATTTAAAAAGCTTGGCTTGTTGCCGCTACCGTCTCTTTACATATACGAAACATGTATGTTGTGAGGAAGCATAAGGAATTATTTAATACTGCAAATGATTTATATCCTCGTAATCGACGAGACCCCCACAGGGTCGTACTGGATATCCTTCCGAGACTAGCTAAATTAAATAAATAAACAAATATAAAAGGTGCATATCTATGTGTGTACGTATATATAATAAGATACCAAGTAATCTCAAAACATTAAATTATTCAAAAATAAATTGCACGAATGGTTTTTGCACCAAGTTTTTATAGTGTCAAAGACTTCGTTGAATATAAATTTTAAAATTGTCTTCGTGTATACGCTTATCACTGTTAAGCAAAAACATGTAAGCTCTTGATATTTTTTTTTTGTATTTTACCATCTTTTAAGCAAATCATACCATGTGTTTAAGCAAATAAATATTATTCTTATTCTAAAACGTCCGTGTTAGTAATAAGAAAATCAGATCAGTTAATAAGTGTATGTGGTGGCAGGTGGTAGACCGCAACATGCCGTGGGAGGGCGGGCTGGTGGCCATCAACTCGTTTGGTTTCGGCGGCGCCAACGCGCACGTCATCTTCGAGTCGGAGCCGGGCGGCGGCGCCGAACGCGCCCCGGCGCGGTACGCGGCGCCGCGAGTCGTGCTGGCGTCGGGCCGCACGGAGGAGGCCGTACGCGAGCTCACCGCGCTGGCTGCGCAGCACAAGGATGACGCTGGCCTGCACGCGCTGATGGATGCAGTGCACAAGCACAACATCCCCGGCCACTCGCACCGCGGGTTCGCCGTGCTCACCGACCCGCCAATGCAGGAGTGCCTCGTGAGTATACGCGACGTCGTGGCCTGGCTTTTAATTGCTTCGTGATCGGTCATGTCTGATGACTCTCTGTACGCAGGAAATGGAGAGCGGGGATCCTCGACCCGTGTGGTTCGTGTTCTCGGGCATGGGCTCGCAGTGGCCCGGCATGGCTAAGACCCTGATGCAGCTGCCGGCGTTCGCGGCCAGTATCAACCGCTCGGCGGCGGCGCTGCGGCCGCACAAAATTGACCTCATCAACATCATCACGGACGCGCCAGCGACAGCCTTCGACGACGTCATCAACTCGTTCGTGTCCATCGCGGCCGTGCAGGTGGCGCTCGTGGACGTGCTGCGTGTGCTCGAGATTCGCCCCGATGGCATCGTGGGCCACTCGGTCGGCGAGATCGGTGAGTAGTGAGCGCCCGCCGCGCAGCCGCAGTATGGCGTAGTGAGCGTGACTGACTGACGAGTTCGGCCGCAGGTTGCGCATACGCGGACGAGACGCTGACGGCGGAGCAGGCGGTGCTGGCGGCATACTGGCGCGGGCGCAGCATCGTGGACGCTAAGCTGGCGCCGGGCGCCATGGCGGCCGTGGGGCTCTCGTGGGAGCAGTGCGAGGCGCGCTGCCCGCCAGACGTCGTGCCCGCCTGCCACAACGCCAACGACAGCGTCACAGTAAGCGAGGCACCGGCAGGACTGTGCGGCCACAGTACGGCGTGACGTCAGCGTTCTCAATGTGACGTGTTGTACAGATTTCAGGGCCAGTGGAGTCGCTGGAGAAGTTCGTGGCGACGCTGTCGGCGGAGGGCACGTTCGCGCGGCGCGTCAACAGCTCGGGCGTGGCGTTCCACAGCAAGTACATCGCGGCCGCCGCGCCGCTGCTGCGCCGCTCGCTGGAGAAGGTCATCACGGACCCCAAGCCGCGCTCCAAGCGCTGGGTGTCCTCGTCGCTGCCGCGCGACCAGTGGGACTCGGATCTCGGTGAGCCACACTTGATCATTACTCATGAAACGTTGATTTTGCGATTTATCGGAATCCGCGCTTATTGTCAGATTCTTTACGATTACTGACTTTTTTATGGTGAAGTAAGAGTTTTCATTTTATTTAGAGCAAAAATTTCAAGGTTTTTTTTCCGATTTCATACCAATATTGCCTAAAATATCTTCTACTTAATAAATGTCTTGTTTATGTCGGTGAACAGACAACGCACAGTCTAATCCACCGGGTGTAAGCTGTGCGTTGCGTCTCAGTCTAGAAGCATGAAATTTTGCACAAGGGTTCTATGAATATACGTCAGTGAGCAGTAAGGATTTGTGTAAATTCATACCATATTCTAGTTTGTCTGGAAGTTCGAAACGTGCAAGTTCTTTGAACAGTGTAAAAGTAAGGAAAGTAAAACGTCAAAGTTTGTGCTATCATCGTTTTTTTATCATCATCCTCATCCTCTATGATAAATGGCAAATCTCACTGATGGGCTACAGCTTGTTATGGGGGATGCGCCAAGGTAGCCCGCCCCTTAATTTTTTTTTAAAAAACGTAAGGCTATTTGAATTTCGCGAGCTACCCTGAAGCTTTCGCCCTAACCCTGACGTGCTTACATAATAAAGTAAAAAAATAATAAAAATACAAATTAAATGTAGAATTATCTTAATTGCTAAATCATAGTTGTTCCGTGACTATTTACTTCACAATGAGTTTCGCCGCTCACGAGTGCGTTCTGTCCCCAGCCAAGATGAGCGACGCCAACTACCACGTGAACAACCTGCTGTCGCCGGTGCGGTTCGCGGACGCCGTGCGCGAGGTGCCCGAGCGCGCCATCGTGGTGGAGGTGGCGCCACACGCGCTGCTGCAGGCCGTGCTCAAGCGCGCGCTGCCCGCGCCCGCGGCCGCGCACGTGGCGCTGGTGCGGCGCGACGCGGCCGACGCGTGCGCGCACCTGCTGGCCGCGGCCGGGCGCCTGTTCGCGGCCGGCGCGCAGCCCGCCGTGGGTCGCCTGTACCCGGCTGTGCCCTTCCCCGTGCCGCGCGGCACGCCGGGCCTGGCCTCCCACGTGCTGTGGGACCACCGCCTGGAGTGGCAGGTGGCGCACTTCGGCAACGCGTCGCGCTCGGGCGAGAACGTCATTGAGTACGACGTGTCGCGCAACGACGACGCCTTCATCACCGGACACAACATCGACGGCCGCGTGCTCTTCCCCGCCACCGGATACCTGGTGAGTGCCGCGACCGTACCGGGACGACGCGTCTCGATGAGCGCCGTGTCTAATCTGATTTGAACGGTTCCAGACTCTCGTTTGGAGAACAATGGCGAAGCTCAACAACAGAAAGCCTGAGGAGACCCCGATCGTGATGGAGAACATCCAGTTCCGGCGCGCTACCATCGTGTCGCGCGACACGCCCGTGCGCTTCCTCATCAACGTGCTGGATGGCACGGGCGAGTTCGACGTGTGCGAGGGCGGCGCCGTGGTCGTGACGGGCACGGTGCGCCTGGCGGACGAGCCTGGCGCCGAGCACCTGCGCGACCTGGACGACGCCGCGCCGCGCACCGAGGAGGGCCTGCTGCCGCTCGTCACTGACGACATCTACAAGGAGCTGCGCCTGCGCGGCTACAACTACAGCGGCATCTTCCGCGGCATCCGCTCGTCCGACCCACGCGGCACGTGTGGCGAGCTCGCCTGGGACGACAACTGGATCTCGTTCATGGACACCATGCTGCAGTTCGGCATTATCGGCGTGGACACGCGCGAGCTGTACCTGCCCACGCGGCTACAGCGCGCGCTCATCGACCCGGCGGCGCAGCTCGCGGCCGTAGCCAAGCTGGGCGAGGGCGGCACGCTGCCCGTGCGCATGCACCGCGACATCGACGTCATCAGCGCCGGCGGTATTGAGTTCCGCGGCGTCAAGACCAGCTTGGCGCCGCGCCGCGCCAACCCTCAGGCCGCGCCTAAGCTGGAGAAGTATGTGTTTCTGCCGTACGACAACGCCGCCGTGGCCACCGAGGACACATCGCGCTCCAAGCGCGAAGCGCTCACTGTCAGCCTGCAGCTGGTGCTGGAGAACGCGGGCGCGCTCAAGCTCAAGCTGGCCGAGGCGGCGCTGGAACGGCCGGCCGAAGCGCTGCTCACGCCCCTGGCCATGCAGGTGCTGGAGGCCGAGCCGCAGGTGCGCGTGGACGCCTCCCTGGCGGCTGGGCCCGCGCCCGCCGCATACGCCGCCGCCGTCAAGGACCTGGGCATCAAGGTGCTGCCCAAAGATGGCAAGAGCGCGCCCATAGAGACCGACTGCCACTTGGTGCTGGCGGCGGACGTGCTGAGCCGGCACGGCGCCGCCACCCTGGAGAACCTGGCGGCGGCGCTGGGCGAGGCCGGCATGATACTGCTGGAGGAGCCGCACAAGGCGCTGGACGAGCGCGCCGCCAAGGACATGGTGGAGCGCGCCGGCCTGGTGTGCGTGTCGCGCCAGGTGGCCGCCAGCTGCGAGTACGTGCTGCTGCGCCGCAAGCCGGCCGTGCCCGAGCGCCACGTGGTCGTCGACGTGGGCGAGGACGCCTCGTTCCACTGGGTGGACGCGCTGCGCGAGGCGATGGCGCGCGCCGAGGGCGAGGACATGCGCGTGTACTGCGTGGCGCGCGCAGCCGCGGCCGGCGTGCTGGGCCTGTGCACGTGCCTGCGCGGCGAGGCGGGCGGGCGCGCGCTGCGCTGCTACTACCTGCCGGGCGCGCGCGAGCCCTTCCGGCCCGACGCGGCGCCGTACGCGGAGCAGGTGCGGCGCGACCTGGCCGTCAACGTGCTGCGCGCCGGTGTGTGGGGCTGCTACCGGCACCTGCCGCTGGGCGACGCGGCCGAGGCGCAGCTGCAAGTGGAGCACGCCTACGTGAACACGCTGACGCGCGGCGACCTGTCGTCGCTGCGCTGGATAGAGTCGCCGGTGCGCTACGCGCGCGAGGTGCCGCAGCCGGCCCGCTCGGAGCTGTGCCGCGTGTACTGCGCGCCGCTCAACTTCCGCGACATCATGCTGGCCACCGGCAAGCTGCCGCCCGACGCGCTGCCCGGCAACCTCGCCGGACAGGTCAGTCGCACCACATTATATATTCGACTAGCACTTTGCCGGCAACTTCGTCTGGGTGAAATTCGTATTCTCCCACATATAATGATAAGAAAGAATTTAACAGCCTCTCCACCATTTTAATAAAAAATTTTTTTTCGTTGTCGCAATAATACAAAATCGGTCCAGCAGTTCTTGAGTTATACATGTATATAGATAAATAAAATGAAATAGATTTAAGGCAATAAAAGGTGTAATAATGTTTTGATCTCTCTCCGTCAGGAGTGTATTCTGGGCTTGGAGTTCAGTGGACGATCATCTAACGGCAAGCGAGTGATGGGCATGGTGGCGGCGTGCGGGCTGGCCAGCACCGTGCTGGCCGACAAGGGCTTCCTGTGGGAGGTGCCGGCCAAGTGGTCGCTGGAGGAGGCGTCCACGGTGCCCGTGGCCTACGCGACCGCGTACTACGCGCTGGCCGTGCGCGGCCGCATGCGGCGCGGCGAGTCCGTGCTGGTGCACGCGGGCACGGGCGGCGTGGGGCAGGCGGCCGTGGCCATCGCGCTGCACGCGGGCTGCACCGTGTACACCACGGTGGGCACGCCCGACAAGCGCGCCTTCCTGCGCGAGCGCTTCCCCACGCTGCCGCCCGAGAACATCGGCAACTCGCGAGACACGTCCTTCGAGCAGCTCATCAAGCGACGCACGCGCGGTCGCGGCGTGGACCTGGTGCTCAACTCGCTGGCGGCCGACAAGCTGCAGGCGTCCGTGCGCTGCCTGGCCGAGGGCGGCCGCTTCCTGGAGATCGGCAAGCTGGACCTGTCCAACGACACGGCCCTGGGCATGTCCGTGTTCCTCAAGAACACTACGTTCCACGGCATCCTGCTGGACGCGCTGTTCGACGCGGACTCTGAGGACAGCGACAAGGCGGCCGTGGTGAAATGCGTCACCGACGGCATCGCGGCCGGCGCCGTGCGCCCGCTCCCTGCCACCGTGTTCTCTGACCATCAGCTGGAACAGGCCTTCCGGTGAGGCGTCAACTACTCGAGAGTCGAGCTATCCATGACGAATTTATACCGGCCTTCTATAAAAGTTGAAAAAAAAATAATAACGGCCTAGTGCGTGTCGAACGCACAATGGGGATTAAGAGTTAGTGCAATCGGTACATAGTGCCGAATTGAATTTTCTTCAGGAATAATCGTTCGAGAATTACATAAAAGTGTAGAATTTGTTCAATGCCACACCAGACACCCAGTATTTTCCTCTCTGTAGGTGTCGCGAGACCTCATACCTTCGAAACGATCGCTACGCTCAGGATTCTATTTTTCTAGAATCTGCGGTTCCCTTGCTCAGGTTTCAATACAAGTACTCGCGCCAGAAAACAACTTTGCAGCCTTGCATACTTTCATTTTATCCGCTAGCGTGGAAAGAGTTTTTAAAATTTAAATCCTTTCTATATGTTTTTTTACCTTTCTATTCCGCCAGTCCACTGAAAATACATTGACATTTATTTCATGTCAGTGCGCCAACCTCATTTTTAGAAAAATAGCACTGGCCAGCATGAAAAAAAAAATCGCTCAACGCGCATAAAGAAGTTTCAAATTCACTTCAAAAAACTTGATAATTCGAATTTTCTTCTGTATATTCAATTTACTATCCATCATTCTGGTTTATTAGCAGTGCAGAGTTAGTAAAAGTGGTACATAATGCCAAATTGAGCTTTCTTCCCGAAATTTGTGCGAAAAGAGCATAAAAGCGTACAAAATTTGTTCAACGCATGGCATAGATAGACAGATACATAGACACCTAGCATTTTCCTCGGCAGCAAGGTTATTTTGTATCTCGTACTTTTGAAGCCCAACGCTAAGGTTTCAATACAAGTACTGGCGTCAAAAACAACTTGCTTTGCATAACAATAGTTATTTGTTATCCATAACAATAGTTATGAATCCTGAGCGTTGCGAGATGCACAATAACTTTGCTGCCGAGGAAAATGCTACGTGTCTCCATGCGTTGAACAAATATTGTACGCTTTTATGCTCTTTTCGCGCAATTTTCGCGGTATTTTATAACGCTTGCACTAACTCTGCACTGCAAAAAAAACCAGAATTATGGTAGGTGAATTTAATATACAGAAGAAAATTATGTAAAGGTTTTTGAAGTGAAAACTTCTTTAGGCGCGTTGAGCGATTTTTTTTTTCGTGCTGGCCGGTGCGATTATTCTAAAAATGAGGTGGTTGGCACACTGACATGAAATAAGTATGAATGCATTATCAGTGGACCCGGCGGTATGGAAAATTATTGAATATTTATTTATTTATTTAAAATCAAATCAAATCAAATCAAATAATTCTTTATTGACATAATATGTTACAGGAATTTGTTTGAGTCCTCTGACTCCTGAACTAGGTGTACCTGTATGTCAGGAGTCAGCGCCCTCTCCCATTTAATTTGGCTTAGTTGTTAATGTCAACATAGTAATAGACAATCTTAGGTGCTAATATTACAATTTTAAAAGTAGACACAAAATAAAATAAAAATAAAAATAAAACACTCTAACAGAAATGAAAAGTATGAAAAACCATCAATAATACAATGTATCATTAAACAATCTATTATATTGTGCTGTGTGTGTGCGGTATGTGTGTACGTGTGCGTGTGGGTGAGTTGTCGTTCGTGTTTGTGTATGAATAGGCGTATGAAGGAAAGGTTGTGCAATGTATGTGTTCCTTTGTAGAATGAGACTAATTATTTATTATTTTCTCTACATCCTCATAATCAAGACTAAAGAGCCAGTTCTTTACTTTAAGTTTACATTCGAGTAGTGTTAGCGGATAAAAATTTAAGATTCTATTAATTTTGTTGTATAAAAATACTGATAGGAAAGCGTTTTGTCGTCTTGCAAAAGCCGTGCGACATTTGACAGATTCAATTGCGTTTGGAGTTGTTCGCCTATTTAGGAGTTTACCTGGATCATATGAGGTAGAAACGTGTGTTTTTGTAATTATCTGGAAAATAAAAAGTTGTCTTACTGTTAATACCCGGCATAACTCGTATAATGTCTTCGTGGGAAATCTGTATGGTTTAAATGACATTGTTTTTAGCAAGGACCGTTGAGCTCTTTCCAGGCGTAAGAGATGTGTTTTACATGCACCTCCCCAAACTCCAATACAGTAACCGATAACAGATTGTGCCAATGCGTAATAAACTGACCGGAGGAGATCCCCGTCAGCTACATGCCTCAGGTTTTTAAACACCCAAGTAAGTTTCCTGACTCGTGACGAAACCATCTCGATATGTGGTTGCCAGGATATTTTCTCGTCTAAGAGAACCCCAAGGTATCGGACCGTCTTAGATTTGCTCAGAGTTGTACACGAGCACTGCTGAGTGAAAGGTGATTTGCATGTGTGAACCCGGACAGCCACATTGGGCTGTTTTATGCGAGCGTTAGTGAACTGTACAAATGAAGTTTTGGATGTGTTAAGTGTTAACAGGTTATGCCTCAGCCACAAACAGACTTTATGGAGCCCTATCTCCGCATTTACTTGGACTACATCCCAAGTCTCTCCCTGAAACACCAAGGCTGTGTCATCGGCATAAGTAAATATTTTGCCTTTATTCAGTGTCATTTGACATAAGTCGTTTATATAAATCAGGAAGAGACTGGGACCGAGTATGCTACCCTGTGGGACTCCATAGATGACTGCGACATCTGAACTAATAGCACTACCCACTTTAACCCTCTGCAGACGGCCAGTGAGAAAGTCTTTGTAGATTTTGAGTACCGTTCCCCTTATTCCACACCTTTCCAGCTTGTCAACAAGAGCAGAGATCGAGACAGTGTCAAAGGCTTTGGCCATATCAATAAAGACTCCGACACACTTTTGTTTATTGTCTAGACAAGCTGTTATATAATCTACTAACGAGGTAACGGCTCCATCTGTGCTTTTACCTACCCTAAAACCAAATTGGGAGTCAGATAATATGTTATTTTTTTCTAAGAATTTAATGAGTTGGTTATTCAATACTTTTTCTAGTAATTTAGAGAGCGCTGGCAACACAGAAATCGGTCTGTAGTTTGTTACGCTGTCTCGAGCTCCACTCTTGTAGACAGGAGTGATGAGCGCCCTTTTAAAAACACTAGGAAAAACGCCCTGCTCTATACATAGCCCAACGATCGTGGTAAAATGTGGGACGATAATATGTTTTGACATTTTTAGAAACCTGTTCGAAATAGAGTCCCAGCCCGTTGCAGAGTCATTTTTAAGATTCATGATAAGAGATTCAATTTCAGATTCGTCTGGTGGGAGCAGTACCATAGAATTCGAGATGCGAGGTCTACTGAAATCATTTAAAGCAGACGGGGTGATTTCGGGATTGTCAGAGCATTTTATCTTGTCGGCAAGTAGCTTTCCGGCATTCGCAAAAAAATTGTTCACAATTTCAACGGCATCGTGGGGGTTATTACTGTTCTTTAGTAAAACATCAGCGGTTTTTTTTTGCTTGGCTGTACCAGTGATTGATTTTATAGCTGTCCACGTTTCCTTACTACTTTTAGCATTTTGTAAAAGAGCTTTTTCGTAATTTCTTTTAAGCTTCCGCAATAGAGCGTTACAGAAATTTCTGTAGCGCTTGTAAGTGACTTCGAGCACCGAGTTATTGGGATTTTTCCTAACCTTAGCATGTAGCTTATCACGGTGTCGGATACACCGAACCAAACCAGGTGTAATCCACGGTTTTATGGTTTTTTTACGACCAGAAACAATACTAGACGTTGTGTTTGATTTGATTGCAGAATTCAAGTTTTCAGTAAAAAGAGTTGCAGCTTCTTCAGCATTAGCTGAAGGAGAGACAAAAGAGAAATCCATCGATTCTAATTGTTTAATAGTTGCGCTAAAGTCTGTCTTAACAATTATGTTCGATTTCCTTATTTGTTCACGCCTATACGATAAACTGACAAGAACCGAATCGTGATCTGTAACTGTGGACTCTATGACAGTGACTGTAGCTGACCTATTTGTTTTGATCATTATGTGATCCAAACAATTACTTAATCTAGTTGGCAATGTATGCCCTGGGAGAAAACCCAGCTCTGCAGTGAGATTTAAATAAGGTGAACTATTTCTATCAGTGTTATCAGGCTTAATGTCTATATTTACATCTCCAATAATTATAATATTATTGCAATGAATATGACGAAGTATGGTGTCAATCGAATTCAAAAAGTTGTCTATGCAATAAATTGATGGAGATCTGTATGTAGCCAAAATAGTAATGTCGTTGTTAATTGTAAGTAACAAAAAATTTGCTCCAAAAGGATCAGGTTCCTCCACAGTACAATTGATATCACTGGTGACATAAATGACAATTCCATCATTTTGATTTAGACTTTTCTTGGAGAAGTAGCATGAGTAATTGTCTAAAAGTGGTGGTGATTTGTGCTCACTCAACCAGCATTCAGTTAAAATGATTATGTCAGGTTTAAATGTAAGCCTAGCCAAGTGAGCAATAAAACCATCCATATTTTTGTAGATACTGCGAATATTTTGTGAGATTACAGTCAATGCTTTAGACGTAGACTTGATTAAATTTCCACATGTTTCTGGGTCGCATCTATAGGATTTAGCCACCGACACATAATCAATGTCCTGAAGTATGTTATTTATGGAAGCCATTTATGAAGCGCAAGCAAATAAGTCACAGTTTTAGGCACGAGAGTTTTCTTATAAATTAACGTTAGGCTATTTGATTTAGGTGAGATATCTTTATGAAGATTATGATGTATCTTAGTAAATTTTTCGTTTGCGTAAACTTGAGTGTGTGACTGCGTATGAGAGTGTAATAAACAACACAGAGTGGTACAATTGTTATAGGTCGTTGTGTGTTTTTGATGTATGTTTGTATAGAGAGTTTTGTGTATTGTAATGTATACATTATGTAATATTGATAGCGCGAGATTTACATGCAAGCAAAATAGACATAAACAAAGGTTAAAAAGTTTAGGAAAAATACAACAAATTTGCCATGAGAGCAGTATTAGTCAAGTACAACTGGCAGGTCTAAGCCTTTGAAAATCCTCTTCTGGGTTTATACGGATCTGGGGGTCGCCAACTTTCTTGCGCATATAAATTACGCCGTATGAGGTCCAACAAAAGTCATACCCATAGTTTTTGTGCTGTGTTCTGGCTAAATAGTACAGTTTCTGCGTATTAAACGTAAGTCTTTCTGACACATAAATTGGTTGTTTGTTCTTGAACTTCAGGTGGGTGGAATTTAGCTTTTCTCCTTTGTCTTTTGTTTTATTGAACATCTTGACTCCCTTAATCACCTTATCTTTTGTTAAGACAGAGTTGAAGTTCACAATTATTGGGTTCGAGCTATCTTTTGATTTCACCCTGTGTATATCTTTCAGGTTAGTTTGACTAATATTTAGGTTTAAGGTTTGTCCCAAATTGACAACCAAATCACAGAGATCATCTTTTGTCTCACTTTCAGACTTCGGCACGTTTCGAATTTCTATTTCAGTGGCCCTCGTGTTGCGCTCCAAATATTCAATCTTATCCTCAAGTTGTCGAATCAGTTTTTTGTCCTCCTTTTTCTCCGCTTCTAAGGACGATATACGGTTCAAAAACTCGTCATACTTGGCTGACATTACCTCAACACTCAGTTTCAACTCAATATTTTGTTCAATGATATTATTAATCTTGATCATCATACCCTCGAACTGAGTTTCCTGTTTTCTGGAGAAAGTAGCAAGCATGGACCCAGTAAACTCCGCGGATGCAGTGTCACCTGCGCCCGCGAACCTGTTCGTTTTACGAAGTGTGACGTTAGAATCGAGGGACAAGTCGGGCGCCGAAGCACATTGGTGCAGCGACGAGTCACGTGCAGTAGATCGTACGGGTGCAGATGTAATGTTGTCTGCCCCGGTGATAGATATCGCGGGCGGTGAGATCGGAGAGACAGGAGGAGAGCGGTTGACGGGCATATTGTTCAACACACCAGCAACTAGGTACCAGGCAAGCAGAAACTGATTGTGGTTTACCAATATCTTATCGCTAGCGTCAATTGAATTATATTATATTCTTCCCTTATTCTTCTTCGTTAGGTAGTATTGCACACTCTCGGGTTGTATCAGCGCAGATTATAATTGCGTGAATAATTAATTAATTATTTACTACTCACCGATGATGGTGCTTCTTTCTACGTCCGGGAACCACAACAGACTTCTCAAAAATTGCGTTACGAGTACTAGGCGTGCAGGTACTGAGTGGAGGCAACAGTTGTCCGTCGTTACCGAAGAGCCGAAGTGACGGAAGCAGGCGCAGGTGAAGCGCGACACGACAATCCGTAGCAGCGAGTACCAGGAGCGCAGGTACGCCGAAGCAGTGCGTTGCACGTGCGGCGTGCACAACGAGAACAGCAATACCTCGGGTCTGCTCACACGCAGAGGGCTTCCGTGCACAGCGTTGGTGTGCGTGCGTACAGGTGTTAGCATCTGCCCGTTGACTAATACTCCTTTGGGTTATGCACTCCTATTTTTTAAGCAGAATAAGCTTGGATTTTTACTTTTAATTTAAATTAAAATAAAACTTTGTGGGATCTATTTCACGTCTGTTCGTGTTCGCGGTCCAAGGGGAAGGGGAAAACACATACAACTATCATCACAGCAATAAATTCTCCAAACTATGGCGAAAACCTCATCACAATCCGTTGCGTGGTTCAGAAGAACAACGCGGACGTACAGACAAACACGAAAAGCGACCTTAATTTATAATATTATGTATAGATTATGAACAACCCAGAGATAATTTACAAAATGCGGCACGTGTGAATTCACCTAAGAGTATAATTGAAGCAGTCGATGTGTTGTGACAACATATTGAGTTACATTTAGAAAGAAATAATAGAAAGGTAAAAAAACATATAGAAAGGTTCGAATTTTAAAAACTATTTCCACGCTAGCGGGTAAAATGCGCTTTTGTACTCAGATTTCGAATGATAAACAGAATCTTTCCGAGCTTGCGTGAAAATAACTATTTTCCAATATATACAGGGCGTCCCACGGATATGCCACATGGAGGGAAAGTACCTTGAATATTGTAGATGGAACGTTTTACTGAAAGAAGACATTATATGAATAAAAAAAAAAACAACTGCATTCATAGATATTTAAATAATTACATGGTTGAACCGGGAATCGAACCCGTATGAGAAAAATAATCACCTGTAGCTATATCATACCGATCGAAAGGCTTCATCATAAGGATTATTTTTTGCTCAATAACGTAGTGCCACAAATAAAAGGTAGACCATGAATTTGTTTGTTCATGCATTGCATTTGTTCATGCTTATAATAAAATGATTACGTTGCGCAGATACATGGCGACGGGCAAGCACATCGGCAAGGTGGTGCTGCGCGTGCGCGACGAGGAGGCGGCGGGCGCGCGGCCGGCCAGCAAGCTGGTGTCGGCCATCCCGCGCACCTACATGCACCCCGCCAAGAGCTACGTGCTGGTCGGTCAGTACGCACGGAGCCACATCTCTTCACATTAGCTGCGTTCGTTTAAAACCTTTCGCAACGAGTAACGTTCGTTACGGTCGCAGGCGGCATGGGCGGGTTCGGGCTGGAGCTGGCGCAATGGATGGTGAAGCGCGGCGCGACGCGCATCGTGCTGAACTCGCGCAGCGGCGTGCGCACGGGCTACCAGGCGTGGTGCATCCGGCGCTGGCGCGCGCTGGGCGTGCAGGTGCTCGTGTCCACGGCCGACGCCACGGTGCCGGGCGGCGCGCGCGCCCTGCTGCGCGAGGCGGCGGCGCTGGGCGCGGTGGGCGGCGTGTTCAACCTGGCCGCCGTGCTGCGCGACGCCTTCCTCGACAAGCAGACGCCCGCCGACTTCCAGGCCGTCGCCAAGCCCAAGATCGACGGTGAGTTCATTTCGCCTGCGCGGTCCGCCGTCACTCAGGACTCGGACTCAAGTCTGAGGGCCTACAAGTGACAATCGCTTCGAAAGCGTTTCGTATTTCTGTAACGACTTTCAACAGAATTGACACATAAGGTTTTCGATAGTTTATTTCAGTGCCATACATGTTTGCCTTTTCCATCATCGTTATCGCTGATAGAATGTCACTTTAATAATAAATAAATAAAATCATTTTAATTCGGACAACTATGAGATCCATAAATTGTTAGTAACAGGAACTTATAACACTATTGTTAGTAACTTAAACTAAAGACGAATAACGAGGCAGTCGCAACAGCATCCTAAACTTTGTCTAGGGCCTCTGATTAGATTAAAAAGAATTGCAAAGAACTGAAAAAAATATACGTTTGTCTTTTGAGATTTAGAAGCTTGGCTCTACATGAGATCTGATAACTTTTTGACAGTGCGAGCCATATGGTCTCGTCTTAGCAACATTTTACATGAAAATGTTTTTGTTGGGATACTTTTTTTTAAAGACTGCTAGCCTAGCCTCACCCTTTGCAAAGATAGTATTTGTTTATAATGATTTAATAAAATGAATGACATGACTGTTGGGCTCAGCTACTAAGATCCTGGACGCGGCGACCCGCGAGCTGGCGCCGGAGCTGGAATACTTCGTGGTGTTCTCGTCCGTGTCGTGCGGCCGCGGCAACCCTGGCCAGAGCAACTACGGGCTCGCCAACTCCGCCATGGAGCGCATCGTGGAGCAGCGCCAGGCCGACGGGCTGCCGGGCCTGGCCGTGCAGTGGGGCGCCATCGGTGAGTAGCGCGCGCAGGGACCCGCCCGGCTCCGGCGGCCCGGCCTGACTCGCATCTGTTGCAGGCGAGGTGGGGCTCATCGTGGAGACCATGGGCGGCGACGAGACCGTGGTGGGCGGCACGGTGCCGCAGCGCATCGCGTCGTGCATGGAGGCGCTGGGCGCGCTGCTGGCGCTGCCGCACGCGGTGGCGGCGTCTATGGTGCTGGCCGACAAGCGCCGCGCCGCCGCCGCGCCGCAGCAGGACCTACTGCACGCCGTCGCCAACATCCTCGGCATCAAGGACCCCACCAAGGTGTCCGACTCCGCCAACCTGGCCGAACTGGGCATGGACTCGCTCATGGGCGCCGAGATCAAGCAGACGTTAGAGCGCGGCTACGACGTGGTGCTGGGCGTGCAGGAGATCCGCGGCCTCACCTTCTCCAAGCTGCGCGGCATGGCGGGCGGCGACGACGCCGCGGCCGGGGACGCGGCCGCGCCCGCCGCCGACGCGCCCGGCGACCAGGCGCAGTTCGCCGCGCTGGGCGAGCTCATGCCCAAGCAAGTGCTGGTGAAGCTACCCAGCGCCGCGCCCGCCGGCTCCGAGCTCAAGCCGGTGTTCATGGTGCACCCCATCGAGGGCGTGGTAGAGCTGCTGCGCGGCCTGGCCGCGGCCGTGCGCGCGCCCGTGTACGGGCTGCAGTGCACGCAGGCGGCGCCGCTGGACGACATGGCCGCGCTGGCGAGACACTACGTCACGCACGTGCGCGCGCTGCAGCCCAAAGCGCCCTACACCCTCCTCGGCTACTCCTTCGGCGCCGGCGTCGCCTTCGAGATGGCGCTGCAGCTGGAGCAGGTACGCGCGCGTCGCTGACGCCTGTCGGTCGCCCGGGCGGACGAGCGGCGCAGTGCTGACGAGAGCGTTATGTTCGCAGGCCGGATGCGAGACGCGCCTGGTGCTGGTGGACGGGTCGCCGGCGTACGTCGCCACGCACACGACGCGCGGCAAGAAGAAGCGCACCACGCGCTCCGCCGAGACCGACGAGGCCGACGCGCTCGCCTACTTCGTGCAGCTGTTCAAGGACGTGGATGCCTCCAAGGTGAGTGCGCGACTGGCGGCGGCACCGCGCGTTGTCGGCTGTCGGCGGACTGTGCTGCTTAAAGGACGGGAATTTAATGTAATGAACAATCTCGAATGCTATTTAGATATACGGCTTGGAATGGACCAAATACATTTGGTCCATTCCAAAATCTGGGGGCATGGGAGTGCCCCAGCCAAGACAAGCCAAACAAAGCGCAAGGAGGGCACTACCTACGTCGCGTCATTTTTTTGAACCCTTATAACATGGGTTTGGATTAAACCAGATAAACAAAATTCTCGGGATATGATTTCAATAGTATATTTATTGTTCCTTGTTGACTACGGACCCCTAAAAATGAAGTAATAAAAAAATACGTATTTAGTTTTTTTTCTAAAATCACCGCTCAATCTCTTAAAAGAGACTATTCACGTTTCATACAACGTTGGGCCCAAAATCCAAAGTCCAGCGAAAAAAAATGTGCTGCCCTGGTCGGGGAAGTCTTCCTAATCATTTTTTACTATGGCGCCGAATCTCTAAGAACATTCCTTCAGCTGTTTTTTAAAGTTGAAAAATCTAGTTCTTTTTATTGTAGTTACCTTGATGATATTTCGTGATTTCTTGTCTGGGAGGAACATTTTAGGTAAAAGTATGTCACCTAAGTCAGGGAACCCAAGCATTTTTGGAAGTTTTTTTTTTTTTTTTCGTAATTTTATTTGAACTATAAAGTATGTCACCTAAGTCGGGGAAATCCACCCAAGCATTTTTCGAAGACATTTTTTTATTTTTTATTTCCTAGTTTTAGGTAATCGAAAAAAGTATGTCACCTAAGTCGGGGAAGTCACGAATGGGAGGAACATTTTGGTGACGGAGTGTTTCATCGTTCTTGTATCTTCGGTTCCACTCGTCGAGCGTCCCCATACGGATCTGCCACTTGACGATTGAAACCAGGCAGCGGACATAATACGGCTTCTTTTTCAACTTGAGTGCAGCCTCTTTCACAAGGTGGTCTGCGCGTTCGGTGTCCTTCAGCCCTACGTGAGCTTTTACACAACGAAACATCTTTGCTCTGGGATAAAGTCACGCCCACGTTAGCACTCGCCTCCACTACCAGACCGTGGAGGGAAGCCTTGGTTTGCTGGATATGGAGTTTTCGCAAACGCCACCACATGCTCAACCTCCCTGCCGCAAGGGCTGGCTAGGGTACTCTTTGCCACATACTTTGCGGCTATTTCTTGTATTCAGAGAACGAGGGCTATCCCAGCCAGCATCAGGGATGGTACGATTTACAGAGCTTTTGGGCGCATACTCATTGCACCGTGTTCAGCATTTTCTGCACTCCAATCTTCTTAGCTGCCTGCGTCCAGGCACTTTGTCGATTTTGGAAGCTTTTCTACACACATTAGTGGTGTGGATGTGACTAAGTAATAACAGCCGCACGGATCGATCCATGAGGTTAAGCTACGTTTCCCGGGGTTGGTCCGTGGATGAGTCTTTACATACCGAGACTCCTGTTCTGTCCTGTCCGTTGGTCCCGGCTGTCATTCGTGGTTCTTTGACAGTCGTTACGGGTCGGGAAAACCCATACAAACATCCATCGCCTAATTTAAAGGGTGCACTTTGGGTTTTGGGCCCAATTTGAATGTTCTCCTTAGGGGATAAAAGTGTTGAAATTAAATTGTAATTGGTAGGTAGGTCTATTTGACCTACCTACCAATTACAATTTAATTTCAATCAGATGATTATGTCAAGGAAGGATGTAAAAAATAAAAAATAAACATCGTAGGTAACTTGGGAGCAGTTCCCCTTACCACATGAGTTTTTTAGTTTTTCTGGAAAAAATATATTTGATAGTTCTTGACACGTACTATTATGTTAGTTCAAGCAGTTTTCCAAAATCCGATTACTTTTCGAAATATGATAAAAAACTCATGTTCCCATAAATGGCATATTATGCAGTAAAGGCAACTAAAACTAATTTGACAATTATGGCATAATATGCATTGCAGTAAAGGCGACTGAAACTAATTGCCATAATTGGCATCGCATGCTATAAATGTATTAAGTCAATCCTCAGTACATTAAAAGGTTTAGAAAATAAAGCTCAGAACATATTTAAAATATAAGATAAATTTAATGAGATCTGTTGTATTTAGAACTTCACATTTTTCACTAAACGTAATATATATAAAGCTATTTACAGGCTAACAATTCACCAGTGGCGTAGCGTGGATTCAGTCTCGTCTCCTATCTTCGGTGGTATTTGGTATATCAAGACCGTAGAATCATATCGGATCCATTTTTCTGAAAAAATTACAAGTATTGTTTCACTGCATACATTCCATTCCATTCAATGCATACAAAGCCAAATATGGAAAACTAATTTTCACGTTACGCATATTATTCCAAATTTGTCATGCTAAGGTTTGGCATGGTTGTCGCTAAACTACGAGTATTACGTTTTACTTACATGTTTTCAGTGTATTGAGACCTTTGATAAGTCTTCTTAGCACCACGAAATGAAGAACGAAAGAAAAATTTACCCACGATCACAAAATGAATTTCAAAAACTTGCACACACCAACAAAAAATTTCAACTGCCGCCGGCTGATTTTGACGGGTTATAGTTTCGTTTCGCGGTTTATTGAAGCTTGGACGTTGCCTGATCTGTCCTATGCCGTAAAGGATAAACTAACATAATTTTTTATTTCTGAACATTTGAAAATAAGTGCCCAGAAATGGATAGCTATGCGGTAAGGGGTTAATAGACACTTACATAATTATGCCGTTAGTGAGGTACCAGGGAAGCCACATGTGCAGAAGGAATTATTTTCAAAATTTCCTTGTCTTCAACATAGTCTTCAATTTTTTATTTATGCTTTTTTGATAAGGCCACGTTTGATGTGGGTTTTGAACTTTTCATCGCTTAGTTCTGTAACCGATACATATAATTACTCTTAACCATACTGCAGTAATGCGTTGGTCGTACTTCTTTTTCTTTCTATTTTTTTATTAATTAAATTATTTCGCGCTTATGTTTGTGAGATTTGTAACCGATAATTGAGTTCGACAGGATAGCTATCCTTATTGTACAGAGGTTCTATTGAGATTGCTCGGTAAATTACACTTCTTTCCACAAAAAAATTCAAAAGGTGTATACTTAAGTATGTATCGCGTATGCGAAACACCTTTTTATTACCCGAGTACGGCGAAGGAAAAAGGACGGTTATGATTTGGACCGGTATGTATTTATGTCCTACACCACAACGCTGTGTGCGCAGGTGTCGGCCGAGCTGGAGCGGCTGCCGAGCTGGCAGGCGCGCCTGGCGCGCACCACGGAGCTGGTGGGCGCGGCCGCCGGGCCGCACGGCGCCGACGCGCTGGCGGCCGCGGCCAACTCCTTCTACCGCAAGCTGGTCATCGCCGACACGTACAAGCCGGCCGGGCGCCTGCGCGCGCCCGTCACCCTGTTTACGGCGCGCGACAATTACGTGACGCTGGGCGAGGACTACGGACTGCGCGAGGTGTGCGCGGGCGCGGTGAGCACGCAGCAGCTGGCCGGCACGCACCGCACCATCCTGGCGGGCGACGCGGCCGTGGCCATCGCGGCGCACCTGTCGGCGGCGCTGGCGCAGGCGCACTAGCGCGCGCGCGGCCCGCGCCGCCGCCGGCGCCGTCGGGCCCGCCGCTAGCCGATAGCTCACTGGACGGACGTCGCGGCCCACCTGTCGGCGCAGCTGGCGGCGCAGGCGCAGGCGCCAAGAGCGCGCGGCCCGCGCCGCCGCCGGTGCCGTCGGACCCGCCGCTAGCCGATAGCTCACTGGACGGACGTCGCTCGTTTACTGGTGACGGGCACTCTCTATTTATTTCTGCGGGGTAGAGTATAAGTAGTGCGAGGAGTATAATTGTGTATATAGCTATAATTTGATACTCTATTTATTGTACGTATGATAGTATTGTCGAGCCCGGCTCGCCGATTGTGATACATTACATTCCATCGTGCCGACCCGTGTCGAGCACGTGACGTACATATACGTATGTATGTGTGGTTAGTTTATAGTATACTATTACATGAAGCATGTAATCCTGACTATAACATAGTGTATAATACGGGGCGCTGGCGCTGGTCACGGACTATATCAACATTTTAAAATTTTACCTAGGTATTATTGGCATTTTGTATATTTCGATATTCTTCGAATGGAATGAATTCCAGCCTAGCCTAGTAAATGATTACTTACGGGCAATACTGGATGTATTGCTGCGCGACATGAGCTCGCGCGGGGCACGGGAGCGGTCCGTGGCGGCGCCGGGTCGCCGGTAGCGATAAGTAGTTAGTACCAGTGTATGGTTGTTGCGGTATTTATTTTGTTACATTAAGGAGCCTGCGCCCTGTGATTAAAAGTGCATTATTTTAAAGGTGAGTTTTATTTGTTCCTACGTCTGTCTATACTTTACTAGGAACACGTTCGTTTGTTGGATTCTTGGTAACTAATTCATATTAATGTAAGGGTAGTAATGTACTAATAAAAGCTCAGAAAAAACATATAGTAGCGAACTCAAATTGCTATATAGTTTATATATTATTTAGTTAATATAATAATAATAGCATACACAAAATATGAAATTTACTGCTTGAAATACAAATTTTCCGACAACTTATATGCGAATGCAAATAAAGTAACGAACGAATAAAATACTGAAAATTCCGAAAAACCAATACAGCATTTGCTGACGTAATATTTTTCCACCAACTTAAATTGCGTTTTAACGAAAACTTAGTTAGTTAGTTAGTAATTTTCATCCCAAAACCCGGATTAGAAAATGGTGAAAAAAATTCTGCGAGCAACTTGGAAGTAGCGCGGTTGGTGACAGTTCTAACCTATTTCACCCAGTTTTTCACCTCTGCACCCGAACGCAACTATCGATAGTTAGTTATTTTCATTAAAATTGGGAGTAAAAAGTTATTCTTTATCTAATAGTAGAAATTAAACTGGTTTCTACAGGGTGTAAGGGTAAACACCGTTGTTACTCAAACCATGGGTAGTTGACTAAAATATAAAAATAAATGACCGAGTAACAACAAAAAAAAATTGTTACCTATTTGTTAAGCAAGGCTGCAAAGTTGTTTTTTCGCGCGAGTACTTGTGTCCTAGTACTAGAATCCTGAGCGTTGCGAGGGTTTCAAAGGTACGAGACTCAGAAAAACTTTGCTGCCGAGCAAAACACACAACTTTTCACCTCACTACAGCGAGGAAAATGCTAGGTGTCAGCAGTCAATGAACAATTAATATTGTACGCTGTTATGTACTTTTCGCGCAATTTTTCCGGAAGATAGCTCAATTCGGCATTATGTAGCGCTTGTACTAACTCTGCACTGCTAAACAAACCCAAATGTTGAATATACAGATGAAAATTAAATAAAGTTTTTTGAAGTGAAAACTTCTTTAGGCGCGTTGAGCGATTTTTTTTCGTGCTGGCCAGTGTGATTATTCTAAAAATGAGGTTGCCGCACTGACATGAAATAAGTATTGATGCATTATCAGTGGACCCGGCGGTATAGAAAATTATTGAATAGAAAGATTCGAATTTTAAAAACTCTTTCCACGCTAGCGGATAAAATGCACTTTTGCACGCAGATTTCGAATGACAAACAGAATCTAATCATAAATAAAAAGTTTATATCCTACACCGTGCTCGCTAGCGAAACAGCTGACTGACTGAGGGAGGGGTCGCGCTCACGGCCGTCAGGTCACGTCCCGCGCCCCGCTGCCCGTGTTGAGACGCAAGTTCGTTGCCCTAGCGCAGCGGTACTCTAAGTGTGTTCTGCGGAACCCTAGGGTTCCGCGATGCCCATGTAGGGGTTCCACAAGAATTTAGAAAAAAAAACAAAACACCTCTCTCTGATCACTGGTCGAACGTTTTGACTCCGCCAGCCGCACGTATACTTGAGAGCGCGCAGTCCCTTTTATAAAAGCCGCCTCTGAATTAGACGCTATAGTTGTGAACAAGCGACTTTCGGCTCTATCTTCAAAAAACATAAAGTCGAGATTGTTTACAACGCATTTTTAGGTATTTCTATTTTTATTTCCGAAGAAGAACAGAATACAAAAATGAAGCTGAATTCATGGATTCATAATCCTTTTTCACCCAACTTGCAAAACCTCTCAACGATTTTTGGTGCAGAATCCGTGATGAATATCCAATGCTTGGCAGAATGGCTCTGAATATTCTTCTCCCGTTCCCAACAACATATTTGTGCGAAACAGGATTCTCAACCTATGCAGCCACGAAAACAAAATATCGCAATAGACTGGACGCCGAACCTGATATGAGACTTCAAATGTCTTCTATCAAACCTGATATCAACCAATTGATGAAAAATAAAAAACAGTTTCATACCTCCCATTAGTTAAGATTTTTTCATTTTGAATATCTTCTATTATTGTACTTGCCATGTGGTAAAGTAAGTAATAATTAGTAACTGTTACATTGTACTTTTATTATGCATTTACAGTCAACCACAGATCGCTGGAAGAAAATTTGTTTTTTTTTCGGAAGCTTTATTATTTCCCTTAATATAATATTATTGTACAGGCTTTGTATTATAGGTCTATGGAAAATGTGCAACTTGTACATAGAAAATTGATTAACTGGCGAAATGTGAGTGTACAACAGGTATTATTCAATTTACTTTCCATCATTTGGGTTTGTTTAGCAGTGCAGAGTTAGTGCAAGCGGTACATAATGCCGAATTGAGCTTTCTTCCGGAAAATTTGCGCAAAAATTACATAAAAGCGTACAATATTTGTTCATTGCATGGAGACACCTAGCATTTCCTCGCTGTAGTGAGATGAAAAGTTGTGTGTTTCGCTCGGCAGCAAAGGAGAATGCCAGGGTCTCCCACAAGACTCGGCCAGAACCGACAAAGATGAACTATCCTACTAATATTATAAATGTGAAAGTTTGTGTGTTTGTGAGTTTGTGTGTTAGTTACTCAATCACGCAAAAACGGCTGAATGGATTTGGATGAAATTTGGCAAACAGATAGTTTATAACCTGGATTAACACATAGGATACTTTTTATTCCGATATTCCCACGGGATCGAGACTTACGCGGGTGAAACCGCGGGGCGCAGCTAGTATTTCATAAAAAAGGAAAGTAAATATAGAATTTGATAGTATAATTAGTTTTCTATTCAGATAGAAAACTAATTATACTATCAAATTCTATATTTTTGCACACCAAAAAAAGTTAATATAGTTTTTTAAAGTTGACTACTGTTGATACTTCTGATTTGAACGTTATCATGAAATAAAGCAGATATTGGTGCCGATTCTCTTGTCACAAAATTCTCTAAACTAAACTAAAAATCACTAAAATTTAGTTTAGTCCTGTCAATCGATCAAACTCATTCTGAAATAGACTATAAATGACACAACTTAACTATAATTTAGTTTGACAGCACTAGGATAGCACTGAGATTAGTTTAGTGAAAATGCTATTATGAATTTGACGATTTAACTAAAAATGTTGTCCTGTATCTAAAATCCTCTAACTAAAACTGATTATATTTAATCGCGATTAAAAATGTGTGGAATAAAATTAGATGTCATAAGCTAAAATTCAAACCAACACCTCGACTTCAGTTACAAAACAGTACTGTATTTTTTTATTTTCTTTTGCTTATATCTCGAAAATGGTGTGTCCTATCGCAAAAATAATGAAAATTTCGACCCCTTTAACCCCTAATTCTCAACATGTTGGTAATTATTTTATTTTTTTCCGTTATTTTCCATACAAAAACTGAAAAATTCCATTAAAAACACGTTGAGGCTGCCATGCATGCGCGCTTCTAGCTCAAAAATAAAAACACGGGGTAGGGAAAACGAGTAGATACCAAGTGGAGGCGCGCGGTTGTCAAATTCGATTTTAGTTGTGTCAAAATAAGTTTTAAATTTAGAGAATTTATTTGGCAGAATAGCTCCAAGATTCCCATAGTCAAAAGTAAGGAATTTTAGTGATAGTTTAGTTCGGTGTACAAGAGAATCGGCACCAACGATTGAGTAAAGTTAGTTGGAAGTTTGCAATCGAATTTGGTAACTTTTCTAAGTACTATCTGCGTAATATATTCATGTTTTTAGTATTTTTGAAGTGCATCAGTCATTACGTACATTACGTAGGTACCCAAAAATTTCAACCGCTGGCTATATGGATTAAATACCATATTCTTACGGAAACTAGCGACTTTGAAATTTTACTGTTACAAGGAACACCTACGATTATCCCAGGCTGCTTTGAAAGGATCTAAGTACATACTTATAAATATTATTTTTACTGACAATTGTTGGAGCATTACATAATAAAATACTAGCTTGGGAGTTTATCATAATCTTTCGTTGTGATATTTAAAAATAATCACTCCCATACCTAAATACTTATAAAAAAGTAAGATTTACTGACTGGGCCGCGAGTTCAGAAGGTATTTTTGATAAAAATTAAAACAAAAGTACGTAGTAAAAAATATTATACATTAAATAAAGTAACTGTGAAAAAATAGACAAAAAAAAATGAGAGAGAAGTGTTATACGGATTGGCTGCTCAAAAAGGTAATCAATCTCGATTATTATTCTACTTTCTGGCTTATATTCTTTTATCACGCATTCCTGCTCCTGAAAATAAAAAAGACAACACCTGTAGGTACTATAGAACGTATTTTATGGCCCTTCTATTAAGTCTTCCTATTGTTAAACCGGATTTTTTGACGTTCCCACTAAATAACAATAGTAATTAGATAATGAACTTACTTTTACCGCAGTTGCGACATCAATAAACAAAAGGCTCTGATAATATTGTATAAACAGCGGCAACTATTAGTTCAAATACTAATTGTAAAGAAAAAGATACCTTTATCAATTTCTAAACAATTAGTATTACGTAACTTGCTTCTTTTCTTTTATGACACATATTCATACATATTATGGTCAAAATGCATGCATCGAGCGATCGAGCCGTGAGCCGTGCCATGCGATTATCGACTATACCCCATTTGAAATAAGATAAGACATTTAAATAAGCCTTTTTTACAGTCCGTTCAACCGATTTTGACTTCTATTGCGTTGGTGGCATGACAAATGGCAGCTGCAGTAGAGAGTTGGTATTGTTTAATATTTTTAACTTTTAATGCCATCCTTATGTCTACGGTATAGAAGTCAAAATCAAACTCAAAACTCAAACTCAAACTCAAAGCATTTATTTCAAATAAACCAATTACAGGTACTTTTGAATTGTCAAGAGGTCGGTCAGTCAAAAAAAATGAAGCTAGTTGCCCATTCCAAAGCGAAGTAGGTTCCTATGGAGAAGAACGGGCAAAAAACTCCACGGACACTCTTTTAAATCAAAATTTTGTTACAATATATTGGTTACATCATTCATTTGAAATTGAAATGTGAGAACAATGTATGTACCAATGTATCGGTTGAACGGACTGTAAAAAGGTTTGTTTAAATGTCTTATTTCAAATGGAGTATAGGTGAACATGCGGAAGCTTAGCTGATAGTACTTTCCTAAGGTAACTAACCACACGAAAAAAAAAAGAACCTAAGGTAAATCAAATATAACAAATTACCAACAGAGGTTGATAAACATTCACTTGTAAGTGAAATTTCCATTGGTTAATCATCGCCTACGGAGACATCCAAGCTTCTGTCCCTGTTAAATAAAAAAACCTACTATATTTTCTAATACAAGATATAACAAAACTCTAGAGTAGATTTGTGATTTCTGAATGAAAATACTTACAAAGTCTCGTTACTTTTGTTTACTGCTACGTGTGCAGTTTTTCTTGTCTTTTGTCCGATTTTCCGAACTCGTGGCATCTAATAACAAATATAAATATTTTAACAATGCACAAAACAAACAAAAATCCTTCTCGGTGTCGAAAGTTATAACCATGCGCCTGTTTGATTTTCAAACGCTGCTACTCTACTATTCTGGATTTATGAATTTGGCAACTTAGTCGATTTATCAGAAAAATATTACATCTTGAATCAAAAATAAGATGGTATATTCGTAATCACCACCTTCAAGCCCAACACAATTGACAAAAACGTCATTTTTTTATTTTTTTAAATCCAACCCCTTCTCAAAAATAATGTTTTCATATATTTATTCGTAATCTTTATCTTTGTCCGTAATCTACATCCACAAAAAATGACAACTATGTAATTATTTATGAATAAATTTAAATAATCGTACTTACTTTTATTTCGTTCCGAAAAAGTATCAACTTCGTCCAACCACAGTATACAACACGGTGAACCCAACAATATATTATTCACGTAATATTTTTTTTTGCGAAAAAGCGATGCACCCTTCCTTCCACGAGCGCGGTTCAGCGCGGACTGGCACACCACAAGATGAAAATGTATGAAGAAATTTGAGAGTGTTCTTTAATTTTCTCATAAATGAAAAAGTTATTTATTTAGGTACGTAATATTTACATCACGTATTAAGGACTATGATGATGCGTCCTTAAGTAGAGAATTAACACTGGATGGATGAAATGGCGGCAGGTCACGGGAACAATTTGCGACTCCCGCATTCCCCTTAAACTTAAGGGGAAGATATATAAAACAATGGTTAGACCTGCTGTCTTATATGAATCAGAATGTTGGGCCACAGAAAGGGTGAATGAAAAACAATTGCATGCAGCTGAGATGAGAATGTTATGAGGGATGTGTGGTGTTACACGAATGGATAGAATAAGAAATGAGTACATAATAGGAAGTCTGAAAGTGGCACCGCCCAACAAGCAAAATAATCCTGATAAGCGATTTTATAATGCTACGTGGACTTATAAAACTCCGATGATAGTTATGGTGGTTGCTACTGCGCTTTTTACAGCATAAATACATGCTGTTTTTGCTCAAGTACGTTTAATCCTATAATTTGTACTTATATCGGTATATAGGATCATATTTCCTGACAAATATAGGATCAAGACTCCTATAAAAGCATGAAACAAGAATAATTGCACTCTGGAGTAATTACTCCGGTAACTCAAACTTATATGCGCCTATAAGATCACATCTGCGGACCATGTTAATCTTAATACTCCTGTAGGAGCATGTGCCAGGAAGATATGGACTGAGGAGTAATTACTCTTGTTATTTTTACTTATAACCTCATATAAGCTAATATTTTATGACCAATTTAAGTAATTAAAGTTAAATTACTGTAAATCATTTCTGTTTCTGGTTTGGTTTTACATAAACTTAAAAGTACCTAAGTGATAAATGAATTACATATCCACGTTTAAAAAATAATAATTCACCAAGATTATAACAGCACTCGGTAGGATAAAATGTTCTCTATATCGATTTATCGTATGCTGTTTTAAACCTAGACATATTTATATAGGCATTCCACAGTAAATATCAATCGGAAAAATGGCGAATCTTTTTCGGTTTTGATATAACCCAATATAGAACCAATATACCAATATATTGGTACTGTGTCACACTTGGAAATGCTAAAAATACTTATTATAGCACTATGTCATATTTGGAAATGCTCACCAAGAAAATGGCAGCTGCCTTCATAATATTTATTTAATACTAGCTTTTGCCCGCGGCTTCGCCCGCGTGGATGTCGGAAATTATCCCACGGGAATGTGCTACCGGGATAAAAGTATCCTATGTCCCATAACCCACGTGGTCTGTCTAGGCGACCTAGGCGTTACGGCGTAAAAGTAACAGACATGAGACAGCCAGTAACTTTATATATTAGTGGTAGTCCATATCTATATTGTGGTGATAGTGTGGATAGTATGGACAGCAGTATGAAACTGTCGGAAAGATTAATGAAAAAATATTGTATAAAGATTAATGAAAAAACTATGGCATATTGTATGGACGATGGAAACTAAGGCGAAAGCTTTGGGGGAGCCTGCGATATTCAAATTTTCTTATGTTTTTTGCTTTTTACAGGTCAGTATCATGTTTTATGTTGATCTAAATAATGAGTCGCAGTTGTTTCAAATATTTTTTTATCTAATCTAACTAATATTGCAGGAGTTGTATTCCTGTATCTAATGGTTATTATTCTGTAAAGCTACTATTTGCTACGATCGCGAATCATATTTTAATCATATTGACATTCGAAACTTACGATTTAAAAGCTGTATTAAAACCAAACTTTGTAAAAAAGGGTACTATAAAATTTCAGATTATTTAGAAGACAAAAAGCATGGGATTGAGCTGCTCGCTCTGCTAACATTTTGTCATTTTGGCATTGTGACATTTTGAATAAGTGAAAATCATCAAAATATACCTACCAGTTTTATATACAAATTCACATTATTGAATATTATATGTAGGATATTGACAAAATGACATGATTGCTTTGTAAAGTATTGTATTATTGTGAATGTGAGGACTATGTGGATGTTTATTTTGTTTTTATTCTTATATTTTTTCGTTCTCAGTTAGTTTTAACAATGGTCTGGCAATTTGAGAACTTGATGCGGCCTACACAAATGTCTTTTCTTTGGTATTGTTCGTCGAGTCGTTGAGCTCCTTAAGTTCTGAGCTGAGCTCCACTATTACTGACAAATGCTTGCAGTGACAGGACAGGTTCACTCAAATCTGTGTGGTTCACCATTTCAGACTCTAATCTACATGGCCCTCATAGGGCCTGACCAATATGCCAATATCTGACCTAGGTATGTCCGGACTTTAAAAGAGACTGAGTTTGTTTCGGCCTTTCTTCTCAGAGTAGTCAGATAGGAAACGCCGACCTCATCTAGCTTAATTTTACAATTTTTTGATATTATTACGACGTGTAAAAGTGATTCCAATAACCTATTTACAGAATAAACAATTTCATTTTAACATACAACCTGCTTGACACTGAATTGCAAATTGCAAAAAACTTAAGATTTGAATTTCGCGGGCTACCGGCGCATCCCCCTTAAGACTGCGTCGAGCAAAATAATGCAAAACGACCGTCACGGTTAAAGGGATTTCATCAATACTATTGCCATAATTACCATAAAAAATATGTTTTGAGCAACACAATGAATGTGTTAACAATTTTTCGTTGGCAAAAATTATAATTATTGTCTAGTTTAAATAACAAAAATACGTGAAAATGGACCAAAATGTTAAAATAGCATGGTCGTATTTTGTTGAATTTTGATAATAAACTGTTGAATTTTTTCACAAACTTTAATTCATATCAATGTATAATAATCATACTACAATTTGTCGTTTTAACATTTTCAAAAATGTCACTTGGTTATTTTAGACATTATTTTGTTTAAAATTGAGCCATTGCGCGCGCTGTTTTGAATCATACGCAACGTACACCGGTCGAAAATTCAGTCGTCCTCGAGAGCTCGGAGAGTGGTCACGTCTCATCGGGGAGCGACACGCCGCTAACGATACTTCGCGATCTTTTGTGTACTTATACCTTGCCAAACGCAAACGCAAACGGTTAAATAAGGTAAGTCATATTTTTTATTTTTTGAGTTGATAATGACTTATTTTATTGTGCATAAATCTAATATTTACTGTTTAATTCTTTTAGTATTCTATACATATTCATGTAACTTTTTTTTTTAAATATGTGTTTTAGTAAAATGGGAAAGCGTAAAGAAAGATATTATAAGAAGAAAGTTGGCGCTAATTTCCGAAAAAAAATGTGGTCTCAGAAAAAGTACATATTTCAGTTTTTTTTTATTATATTATTTCCTTTTACCTTACATAATGGCGGATGTAATCTCTCCGTTACAACCTGTATAATAAATATACCACGTTTCTCTGCGCTTTTGTATGTTTTTGTAAAATTGTAAAACAAGCAAGGTTTCACAGTCGGTAGTATTACATTAGGTAATTATAGATTTTTTATTACAGACTGGTTTTATTATAACAACCTACCCATCTATCTCACCTACTTACTCACATAGCCAACCTACTTACGCAGTGTAGTTCCAGGGCGTTTAATCCACAACGCCAAAATTCATCGCAATCCATAAATAGTAAGGGAACGGACTATGTATTACTATAGTACAAACAAATACAATTTTTTATACATATAATATACATTACTAGCTGTTGTCAGCGGTTTCAACCGCTACAACTCGAAAATTATCCCACGGGAAAATCGAGATAAAAACTGTCCTATGTGTTAATCCAGATTATAAACTATCTGTGTACCAAATTTCATCCAAATCCGTTCTGTAGTTTTCGTGTGAAAGAGTAACAAACATTAATCCAAACAAACTTTCACGTTTGTAATACAAGCTTTCACGATTATAATATTAGTAGGATAAGTTTTATTAATCGGATTTATGTACCTACACAGAACCGTCTAAATATTCAGTAGGTATCCGTATTTTCAAGTCATTCAAATTTAAAAAACCCTAAGTAACACTCAGCTACTCAAATTTTAAAAATCCTTAGTTATCTACTTTTGCCATGCAACTCAAGCGGGCACCGAGCGTACTTGTCATTGTGTGCGTGACGACGCACACGACTAGCGCGCCGCAGTAAATACCTAGTTTCCGCGCGCCCTGTTCGCTCGACGCAGTCTTAAGAAAATCGCATCATTTGCACAACGCCATCTATCGAGTAAGTACTCACTGGTAAACTCAAACTCTTCGTTCCAAGCCAAGAGCCAAGTAGTAATAACTTTTGATTGAGTGGACAGATTCTCAAGATACGGACTATGACTATATTCTCAATCCCTTAACGCTCTTGAAGAGAGTCCCGCAAAAATGTCAATAATAAGTACTTACATGTGAATTTTAAAATGAAGAGGGTAAAGAAGGGTTTTTACCCTCATGAGGGATGATTTTAGAAAAACGTAACTCTTTGTTAGTTACAAAAAGCATAAATTTTCACAGCCCTAAGTTAAAAAAAAAACCGGCCAAGTGCGTGTCGAACCATGCACAATGAAGGGTTCCGTAGTTGGGATGAATTATTTTATCAAACAAACTTTCGCAAAGTTTTATTGTTATTACGTCTATGGGCGTTTACTGTCCCGCAAAGTGTTAAAAAACTTGTTCTCGCATACAGAATGTTTGGGTTTTTGCAACTGCACATGTAAGTTGGTCGATTAAAAGTTTTTGAGCTAAGTCGCGGACAGACAGACAGACAGACGGACATGGCGAAACTATAAAGCTTCCTTGTTGACTACGGAACTCTAAAAATGATAGGTTTCCCATAAAAACTTTCACCCCCCCCCCCCCCCCCATTAAATTTGTTTTTGAGAAAATAATTGCCTATGTTCTTCGCCGGGATGCCATCTATGTCTTTACCAAATTTTATCGAGATCCGTTCAGTGGATCAGGCGTGAAAAGGTAACATACAGAATTACAGACGGACAGACAGACAGAGTTACTATCGAATTTATACTTTTAAGCATCGATTAGTATGGATTATGTGTTCAATTCAAAATGAGCCAAATGTTCGATAATTATGAATTCGGCGAAAGTTTTATAGCATTCTTCTACGGAGACTCTTAACACCGCGATTCAGAAAATGACGTTAAATGAACAACGCCATCTATCGAGCACGAAGTGATACTGTCAAAATATATGGGAAAACGTTCGAACACTCTGCAAGCTATGTAGAAAAGACGTAGGGTTCCATGACTGACTTGACCTGACTTGACTTGACTTGACTTGACCTGACTTGACCTGACTTGACCTGACTTGACCTGACTTGACCTAACTTGACCTAACTTGATTTGGATTGAGTTGAGTTAACCTTGAGCAGGTATATTTTATCGCAGCAGGTACATTGGTAGTTGAAAGAAAAGTAGATTACATACCTTGCTAAAGTGAGTAATTAATGCACTCGTGTTTATTTAGTAAGCGCATTCGTGCCTTAATTACTCACTTTTTGCTCGATAACAATCTACAATTTTTAAGAAATTAAAATTTATCACCATTTTTTCATGATTAATATTTGTATCATGATTTAAAAGATAGATAGCGCCACCTATGGCACTACTACCAAACAATGGATTTGGAAAACTTGAATTAACCAATCTTTAGATTGGGTAAATTCACAATGTATCGCGTTATGTTTCCGCGCGAACTATGTGAACATATGATGATTATGATCGTGTGTTACACACGTTCTCACAAACCTACCTGTATCTACATTACGTACCTAATGAAAATTTCTTCTTGAATACTTTAAACTCTTATATCTTTTGATATTTTGAAGCGATTGCGATGAAACAAAGACTAAATGAAACATCGAGTTACACACAATATTTGAGTGTATAAGTTAACCATATTGATTTCGTACTTTTTACGTGATACTGGAACAATTAAACAAAGGAACAGACAAACAGACAAACAGACAAAAATTCCAAAAATGGTAGAAATGGCATCTGTTGGTTATTCTTGGACACTCCACCTAGGTTTTTTTTTTTTTTTTTCATTGTACAGAAACGCCTCGTCTACAGATTTATTATATGTATAGATTAATTAATACTAAAATGTAAATAAGCAAATTTCAAGAGGCGCTTTAATTTTTTAATCAAAACCATGATAGATTTCACAGAAAATTCACATTCCCATACGAATAAGCTATAATACTAACAATTTGACAACAATAAGATTTTGTTTTTCTACTAAGTGACATTAATAAATTCTGATTCATATAAATACTTCAAGATATTAAAATATTTTTTTACAGAGCACAACAAGCGATATACTTTATTCGACTGTTCACAATATATTATAGAAGCATTTCTAGGCGCGTATTATTCTCATTTTTGACTATAACTTACTTATATTGAGATTTACAGGAGAGCATTGACGTAACTCAATTACAGGAGCATTAAAGGCGTATAAGTCATTCGTCGTCACATTCAGCCGTCTAATATAAATACGTTATAAGTAAAAGTAGACTTATAAAGTGGGCCCTTTTCGAGAATTATATGCGGATATAAGTCTCATATAGTCCTCGATTATAATGGTTCTAGGATAGTTTAAAAACCACTTTTTGCTAGTTGGGCGGTGACTGAAAAGTTGAGCGGAAATCGGTTGTCATGGTATGGGCACGTAATGCGAAAGAATGAGGAAAGTGTCGTGAGGAAAGTTTTGGGGATGAATGTCGATGGCTATAAGAGTAAGGGAAGACCAAAGATATGACCAGGTGGACTGTGTGAAAAATGATATGGCTAGAAAGGGGTTGACTACCGAGATGACGGCTAATAGAAAAGTATGGTATATTAATTAGGTTAAGGGCAGGAGAATGATGATGAAGTGTCAATCAAAGCAAAGCGTTCCGAGCAGCGGCTATTTTGAAGACTGCGCAGAATGTCAGCCGTGCATTGAAAGGGAAATCATTCGGCAGCGCAGCGCGCACGTACTGCCCGCACGCACCGGGCGCAGTGCGCCGCGGCCAGCCGGTGCGCGTGCCCGCGCTTCTCTACATCGACAGTCGGCAACTCGGCACACGACACTTAGCGTACGCGCGTCGCGACTAGCTTCTCGTTTTCAGCAAAAACCCACTTAAAATCGAAATGATCTAACGAGTGTTTCAAGTTAAGCGATGAAATGTACTAGATTAAAATATAAGTATTTAAAGGTCTCTAAATCACGAGCTTTTGTTTTTTTTTTTACTGATGTGAAACGAAAACATTTTCATTATTATGATGGGTTACGAGTGCTTATTCGTGAAATAGATGCACAAGCGCGAGTGTTGTGCGGGTGTGATATCTAATGAGTGTGCAGATCGGGGAAACAATTGGGGCTGGCTTTCCCTCATAGCGACGCACTATCGGCTGGTAGAATATCACGAGCGAGCTTGCCCGGCGCGGCATGACCCACCATCGAATGCAAACGTTTCTTATGGAACATGGAGTGGATCAATGCCGTTCATACTTTACGATACATAAGCAAGAGAATTAGGTTGGTTTTTATTTTCTCAATTTGTCATTTCTATGCCAGAGTAAATCCCAGATAATAAATACATAAAATACTAGCAATTAAAATTCAAGCTGACCTCTCTCAACTAAGCTATGACAGGAAGGTACTTGTGTTAGGACCTAGGACTCAAGAGGGTTAGTACAGTTTATGCCATTCAGATTAGGCCACCTTTTTAAAATGAAAGTTAAGTTTGTAATTCAATCCGGAATTCGAAATTCACACGAATGGGCAGCCGGGCACAGCGTTTTGACACAACTCTCAGTGCTTGAGTCGTACGCGCACGTGCCCGGTTCTTTTGTATTGAAATGCGTTGCGCTGCGCGGCCCTTTGCGGCTTTAATGTGCGCTCGCCTTTAGAGACCAGAAACACAAAAATATGAATTGACCTTGGTGGACTGGCGACTGGCGGGGTTCCAACAGAGCAGTGTTCCCGGGGTGGCGGCGCTAATAAATCTTATCACGTCTACACAATTACTTTGCGAGTGAGCGCGTGGGCCGCACCAAAGTCAAAGCTATACTCCATTTGAAATAAGATTAGACGTATAGATAAGCCTTTTTTACATTCCGTTCAACCGATTTTGAATTCTATTGCGGTGGTGGCATGACAAATGGCAGCTGCAGTAAATAGTTCGTATTGTGTAACTTTTTTTGCTTTTAATGCTACCCTTATGCCTACGGTATAGAAGTCAAAATCGGTTGAACGGACTGTAAAAGAGTTTGTTTTAATATCTAATCTTATTTCAAATGGGGTATAGTTGTAGATTGGGTCTTTGGACGTGTAAGAAGACGGTCGTGCCGGGACCGCTCTCTGTTTTTTTTGTGATATTTAGCATGTGGCAAGCACGCCTCGCTTGCCGGCGAAATCGAACTCTGCAAAATCGGTATTTTATCGGGTGGTGTGTGTTGTGTAATGTGTAGTTTCATGGTTTTTGTTTTTAATGATAGTTCGTTATTAAAGTGATGTTGGTGTTTTTGGTTCTGGTGGTGGTGGTGGTCGCCAAGTGTTCGTGCAGGCTAATCTGGTGAGATCTTTCCATATTACAGCGACTTGCTCCTCTCTGCAAGATACACGCCATAATTCCGTCATTTTAAGTCACTACAGGTTTAATTGGCTAAATAATGACCCAACTTTAAAACATACTGCGTGGGTGATAGTGTTCCAAAATCGTTATTGAGTTCAAGTGACATTTTTTTTTGTGAGTGGTGACTGATTCTCTTATTACTGTCCCGGGCACGCATACCTAACGGCTTTGGAAACAAAATTTCGCGCAGCCTCTTAACCCTTGCCAGATGTGGGCGCCCGCGCCGACCGTTTTAGGCCGCATAGCAATTGGTATTTTAACTTTTAAGATACTCACTATTTGGGTGTATTATAGAATGCCACAACGGGGCATCTCAACATATCTGTTGACAGTGAAAGTGTAAACTGTAGATTGTATAAAATACGACATACCTACATTGATTTTTATTCACTCAAACTGCTGTCTGCAGGCTGACTGGTAGGTGCATTCCTTGAAAAGGGCTTATACCTACTCGAGCTAATTTAAAACAAATATGACGGGTGGTTATCAAGTTTTTACGCAAAGTTTACTCAACGCTGGGCGGTATTTTCATTTACAAGAAAGGGGTCGCAACAAAAATCTGATGCTGCAATGTTACTGGTTTATGAGTGTGGGTTACATAGTGGCCGAACGCTGCAGGTGGGAATAGTCCTTGTGGTATTAAGATGCGCGCCCGCCATAGTACTATCGCGGAAAGCCATAAAAGACGCTTGGCCGCTATAGAACCCGAGCGGTAACAGAGGTACAGAGGTGGTCATCTTGTGCGCGGGATTTTGTTTTGAAAGTGGTTGGTTATGGGTTTCGGCGATGTAACTATGAACAAAGAAGAAAAATTCGGGCGACGTGGGTCGGGAGTTTTGGTATTAATTACTTACTGGGCTTTTAACTCAGAAATGTTATTTGCAATCGCATCAACCTGAGGTGAGCAACGGCGAGCTACAGGTTGAACTTGTAGGTACCGCGACGGAGCTTATAGACATAAACAACGAGGATCGGGCCGATCGGGACCCGAACACTGCCGCTGAAAACGCATCAGAACTAAGAAGAAAAGAATCGAGAAAGCAGTTTAACCCCGCCAAAAGGTTCACCGGTGAAGCTAGACTGAACCATCCTGACAGGGAAAATCATCATGAGAGACTTCACGGTAGACAAATGAAAATGCATGAAATGTTAGACGTAACCGCAACCTAACGCATCAAGAATCACAGGATGTGCTATCTCGCACATGTTCACAGACGCGGCAACTATTATATGCAGCAATGCAGTACAAGGCCAGATCCAAGAAAGTAGGCCGACCGATTTACACATGGAACGACAACCTAAAACAGGACATGGCGCGCTTCGCCAAGGAAATCGACTTCTGGATGGACGCGGCTGAAGACCGAAACAAGATCAAGATTGCAGCCAGCGAGATATACTAGAAACCTGAAACGGACAGCAGCGAGTCTTCGGACGAAGACACAGCAAAAAACAGCAAATTGTAGCATAACACAGCAAGGAAATAGAAAAGAACCGAGAACGCAGCATATCTCCGCCAATTGATTCAACGGTGAAGATCGAATAGAGCCAACTGGCGGCGACGTCGTAAAAAGATGCCCATCCTTATATAAATATTACCCGTCTCTCCACTAGTCCATTGCTTACTCAAGGATGCATATCCGGTAGGCTCGCAAATCCTTCCCTATCCCGACGGGCACAGTCTATTTCCCTACCATTACCCGCGCCCCCCGGTCTACTCTTTGATATGCAATGGCCTCTGTAGCCCCATGAACCATGAGGCTCCAGGGGCTAGTGCAAATCCTGGGGTTCATTCGATTTATCGAGTCTGGTTAAGCCACGCTGGGGTCGGTGCATTTCATTCATTCATTCATTCATTCATTATTTCAAATGGGGTATAGTTGTATAAATATGACATTTCGTTCATTCATCCTTTGTCATGTAAAGTCATGTTCATTCATGAGTTTAGTTTTATTTCACTATACTCTATTTGAAATAAGATTAGACATTTAAATAAACCTTTTTTCAGTCCGTTCAACAGATTTTGACTTCTTTTGCGTTGGTGGCATGACAAATGGCAGCTGCAGTAGACAGTTGGTATTGTGTAACTTTCTTTGCTTTTAATGCCATCCTTATGCCTACGGTATAGAAGTCAAAATCGAAGCAAGCTTCACGATCGATGTAAGCTTGATTAAAAAAAAACTACGAATAAATAGCTCTAATCTATACTATATCTATCTATACTAATATTATAAAGCTGAAGAGTTTGTTTGTTTGTTTGAACGCGCTAATCTTAGGAACTACTGGTTGGAATTGAAAAAATATTTTTGTGTTGGATAGTCCATTTATCGAGGAAGGTTATTATAGGCTATATAACATCACGCTACGACTAATAATAGGAGCGGAGCATAAATGAAAAATGTTGATGGAATTGTTCCTCTTTAAAAGTTCTAAAAAAAAGTCCGCGACAGCGCGCGCGACGCGATCTTTTAAGATTTAATCACTTTTTAACCTTTTTATGGTAATCAAAAGACCATGACCATTTCTGCCCTAATCGATTACAGCCAATTCATATTTTCAAGTGTCCTTCAGTTATTCAAACTAGATTTAAGATAATAGTCAATCAAAGCCAATGTTTAAAATTGAATAAAAATAAATATTATTTGTAGTTCCGGTTACATTTTCGATTTAATGGCGACAGTGTGAAAGATTACAGTTCATTTCGTTCATTCGGTCAATGTGATCAGAATAGTGGTAGGAGTATACCTTATTTTTGAGGTACAGGAGATAACCATGGAGGCCACGATATTATTTATTTATTTATTGATATGGCACTTCTTAAATAAAAATCACATACAGTTTAAGGAAGGTATTGTGAATTCGTCACTTACAGAAGTGCACAACACTATCTATAGAACAACATGCAACATGATATAGTGATATAGTATAGATTAATAAATTCTTTTGTAGGTATAGTATTTTTTCCGAAGCAGATTCTTGTAGTGATTCTTGATTTGTGGATAAAAACAAATTATCTGTCTGAAAACACTGATATTAGTTGTCACTCGCTCATTCACTCATTTATGTCACTCGTCGCCATAGAAACCTACTGTTACGTTCAAACGTTGAGCTCTTTGGTGTGTTATTGTTTGTTTGTTTATTCATTGTTTATTAAATACTTAGCCGTACATTTGTTGCACTTTAGTCTCGTTATACATATTCTTGAAAGCGATATCTCATTGACGATTTTGGTTTTCCTTCTGGACTTACGATACGTGTCAGTTTACCGGTGAAATAATATTGGATACGATATTGGTGCTTTGAAGATTAAAATCGTACATCACTGTTTCGGTGAATCAAATGTGTTTTACGCATGCAACGTATTTAGAGACGTGCATTCAGTGAATTATCCGCGCAACTGCATGTAATCTTGATGGAAAACAACATGACGTGTTGGATAATTCAGTCTCCTTCAAAATGGCTAAATGGTGCTTATCCACGCATTTTGTTGGGACTGCCCATCTCTTCACTGCCATGGCTTATATTTATTTAGGTTTTTTAAATAAATGCTTAAAGATTGAATAAAAAAGGCGTACCTACGCTGATTGTGAGAGATTTGTTTTATATTCCTTTACACTGATCGCCTTACTAGTATATGGAATTATTCGATAAGTTACAAGCATCTGGTAGACCCACTCCAGATGTTTTTAACTATCCTAAGTCAGCCTCTCCACCGGAGATGTGCTTAGCGATAGAGATGTATCTTTATCTTTATCTTTATAGGAACGTTTGATTTTCATAGCATAGTTTGATTTTATTCTGCCTCTTGCAGTCTTGGTACATTTTTAAGCAGGTCCCAGCCGGACTTAGTGGCGAAATATGCAACATCATGTTGTTATTTATTTTGCTAAATCTAGTCAAGCCCTACTAGGTTACGCCAATTGTTATTTAAATCGAAATTCGTTACTGAACAAGTTATGTAAAAACGCCTGACAGAAAATGATTAGCAATCAATCGTTTTTTGAAGTGTAATGAATGAGCTATTTCTCCGGAAAAGTATTTTTTTTGTTCTGAAATATACAAAAACCTTAAGTTTAAATTAAAATAGAGGAATTATTTCAGAATCTAGGTCTATTGTGCTTTTAAGTGCACCATATGAAGCTTTTGGTCATAATCGTTTTGGTTTGGGTATGCATGTATAGATTGGTGGTCATGGTTCTTTGTTCGAAATTAATGCATTATATGCGAAGGAGTTTTAACAACATAATAAATTAATTTTAATTCAAATAAATAGTTTTAACATCAAGGGTATTTATGTAGCAGTAAAATACTTTTTAGTTCATTCAAATCGGACATTTAATTTAACATTTAATTTCGAAGTTATCACGAGTATAAAAATGCAATACGTGAACCGTTCGACGCCGACGCCGCGCCGCACAGTGGGCTGAAAATCGATCTTCATAGACTTAGGGATCAACTTGGATTCTTTTTCTTTTTTCGGCAGAAATGGGTTTAGTTATCGTATATTGATCAATTTAATGCTATTTCAGTTTTTAAATAAACGATTTCCTTTACTTTAAACCAAAATATGTATGGAGAAATATGTAAAAAAGTATATTTCGACTTCGGTACACTTATCCTTTGGCACGATTTTACTCCTTATTTCTCCTTAAATGTGTTTTTAGAATATAAAAAAAGTTTTAATCTGTTTATAATTGCATTAATGGTTATAAATACATTATATGAATAGAAATGTAATAGCTACCGGTTAAACATAACAAATTTTATGGAAATAATTAAGATTTTTTGTATTTTAATAACGAGGATGGTTAAATAATAAGATCTTATGATCCATTGGCCATTATCTATCATAATGAGATCTAATTCCCTATTGCTGAGATAATTAGATCTCATTAACCAACTACCCCCTTCCTACATAGTTAGTTGCATTAAAATACAATAAAAATTTGAATGACTGACTCACAATTAAAAAGAATTTTAAACAATTAAAAACACTTAAATGAAAGAAAAATATTGAAATAAAACTAAAAAAACAATCATAATTAAAGCTAGAAGCATCCTCAGCATCTATATCAGATTCATTAGACTCTGTGTCATAATAATTAATATCATCTGTCACAGAACTCAATATCATCCTGTTGCTTCTGCTCAACAATTAAAAGATCCAAGGTTTCTTGCCTCATCTTTGTTTTATGTAAAGCACGATGCAATAAGGGCCATGTTTCAGAAACGTACGGATCTGAAGTCAGAAGCATCGTCTCCATTATATCCTCATTCGTGCTCGTCCGACTTATTTTACGTGAATGATGCTCTCTGTATCTGCGAAAGTCTTTATAACGCGCTTCAGATGCTTCTTCAGACAGATTTCCAATCAGTACAATGGAGTTCTTGATGATATCAGCTCCGTGAATCAACAATTTATGTACTGTTGCAGACATATAGTATCAATGAAAAAACTGTAGGTATCTCTCTGCGGTCGTACGGGTATAAGCTCTAAATTTTTCATCATCGATGTTTTCACCTGATGTTGTTGCTTGTAGAATAACTGCAAATCTGCGCACAATTTCTTCATCCAAGTCCCATTGTGAGTCAGTCTTTCACATTTTTATTGTATTTTAATGCAACTGACTATGTAGGAAGGGGCCCGCACCATAACGGGAGTATTAAAAGAGGCAGCCCAGGAAACTTGGACTTTTCAGCCGAGTCATTCTAGGGAGCATCGTATAGCGCTTGCTAAACTCGAAAATTTCTTGCTAAACTCTAAAGGCTAAATTCTTACAAAGTAGACAACCCGATAACCCGAATAGACATAATCGTGTTAAAAAATGCCAGGAAGCACTTCAAAAGGTTAAACATCATGAAGGAAAAAAAGAATGCATGCATGTGTTGCATGCATTCTTTACCGGACTGGGGAAAAAACACCCTTCAAAACCCATGCAGGTACTTTATTTATTTTACAGGAGAAACAAGTTAGAAACAAAACGCCGAAAGCGAAACGCGTACATACCAATGTCCAAATGGGAGCAGATTCTAAAAAACTCCGAAGGCCTACCTATACCGACGGTTAGCATAACAAAGCCGTTAACCGACACACAAAATGAAGGACCCACAGTGGATGAAGTGATGGGAATCATTAACGGGACAGTCCCAGGAACGGACCAAGTGGTAATCGAGCTCTACAAAGCGATGCCACAAATATTACAGGAAGCCGTCACCAAACATATTAACAAAGCCTGGACACAGAACGAAGCACCCGACAAGTGATAGAAACAGTGCAGGTACCAATTCCGAAAAAAACGTACCCTAAAGATACAAACGATTATCGCCGAATATCAGTTTGCAATATGGGTTACAGAATTTACGCCTCCTACGTACTAAAAAAATTAGACGAAATAATAAAATAATTAGGCAATTATCAAGCAGCCTTTTTAAACAATAGATCTACAGACGACCACATATTTACGATGAAAAGGGTTCTGGACGAAGAATGGCGTGAAGGCAAAAGAATTTATGTACTCGCTCTGGACATAGAAAAAGCTTTCGACAATGTCGACCTTCAAGCACTGCGCGACATTTTAATACAACGGACGAACATAACAGTAACCAACAGGATAATCAAGGTATGTATGAATGAACGAACACACATCAAATGGTGTGGCCAGCAAAGTAGGCAGATCACCAAAGGAAAGGGAGTCGGAGGGAAAACTCAAAGATGGACTGGCAACTAGCCAGGCTCATGTATAGAATGGTGATTGTACCGTGTATGATATACGGTTTGAAAGTATCGACAATCACCAAAGCTAACAGGTCAAGACTGAGGAAATATGAGAGAGTTATCATGAGGGACTTGATTAGTCACGCGAGGAACAAACCAAGATCAAAGGAAATGCACGAAATCTTAGACGAAAAGACATTAACTAAACGCATCAAGAATCACAGGATGTGCTATCTCGCACATGTTCACAGACGCGGCAAACCACACCTATTATATGCAGCAATACAGTACAAGGCCAGATCCAAGAAAGTAGGCCGACCGATTTACACATGGAACGACAACCTAAAACAGGACATGGCGCGCTTCGAAAAGGACATCGACTTCTGGATGGACGCGGCAGAAGATCGAAACAAGATCAAGAACGCAGCCAGCGAGATATACAAGAAACCTGAAACGGACAGCAGCGAGTCCTCGGATGAAGACACAGAAAACAGCAAATTGTAGCATAGCACAGTAAGGAGATAGAAAAGAGCCGAGAACACAGCATAATTATCTCCGCCAACGGATTCAACGGTGAAGATTGAACGGAACCAACTGGCGGCGACGTCATAAAAGATGCCCATCCTTATATAAATATTACCCGTCTCTCCACTAGTCCATTGCTTACTCAAGGATGCATATCCGGTAGGCTCGCAAATCCCCCCCTATCCCGACGGGTACAGTCTTCCCTACCATTACCCGCGCCCTCCGGTCTACTTCTTGATATGCAATGGCCTCTGTAGCCCCATGAACCATGAGGCTCCAGGGGCTAGTGCAAATCCTGGGGTTCATTCGATTTATCGAGTCTGGTTAAGCCACGCTGGAGTCGGTGCATTTCATTCATTCATTCAACTGACTATGTAGAAAGGGGGGTAGTTGGTTAATGAGATCTAATTACCTCGCTAGGGCATTAGATCTCATTATGATAGATAATGGCCAATGGATCATAAGATCTCATTATTTAACCATCCTCGTTATTAAATTACAAAAAATCTTAATTATTTCCATAAAATTTGTTATTTTTAACTGGTAGCTATTACATTTCTATTCATATAATGTATTTATAACCATTAAATCAATTATAAACAGATTAGAACCTTTTTTATATTCTAAAAACACATTTTATTTTTTTTCTCCCAAAATCTAGCGCGTCCGCGCATTGTGCGATATGTCAAAAAGTGCAGAAAAATAAGGAGTATAATCGTGCCAAAGTACCTATAAGTGTCGCACTTTTACCGAAGTCGAAATATATCCTGTTTTACATATTTCTCCATACATTTTTTTCAACCAAGTGCTTTAAAGTAAAGAAAAACGTTTATTTAAAAACTGACATAGCATTAAATTGATCAATATACGATACCTAAACCCATTTCAGTCGAAAAAATAAAAAAATTACCTAGTTGATCCCTAAGTCTATGAAGATCGATTTTCAGCCCACTGTGCGCCAGTCTGTGCAAAGCTTAATGACAAATAACAAATGCATGACAATGACGGGTAGTGACAATGATTAAGAAAGATAAAGAAGGTGCTGCCATTACATACTTTTAAGACTGGACTTATTTATTGATTTAAAAGTTATATTGATACCTTAATCAAGTATTCAATATCAAGTTCATTACAGTCTAGTTAATAATCAATACGCTTTAAATATAAATTTAATATTGTATATTCTAAAAATACTAGTGAAATCATATCAATTCTTACATTAAGCATATCCCAATTACCATAATTATTTCCATAACTGGCAACATAAATATCTCCCCGAATACTTGAATCACAATAATAATCTTTTAAATAGAAATATGTTATCCCATATTTTCCCAAGTAACGCAAGCTGTGGTGCAATTTCAAATATTATCTGTTATTTTTTAAATATAATTATCTTTTTGTCCGTGCATGGAAAAAGGTCCATGTTGGGCCAGGAAAAATCCATGTCCTTTATGTGATGTTTTCCAGTTAATTTTGTATCTAAAATAGCGCCAAATTTTTTTACTTTATTAGATATTGGAATATTTTGGCCTAAAATATTTACTGAAATGTGATGATACTTTTGCGAAAGAAATAACTGCCGAACTTTTTGGTGCAGACAACGAAAGACCATGGCAAGCCATTGGTTCAAATAATCCAGAGACAGGCACATACGGAACAATGTCATCGGCATATTGTAACATCCGGCAATTGTTAATTAGGCTGGGGACCCAATATCAGCCGTGTACAAATTGTAGAAGGCCCTTCCATGTTTGCCTTTCATCGAACTCCTCACCCTGTAGTCTCAGAACCAATGAGCGGGACGACAGAAGTTCACATATGCATTGTATCATCTTAGCCGGAAGGCTCAGCTGTTGCAGTTTTTGCCTGAGTACTGGAAGAAGTACAGTTTTAGAATACACAATAATCGACTATTTAATTAATATTATCTGTGGGTTGCAACTTTATTATTTTATAGATATTTTATGTTCTTTAGTGGTGGCAACCCATAGACGATATAGATGAGATTGGCAAAAAACTAGAAAAAGGCGCGGGGAATTAAAATTTTCCATTCTCACAAAAAAGCGACGAATGTGGTCTCGAGTACAATTTAAGGTGTTAAGTACCAATTAAACGTTTTGTACAAGTATCCGAGTGTATAATTCTTTCAAGTCAGAAGTGTGTTAAAGTTTATCTACGTGCCTCATGCTACGGTTTCCTGGACTAAGGTCAGATCTGAACGTACCTATTACTTCGTTTCCCTGTGATTTTGCGACAAACTAGTTGATGTTATAACACGTGCATAAGCACGCACGTACAGAAGTACGTGTGTTCTCGAAACAAGAAACAAGGCTCAAACATTTAGAGCAATAACAATAATAGTGATCATTGGGATGTACCTACCTAGTGAAAGTGATACCAGTTTTGGTTGTTTATTTACATGTTATTAAAGACAATTTGGTTTATTAATTGGTTACTGAAGTGAATACTGGATAGATGGTGGTGGTCTTTTTATTATAGATTTGCGATGGAGTTATTATTTTAAGTATTACCGATCGTTTGAAATATCTAGTTGTTGGCTGAAGCGGTTATTTGAATAATTTGAGCTACACACGAATTTCAGTTGAATTTATTATATTTTCTTTTTTTAGTTACTTAACTGCATTGTAAATATTTATTACTTTATTATTATCTATAGTTATTTAATTTTGTTGTTGTTGTATTTCAATTACTTTTATTTTATTTTGAATCACTCAAAATCGTATAACACGATAATAGGCAACTCTAAGCGAAGGCGACGTGACTCAAGTAGCGATAGTTCGTCTGTAAATAGTAGTGATAGTGATAATAGCAACCGTAGGTCGCAGCATACCCGACATCGGCGACGTCGTAATAAAAAGTATAACAGTAACCATAGACAAGATAGTAAGAGAAGTAGGAAACAAAGGCGGTCTAAACGTCATGACCTAGGATCTTCTCGAAATAGTCCTGATCGTGAATCAATTAAAACTCCTTCGTTGACTTCCTGAATACCATTACGTGCTGTCAATCGGACTACTCCTGATTTATTGAATAACAATAGTTTAGTGAACAATATTCATTTAAATGTGAATAATCCCATCGGTAATTCTGTGTCACTACCAACCTCAAATTTTTGGGCTCAAAACAATTTTCCTGTTGCTTTTAGTGTTGTACCCGAATTTGATCCAAGTGATAATAGCCAAACAATAGAAAATTGCATTAACAAGGTCAGTGAATGTGCGCAGATTTACTCTTGGAATGATCGTCAAATATGTCACTATGCCCTTCCCAAATTAAGTGGTTTAGCCAAGAAGTGGTACCAGGGTTTACCCTCGGTACTATTTAATTGGAATGAGTGGGATCAAAAATTAAAACAGGCTTTTCCTTCCAACGAAAATTATGGAGACCTGTTGACATCAATGCTAAGGCTTAGATGTAAGTTCGGTCAGTCTTTAGAACATTATTATTATGACAAAATGGCACTTATAAATAAATGTGAGATAACTGGTAATAAAGCAGTTGGCTGTCTTATACACGGGATTGACAACAAATTTGTACGAATGGGAGCAGGAGCATGCATGTTTAATGAACCGGAACAAATTCTAAATTACTTGCGTACAGTGTCCCAACACGATATTAATACACCTACTTCTATCTTCCGTAACCGGAATAATGTGCCACCTAAGAATTCCAATAAGGTATATAATGAGCAACCAAAAACCAGTACAAATGAAAACATTCGATGTTTTAATTGCAACGAGCTAGGGCACATAAGTTTAAAATGTAACAAACGCAACAAAACAAACGCGAATGCTTCTACTGACCAAAATAAAGCTATCTTGTGCATTACTAATAGTGAATCCGCAAATTCGAAATATTATAAAGATGTTAAAATAAACAATGTTATCCTGCAAGGATACGTTGACCTCGGTAGTAAGTGTACTCTTCTTATAGAGACAAATGCTAAGCTAATAGTCCATGATTGGAATATAGAAAATTTACCTATTTTACAGGGATTCAGAAATTCCGCTGTAACGCCTTTAGGAAGGTTCATAGCAATTTTATAAATTGGCTCAGTTAAAGCTGAAACGGAAGTTCTAGTTGTAGATGATCATTATTTACAGACAGCAATTTTAGTAGGGCAGTCTTTTACGGAAAAACCAAATGGTGTTATTTTAAAAACAACAGATGAGCTAGTATTTATGCATACACCAGATTTAGATGATGATGTCTTTAAGACGAAACCAATGATACATATAGTGGCGGCTTGTGGGTACAATACAGTCTTCGCGTTTTACCGCAGAATGAATATGCTGTTTTGTCTGGAATTTTTGAGTTTGATGCAGGTAAAGGATATTCCATGATAGCAAATTTATCATCTTACGATTTAAATATTAGGAAAGGAACTTTATTAGTTAGGGGTCAACAATACAAAGAAGTAAATAAGGAATATATAGGTTTAACAACGGAAACTAAGAATTATGAAGAGTTACCTTTATCAGATATAAAAATTAGCACGGAAGTAACAGAACAACAAAAACTAAAATTATTTGATTTGTTAAAAAAGTATAGGGATTGCTTTGCAATGAACTTAGGAGAGTTAGGAAAAACTAATCTAGCAAAAATGGATATTACGCTGACAGACAATAGACCGGTAGTATATAATCCTTATAGGATATCACACAGTGAGCGTGATCACCTAAATAAAATGATTGAAGAATTATTATTGAACGGTATAATTCGCGAAAGCACTTCGGATTATTCGAGTCCTGTTATCTTAGTGAGTAAGAAAAATGGGGATAAACGGCTATGTATCGACTATAGGGCCCTAAATAGAAAAACATTAAAAGATAAATATCCGTTACCGCATCGCATCGAAGACCAACTAGACAGATTAGGGTGCAATAAGTTCTTTATAAGCCTTGACCTTACTTCAGGGTACTATCAGGTGCCTTTAAGCGAGGCCAGTAAGCGATTTACTGTATTTGTAACACCGGATGGTTTGTATGGGTTTGAAAGAATGCCCTTTGGACTTGCGAATGCACCAAGTGTTTTTCAAAGGACGATTTATTGTATGCTTAAAGGTAAGCAAAACTTAGCGTTGGCTTATATGGATGATCTTTTAGTGACGTCACGTTCAATTGAAGAGGGTTTAGATAAACTGGAAAAGGTTTTTCAATTATTAAGGTCTGCTCATCTAACATTAAATCTTAAAAAGTGCGATTTCTTTCAGACTCGTATAAATTATTTGGGCTACGAGATTAGTTCGAATGGCATCCGACCCGGGGCAGCCAAAATTCAAGCTGTAGTAGGTTTTCCTTTACCTAAAAATGTTCACGAGGTTCGACAGTTTGTTGGCCTTACAAGTTATTTCCGACGGTTTAATCGAAATTATTCAATGATAGCAAAACCTCTAACGAGTCTTACAAAGAAAAATGTTTCCTGGTGTTTTAACGAACCTCAAATAAAAGCATTTAATGAATTAAAAAGTCAGTTGACCACCCGACCTGTTTTGGCACTTTATGACCCTGAGGCTGAATTAGAAATTCACACTGATGCTAGTAAAATCGGTATAGGGGCAATTTTGCTACAACGGGAGAATTTAGATAATGTATTCCATCCTATAGCTTATTATAGCCGTCAAACGACACCAGACGAAAGCAAACTACCCTCGTATGAGTTGGAAACTTTGGCGGTAGTTTGTGCTTTGAATAGATTTAGAGTTTATGTTTTGGGTAAATCGTTTAAAGTTGTCACTGATTGTGCGGCTATACGCAGCACTGACAAAAAAAGACTTAATACCGAGGGTAGCGCGTTGGAGGGCTTGCATTCGAATATTCGAATTATTCGAATAATCATCTGTTTCAAATATTCGAATAGAAATTTTACGATATTCGAATATTCGACCGATTCCTGGAAAACAAAACTCAACAATCTGATGTGCACACAAAATTCAACGTTCATGCACGCCGTCCAAACAAGGTAACGTCGTTCGACGCGCGGGCGTTACGAGTGTTACGACAGGATTCGGCAACGATCGGGAACATTCGGAAGATGCGGCCGGCGCGCAGTCCGGCGGGTGGGGCTCGGGGGTGGTTCGCCTTTGTGCATTTATCCATCATTTGCACGCGTATTTGGTTGTTATTATTTTGTGTTAGACGTTTTTATTTTGTTTAGTGTGCCCGTTGTTTTATTTAATGTATAGTCGTATACCCAACGACAATCCAGTGAATCAGTTACGTGCTTTAATGTAAGTAGCTACTATAATTGCATTTCTGACTTGTGATAATGATTTTATTATAATACTAATTCTAACCTCAAAAATGCGGCTTTTTACTAGTTAACTTAGCTAAGGCTTTTATTTTGTGAACTCGTTTACTTCTTCTCATTTGAGTTCTTTTAAGATTTTTTAAAACACTATGAAGTGTGTGTTGACGGTAACTTTTTCGACATTTCAGGTATTAGATTAAACATTAAAACATGGAGCAACTGCAAAACAAATTAGAATTTAAAGAGTACACGAAAGGTACGCGAGATAAGTCGTCAGTATGGAACTTTTTTTTGAGAACTTCAGATGGAGTTCATGCGCAATGTAAAAAGTGCAAGAAAGTGATTAAATGCCGAAACACAACTACATGTCTGCATAACCATATGAAACTTCACCCTGTTGAGAGTACTAGGGTTACTGTTGATGAATTTTCTGCACCAGGGACATCGGGCACACACCCGAACCTACAGGAAAATGAGCCAAAGAAGAAGAAAGTTAAATTGATTGACGACTTCTTTAAAAAATCTGATACTGTGGAAAATATAGTTGCAAAAATGACTGCTTGTGATGGTCTTCCATTTAGTTTGTTCTGTACATCTGATTCCTTGCGAAATCTTTAAAAAAAAAGTGGCTATGAAGACTTACCGAAGTCACCAAATACAATTAAAAAGATCGTGGTAGAAAAGAGTGAGCAATTAAAAGGCGAACTTAAGGAAACATTGCAGAAATTGAAAGCCAAAGGACAGAAGTTTTCCGTCTCTTTAGACGAATGGACTTCAGCCCGTAACCGACGGTACATGAACGTAAACATTCATTGTCCAAACTTTGCAGGCAAGAGCTTCAGGAATCTGGGACTAGCAAGAATAACTGGCCGGGGAACAGCAGAACGTTGTGCCAATATTTTGAAGGACAAACTAGCATTCTATAATCTTTCTCTAGAAGTGGACATAGCATGTGTGGTGACTGACGGAGCAAGTGTGATGTGTGCTATGGGTCGACAATTTCCTTCGTACCATCAATTATGTTTTGCACACGGCATCCAATGTGCAGTGTTGGATGTAATTTACAAAAAGACACAAAATGCCCAAGAAGAAGAAAGGGAAGAATCTACAGAAGACACAGCGGCGACAGGACAGGATGATGACTCTGACAGTGATGAAGAAGAAGAAGGTGGATTTGTAGTTGGGACTGGAAGACAACTGAACAGGAACCAATATGTATACGGGGATGTAAATCTAAAAAATGTTATAGATAAAGTGAGAAAAATTGTTAATTTTTTTAGGAAATCACCCACCAAGATTGAGTGTTTCTATAACTACCTTCCAGAAGAACAGAAAAAAATGGGCTTGATCCTAGACTGTAAAACCAGGTGGAGTAGCTTGGCTGATATGATCACAAGGTTTTTGGTACTAAAAGAGCCTATCATGAAGACTCTTATTGATTTAAAGAACGAAATCATATTTAGTTCCGCTTTGCTAGCTTTACTCCAAGAATTGTCCACTTCTCTCAATATTGTAAAGGTCACAGTCGAGGCGTTGTGCCAAGAAAATGCAAATCTGCTTACTGCAGAGACAGCTCTACAATTCATGGTTGCGAAACTTCAAGCGACAAACAGTTTTACAAGTGATCAGCTACTCCAGGCTCTGAAGAAAAGAATAACTGAGAGACGCCTACTAGATCTAGTGTGTACGTTAAAATATCTACACAATCCCAGAACATATTACGCAGAGACACCTTCGGATATTTTTCCATCTCCAGGAAACGACACGATTGCTAAAGTTATAACTGAGATTAACGACAGATACTTTAGTCAAATACAAGACTTTGATGACAATGAAGATAGATCCTTAGTTGATCACCAGCAGCAGCGACAGTGACAAAATGAAGTAATTCAGGAAACTGCAATAAGCTTCAAGGAAGAACTACAAAAAAAGATCGATGAGACCGTTTTAGCAACTTCTTCTACATCTACCGCAAATTTATCATGCAGAGAAGAGTTGGAGACGTCAATCCTAATGCAAATGGCGCTATTTGATAGAGGAGGTCCTAGACAAGTAAATTTGAGCCAAGCGTACGACTTTCTGCAGTGTATACCACCTACAAGCGTAGAGTGTGAAAGGGTGTTTTCTTCCAGCAAATATATTTGCAACCATCTAAGATGTGCCTTAAACGATGATTCCATGGATGCTCTAAGTTTCCTTATATCCTATTTCCAGGGAAAACGTTGAAGGACACGACAAAGGTATATGACAGAATTAAAAACGTACTGTAATTTTCTGTACTAAATGTAGCGTGCTACTTAGATCTGATCTGATCTCGTGATTTATTATTTTTGTTATTACTAAGAAAGATTTAATGTTAAATTATCAATATCACACATTGTTAGTGTGACATTGACAATTTAACATTAAGAAAACGATTTTGCATCAAAGGTTTAATTGCGTTACTTACTTGTTATTGTTTTGTTTGATTTTATTATATTATTACAATACTCATAACCGATTTTATAAGACTGTGTTGTGTTTGTGTTTGTGTCGAAGGTTGAAAAACCAAACAAGATTAGTTTATTTTTATAACTATTGTTTATTTTAAAACATTTTAAGCATTTGTTTCTAATTTTTGCGAATATTATATTAGAATAACATTGTGGTGTATTAATATCATCAGTACAATATTAAGTTGACCATTATAATTCTTCCAAAAAAATATGTTGATTATTGTGTTAGCTATGTTATTTGAAGAAACTAGTTGATTATTGGCAGTTTAATATTAGCTATTCTAATCCTTCGTGTTCTTCTAACAGAAAAAAATGTAATTTTAATAGTTTTTGTAACACAGCTTTAACTAGTATTATTTTGATTTAGAGAATAAAGACTATTTAGAAATTAAAGGACATGATTTCTATAAAACTTAATTTTTTTATTAAATATTCGAACAATATTCGAATTATTCGAATATTCCCCAAAAAAATATCGAATATTCGAATTGCAAAATTGTCGAATATTTGCATCCTTGGCTGCACTTGCACAGTGCGAACAGGGATAATCGTCGGTTGGTGCACCATTCCATTTTAAAATTGTCTAAGGGGCCTCTGCAAGTTGGCTTCGGCCCCTCGCAAGCCTTCCAAAGATCCGGGATCCCAGGGGCCCGACATGTATAAACATGTATAAACATGAATATTTATTACACAATAATTATTTGACATTCACTAATCGAAATAAATAATCTTTCAAATTACCATGTGACGTCACTGGTCCTTGTGAATTTAACACCAGCCTTTCCTCATAAATCTTGACCCACAGACTCACAGTATTTATCTAGAACAAATAATGCTACTGTTAGACATCGCTAAGCTAAAAACTGTTTAAGATTTTAATTTAAATTGATTTAAATTAAATTAAAATTAATGGTAAATTAAAAAATTTAAGAACATAAATAAATAACATTATATTTATTACACATAATAATTATTTATCATTCACTAATCGAAATAAATAATCTTCAAAATTATTTATAATATTATTCTTTTCTTTTATTTAAACCTCATAATGAATTTAAAACTTTATTTAATTAGATATCTTCTCTGTAAAAGGATTAACAATGTCTTTGATTTAGATTTATGTTCAGTAAAATATGAAATATTTAAAATGATAACACTTACACTCGGTCCAGTTTCATTAAGTATTGTTCACTTATTTTACTATCAACAATGGCGAGTGGAGACACTAGTAATATAACAATGAGAAAAATACGGAAATCGAACTCCAATAATAATGTGTCGATTATGAACACTTCAGACTCGTCACCCTTTGATACTACTTTGCAAAGTCTGCCTGACCAAAGCGAAACTTTAGAAGTACGTGATTTACAAGAAAAATTATTATCTGTGCAGGAGGAATTATTGATTGCAAATAATGAAATAGACAGTCTAAACACGGAAAATACAAAATTAAAATGGTAATTGGAAAAGAGTTATAAAATCATAGATTTATATAAAAAGGTCGGATATGGGGAGTCTTCTTCCACCCCACCAACTTCTATGCGGAAGAATAAAAAGAAAGACCAGAATGAGACTAACACCCCGTCTAAGAAAAATAATGTTCAACATAATATTATCCCTGACAAGCCCATAAATGTAGAACAACCGAAGCAAGATAAATGTTCTAAAAGAAATTCTACAAGTGTCCAGGATTTTTTTGCAGAAAATAGCACTCCAAGTGTGTGCAAGGAAAGCCAGCTGCCAGCCACCAGCTTTGCCCACAAGAATAAACTATGCATACTTAGCACGAATAATACGAATAAAATACTATCCATAGCGCAAAATACCTTCGCAAACAAATTTGACTGTTGTCACTATTTAATACGCACCAGGAAAACTGATTTTGACCTTTGGGGATTATCAGTACATACTATGTCTTCAATAATTGATGTTATTTCACCCTTTTTGGCAATTGTTTTTAACTCTTGTATTGCATCTGGTGTATTTCCTGATCTGATGAAACTTAGCAAAGTGATTCCACTGTTCAAGTCTGGCAGCACAACTGATCCCACGAATTTTCGGCCTATATCGATATTACCTACGTTGAGCAAAATCTTTGAAAAATTAATTTTAAAACAGATGTTAAGTCATTTCAATACACATCATTTACTTCATCTGAAACAGTTCGGTTTTACAAAGGGTCGTTCAACTACAGACGCGGGCGTGGAATTACTGAAGAGCATATTCGAGGCTTGGGAGGAGTCGCAGGATGCTCTTGGCATTTTCTGCGACTTGTCCAAAGCTTTCGATTGCGTACATCATGATACTCTCATCAGGAAACTGTACCACTATGGTATGAGGGACAAGGCTCTCGACCTTCTGACTTCTTATCTGAACAACAGAATTCAGAGGGTCGATGTTAATGGCAAGAGATCTGCAGGATCTTCGGTCACCATGGGCGTTCCGCAGGGTTCAATTCTAGGTCCTTTCTTATTTCTCATTTATATTAATGATTTACCTTACCACATAAGGGATAATCACAAGATCGTGTTATTCGCAGATGATACTTCCCTCATTTTTAAAATAAAACGTCAGTTAGTCAACTTTGAACAAGTTAACGATGCACTCTCTAAAGTGGTGCATTGGTTTAATGTAAATAATCTTCTCCTGAATGAGAAAAAGACTAAACTCATTAAATTTTCAACGCCAAATGTCAGGCAGCTATCTACCAATGTTAAAGTTAATGGAATAGAGTTGGACCCCGTTGAGTCGACAGTTTTTCTTGGAATAACCATTGACGGTAAATTACAATGGGGCCCACACATAGAAAAATTGTCAGGAAGGCTTAGTTCGGCCGCCTACGCCGTTAAAAAAATTAGACAGATAACTGACGTAGATACAGCCAGAATTGTTTATTTTAGTTATTTTCATAGTCTTCTGTCTTATGGGATTCTTCTCTGGGGAGCCTGTGCGGACATTAATGCTATCTTTGTTTTACAGAAAAGGGCTATTCGAGCCATTTACAACCTAGGTCCAAGGGATTCCCTTCGAGAAAAATTCAGAGAAATAGATATTCTGACTGTAGCCTCACAATATATATTTGAAAATCTATTGTATGTACACAAAAATATATCTAATTTTAAGAAAATGTCCGATATTCATAGTTTAAATACCAGGAATAAACACAATCTTGCTGTACATCGCACTCGTCTCCACAGAGTAGGCAACTCGTTCATGGGTCAATGTATACGCTTTTATAACAAACTTCCCATTGACATTCGAAACTTACCCATTAAACGATTTAAAAGCTGCATTAAAACCAAACTTTGTAGAAAAGGGTACTATAAAATTTCAGATTATTTAGAAGACAAAAAAGCATGGGATTGAGCTGCTCGCTCTGCTAAGCATTGTAACATTTTGAATAATATGGAAAATCATCAAAGTATATCAACCAGTTTTATTTACAAATTGACATTATTGAATATTCTATACAAAATGACATGATTACTTTGTAAAGTATTTTATAATTGTGAATGTGAGGACTATGTGAATTTTTTTAAATTTTTTTTTTTCGTTCTAAGTTAATTTTATCATTGGTCTGGCAATTTGAGAATTTTATGCGGCCTACCCAAATGTCCTTTCTTTGGTATTGTTCGTCAAGTCGCTGAGCTCCTTAAGTTCTGAGTTGAGCTCCGCCATTACTGACAAATGCTTGCACTGACTGGACAGGTCCACTCAAATCTGTGTGGTTCTTTCCTCAAAAGACCATTTCAGACTCGAATTTACATGGTCCTCATATGGCTTGACCAAGATTATGTCTGGACTTTAAAAGAGACTGTGACCGCTGAGTTTGTTTCGGCCTTTCTTCTCAGAGTAGTCAGATAGGAAACGCCGACCTCATCTAGCTTATTTTTAATATTTTTTAATATGACGTGTAAAAGTGATTCCAATATCCTATTTACAGAATAAACAATTTCATTTCATTTCATTTCATTTCATTTGAACATCTCTTGAAAGGTTTGAAAGAAAAACTTGTGGAATTCACCATGAATGATTTTTGTGTAATTCTTTTAGGTGATGAAGACTTCAAAAATACTAATAATTATTTTGAAATTATATTTCGTATAAGAGAAGCTATTCAAAACATAAATAATACGAATGTGATCACATGTTTAGCAACGTATAAAAATGGATACTACGCGAATTTATTTAACAGTAGAATAGAAACTTTTAACAACCTCTTGTATCTAGATGTACTGACATATGAACATTTATATCTGTTAGACAGTAATTTAAATTTATCCTTTGACTTTATAAAATGTATAATAAACGAACTAACTTAGTAAGTAACCATGGAATGTATATAATATTTAAGGACATAGATAGTTTAATAATTGACATACATAATATAATAATAGTATGAGTGATACAATTGACATAACCATTGATAACAATTTGCCAAATAAGGACACTTTTTTTCTTGAGTAAATATTTATCTATACATATAATAAATCTGTAGACGAGGCGTTTCTGTACAATGAAAAAAAAAAAAAAACGTACGTGGAGTGTCCAAGAATAACCAACAGATGCCATTTCTACCATTTTTGGAATTTTTGTCTGTTTGTCTGTTCGTTTGTTTGATTGTTCCGGTATCACGTAAAAAGTACGAAATTAATATGGTTAACTTATACACTCAAATATTATGTGTAACTCGATGTTTCATTTAGTCTTTGTTTCATCGCAATCGCTTCAAAATATCAAAAGATATAAGAGTTTAAAGTATTCAAGAAGAAATTTTCATTAGGTACGCAATGTACATACACGTAACGACATCTACTGTCGTAAAATGACCCTAGCGTAAAATCAGGTAGGCTTGTGAGAACGTGTGTAACACACGATCATAATCATCATATGTTCACATACTTCGCGCTGAAACATAACGCGATACATTGTGAATTTACCCAATCTAAAGTTTGGTTAATTCAAGTTTTCCAAATCCATTGTTTGGTAGTAGTGCCATAGGTGGCGCTATCTATCTTTTAAATCATGATACAAATATTAATCATGAAAAAAAGGTGATAAATTTTAATTTCTTAAAAATTGTAGATTGTTACATCGAGCAAAAAGTGAGTAATTAAGGCACGAATGCGCTTACTAAATAAACACGAGTGCATTAATTACTCACTTTAGCAAGCTACGTAATCTACTTTTCTTTCAACTACCAATGTACCTGCTGCGATAAAATATACCTGCTCAAGGTTAACTCAACTCAATCCAAATCAAGTTAGGTCAAGTCAGGTCAAGTCAGGTCAAGTCAGGTCAAGTCAGGTCAAGTCAGGTCAAGTCAGGTCAAGTCAGGTCAAGTCAGGTCAAGTCAGGTCAAGTCAGGTCAAGTCAGGTCAAGTCAGGTCAAGTCAGGTCAAGTCAGGTCAAGTCAGGTCAAGTCAGGTCAAGTCAGGTCAAGTCAGGTCAAGTCAGGTCAAGTCAGGTCAAGTCAGGTCAAGTCAGGTCAAGTCAGGTCAAGTCAGGTCAAGTCAGGTCAAGTCAGGTCAAGTCAGGTCAAGTCAGGTCAAGTCAGGTCAAGTCAGGTCAAGTCAGGTCAAGTCAGGTCAAGTCAGGTCAAGTCAGGTCAAGTCAGGTCAAGTCAGGTCAAGTCAGGTCAAGTCAGGTCAAGTCAGGTCAAGTCAGGTCAAGTCAGGTCAAGTCAGGTCAAGTCAGGTCAAGTCAGGTCAAGTCAGGTCAAGTCAGGTCAAGTCAGGTCAAGTCAGGTCAAGTCAGTCATAGAACCCTACGTCTTTTCTACATAGCTTACAGAGTGTTCGAACGTTTTCCCATATATTTTGACAGTATCACTTCGTGCTCGATGGATGGCGTTGTTTATTTAACGTCATTTTCTGAATCGCGGTGTTAAGAGTCTCCGTAGAAGAATGACTTTCGCCGAATTCATAATTATCGAGCATTCGGCTCATTTTCAATTGAACACATAATCCATACTAATCGATGCTTAAAAGTATAAATTCGATAGTAACTCTGTCTGTCTGTCCGTCTGTAATTCTGTATGTTACCTTTTCACGCCTGATCCACTGAACGGATCTCGATAAAATTTGGTAAAGAGATAGATGGCATCCCGGCAAAGAACATAGGCAATTATTTTCTCAAAAACAAATTTAAGGGGGGGGGGGGATATAGGGGATGAAAGTTTTTATGGGAAACCTATCATTTTTAGAGTTCCGTAGTCAACAAGGAAGCTTTATAGTTTCGCCATGTCCGTCTGTCTGTCTGTCTGTCCGCGACTTAGCTCAAAAACTTTTAATCGACCAACTTACATGTGCAGTTGCAAAAACCAAAACATTCTGTATGCGAGAACAAGTTTTTTAACTACAATGTTAACACTTTGAGGGACAGTTAATTGATTCAGGCGTGACTTTGCGGAAATCCATTATAAAATACAATAGACGTAGATATATTTAGTAACCTATTCCGCTTGACTATTCTTCAAGAGTCCTAAAAAACCCTGTAAGAAATCGACACGTGTTTCACACGTACTTATATAGGATCGCTGCTCGGCGCCGACCGGCTAGAATCGTTATCAGTGCGATAAGCGCGATTGTTCGCCCCTTATCGCGCTTATCGCACTGATAACGTATATAAGTATATAAGTGGGGGTGACGGGCGATTTGATTCACTTTGCGTCCAGCGCTCTGTGTGGTAACACGTCGCGTTCTGGTTTGCAATTGGTCAATCGTCATCCTGAGGATGCCTCGTTGAGAGGTGAAACACGTGTCGATTTCTTACAGGGTTTTTTAGGACTCTTGAAGAATAGTCAAGCGGAATAGGTTACTAAATATATCTACGTCTATTGTATTTTACTTTGAGGGACAGTAAACGCCCATAGACGTAATAACAATAAAACTTTGCGAAAGTTTGTTTGATAAAATAATTCATCCCAACTACGGAACCCTTCATTGTGCATGGTTCGACACGCACTTGGCCGGTTTTTTTTTAACTTAGAGCTGTGAAAATGTATGCTTTTTGTAACTAACAAAGAGTTACGTTTTTCTAAAACCATCCCTCATGAGGGTAAAAACCCTTCTTTACCCTCTTGATTTTAAAATTCACATGCAAGTACTTATTATTGACATTTTTGCGGGACTCTCTTCAAGAGCGTTAAGGGATTGAGAATATAGTCATAGTCCGTATCTTGAGAATCCGTCCACTCAATCAAAAGTTATTACTACTTGGCTCTTGGCTTGGAACGAAGAGTTTGAGTTTACCAGTGAGTACTTACTCGATAGATGGCGTTGAGCAAATGATGCGATTTTCTTAAGGGGGATGCGCCGGTAGCCCGCGAAATTCAAATCTTAAGTTTTTTGCAATTTGCAAGTCAGTGTCCGGCAGGTTGTATGTTAAAATGAAATTGTTTATTCTGTAAATAGGTTATTGGAATCACTTTTACACGTCGTAATAATTTCAATTTTTTTTAAAATTAAGCTAGATGAGGTCGGCGTTTCCTATCTGACTACTCTGAGAAGAAAGGCCGAAACAAACTCAGTCACAAAACAATGACAATATTAAAACCTCTAATAACAAGTCTAAGACTACGTGGCAAATAATTAATAAGAGTAAATACAATGCCCCGAGAAACTCAATTTCTTGCATCAAATTTGAAAATAAAGATATCACACACCCAAAGGACATTGCCAATACATTTAATAATTATTTTATAGATAAAATACAACCAACAGTTAACGCGGGAACAAACTCAACGTCATTAATTCTTGGCAGAGCACAATCTATGTTTATGGCTCCTTCTACGCCCAATGACATACTAAATATTATTATGAACCTAAAAAACACGAACAGCGTTGGCTACGATGGTATTGCCACAAAAATATTGAAAGCAGTTACATTTGAAATATGTACTCATTTTTGTTTCATTATTAATCTTTGCATAAGTGCAGGTGTATTTCTTGATGCATTAAATAAGTCTATAGTAAAACCGCTTTATAAGAAAGATAATCACGAACTAATGATAAATTACAGGCCGATCGCGCTTATACCAGTTATGTCTAAGGTGTTTGAAAAATACATATATGGTGAAATGAATACCTATTTAGAAAAATATAATATATTAGGTCTTTACCTATGAAATTGCCGTTCTGCAGTACTGGCCATTTCAAATCAAAATAATTTTTGTTTGGCTAAGAATTCTAATTTCAAATTAATTTTATTTTAAAAACATGGATTTTTTTTTCCAAAAGTAGTCATTTCTTTATTGATTAGTGTTACATTTTCATTGCATTTCAATCTTTTTCGTCATCATGGATACGTTAAAAATTCGAGTAATTATGGAATATGAGTACCGTCGTGGCAGCAACGCGGCACAAGCGGCACGCAACATCACCGACGTTTACGGAGCTAACACTACAAACCAACGCACCACCTGTTATTGGTTTGCTCGCTTCCGTTCTGGAAATTTCGACCTGAAAAATGAACCTCGCGGTCGTCCGAAGACTTTGGTCGACAATGACGAATTAAAGGCGATTGTGGAAGCTGATGATACACAATCTACGGCTGAATTAGCAGCAGCTTTCGACGTTAGCGTCAAAACAATATTGGTCCATTTGCGTCAAATTGGCAAGGTAAAAAAGCTTGACAAATGGGTGCCCCACGAACTCAATGATCGCCAGCGCGAAGTACGCGTCGAGACGTGCCTTGCACTGCTCAACAGACACACAAATGAAGGAATTTTGAACCGCATTGTTACCTGCGATGAAAAATGGATTCTGTTTGATAACCGCAAGCGCTCAGCAAGTTGGTTGGATCCTGGTTCAGCACCTAAACAATGCCCTAAACGAAAACTTATCCCTAGAAAAGTGATGGTCACTGTTTGGTGGTCTAGCGCCGGTGTGATTCATCACAGCTTCTTACCAAACGGGGTGAGCATTACTGCAGATGTGTACTGTGAAGAACTGAACACAATGATGGAGAAGCTGGCGCATCTCCAACCAGCATTGGTCAATCGCTCGTCTCCGCTGCTCCTGCACGACAACGCGCGACCTCATACTGCACAGCAGACGGTCTCCAAGTTGCAAGAACTGGGGTTGGGAGCTCTCCGTCATCCGCCCTACTCACCAGACCTTGCGCCTACAGACTACTACTTTTTCCAGAATTTGGATAACTTCTTGGCGGGAAAAAAATTCAATACCCGAGAGGCAGTACAAAATGCCTTTGAAGAATTTGTTGCCTCCCGTCCAGCTGATTTCTTTAAGAAGGGCATCAATAAACTGCCACTGCGATGGCAAAGATGCATTGATTGCATGGGTGATTACTTCGATTAATACAAATAAAAAATTCATGAAAAAAATTCGTTTAAATTTTTTCATACAAAACGGCAATTTCATAGGTAAAGACCTATTATTAAGTGACGAACAAAAGGGATTTCGGAAAAATAAAAGTATAAATTTGGCTATTTATGAGTTTTTATATAATGTCATGCTAAATATAGATAAGAGAACACCAGTTTGTGCCATATTCTGCGACATGACACAGGCCTTTGACTGCGTCCATTATAATTCCCTGGCAGAAAAACTTGAAGCCTATGGTGTTAGAGGCAACGTTTTAGAATTAATCAAATCGTATCTTCGTAGTCGTAAACAAGTTACAGAAATCAGTAATATAAATAAGAAAAGTAAACGTGAAGAAACTTCAAGATCAGAAGAACGAGAAGTTATATACGGAGTACCTCAAGGCAGTGTATTGGGGCCTCCGTTGTTCACTTTGTATATAAATGACTTGCCTAAAATAACTGAACATCCGATGACACTATTTGCTGACGATTGCACTTTGACAATAGCTTGTAATGACATAAATACATATGAAAATGACATTAATAATTCACTAATATCTATTATAAATTGGTTAAATGATAATAATTTAATAATTAATTTAAAAAAGACAAACGTAATGCATTTTAGTCAACGTACACAAACAATCAACAATATTAATATTCAATTTAATAATATAAATGTTAATGAAGCTGACACAACAAAATTTCTGGGACTAATAATAGATTCTAAATTGAATTGGAAACCTCAAATAGAGGCACTTAGTAAAAAATTAAGTAGTGCAGCCTACGCTCTGAAACAGCTTGCTGTGGTTCTCAACACAGATGCGCTAATTACTGCTTACTATGGAGTAGCCGAATCAATTCTTAGATATGGAGTCATCTTTTGGGGGAATAGCACGGATAATGAAATAGCGTTTCGGGCACAGAAAAGGTGCATTAGATCGATGTTTAGACTGCAAACAACGGACAGCTGTAAACCTTATTTTATAGAACGTAAAATATTGACATTGCCATCATTATATATCCTGGAAACAGTAATGTTCATTAAATCCAATACTCATTTATTTCAGCGTTTGTCTGATGCTGTCCCTAGGAATAGACGTGATAATTTCAAACTCTGTGTTCACGGCGCTAAAACAACTCTTATGCGTAAGAGCATCTTTTGCATGGCTCCGACCATTTTTAATAAATTGCCCAAAATATGGAAAACATTAAATAAATCTGCTCTTAAAAGTAAATTGAAGAGTTTGCTAACTGAAAGAGCATATTACAGTATAGCAGAGTTTATGAAAGAGGACAATTTTCTTCGTTTTTGAGATAACAATGTTGTATTTTTGACATGTTATTGTAATTGTAATCTATTGTATTTTTTTAATTGGAATTGACATTTTTTAATGACAGTAATTCATTTTTATTTTTTTACTTTTTATTCCTGACCAATTTATTTAATGACTACTTTGACATTGAATTGTATCTAAAAAAATATGCTTATTGAATTGTAATTATACCTAATCTTTAATGAATAATGATGAAATGTAATTTTGATGAATATTATCACGGTTTATGCACCATCTCTTCCTACCAATTTGTACGCCACGATATGCGGCTGAACATGTTAGAACTTTTCTGTATCCCATTATTATCCTGCATGCAATGTATCATGTACACCATGTTTAAACAAATAAAATTTACTTACTTACTTACTTATTAGATATTTGTGATATATTGCATCCACTTTTACGCAGCGCAATAATATTGGCCCTCGCTTCAATATTAATATGTTTACGTGAAAAGAATAACTACAACACCGCTAATAGATTTATAACACTCGTCAGCCACAATAATCACGAACCAACAGCTTTCTGAGTATAGGTGAATACTCGTAACGAACTGCATCTGTCTACCTCACAGAAATTGAAATAATTTACTTTGTACGTTTTCTGTCTACCTTTAAAACTTTAATTATTTATGTGACCAAGTCGAACGAGACAAAACACTAATGATATCAAACTACTACTAGTAGTTTAAAAAAAAAACAAAAACTTACTATTTAATTATCGAAATACTACATACAGGTACTATAAAAAGCTAACAAAAACTATAAATAGTAATTATAATAATAAAAAAAGGTTAACCGCGGACGAGATTCGATCCTGGCTTGCCATAGTAGCACCTATTAAAGCACATTAATTAACCACTGAGCTAATATACCATTTATATGTTGGTTGAAATAATAAAGTACTATCAGTTGCAGACAAAGTGAGTGTGTGTGCGTGTATATACTCGTAGTATTGAAACAACGTAGAGAAGAAGGTCGTAAGTCAAATCGACTCGTCAATCCATTGCTGTATGAGTTTGCATATCGACTTTTGGAACCTTTGCCACATGTCCGAATCCAAACCTACAACATTTGCGAAATTGAATGGTGGGATATATGTATTGGTCAACGGGAAGAGATGAGTAACAGCAGAAGATTCTTTTGGGTAAGAATTGTCCATCAAACGTAATGACGCAAGTTTCTGTGGGTTCCCACACAATATTCCCGTCTTTCTGGACTTTCCTATTAATTCGACGAACTTTAAGGATTTCTCCACATCCTTAGGGCACAGACAAATATGTAATTGCCTCATCTTCTGATATATCTGAGGGCACACCGGTTAGTACTCCCATCCTTGTGATATTGACCTGAGGGGAAGCAAACTCGACAGATACGCGATTTCTACCAACCCTATTAACCCCACCACGAACTATGTTCGCGATGTTGTTGGTCATTAATTTTTTTCCAAAATTAACTGGGTGTAAAGTGGTGGTACCCGAGTTGGGTTGTGTCTCTATACGGGAGACGTGGACAATGAAAGGAGCTTTATCAATATTGCCGAATATTTAATACGACCAATGTGGCTTTTCTTTTGTTTGTTTGGGGGGGTAGAAGTTAAAATGTCTTCGTTACCGGGACGTTTACGGGAAGATTGGCTGAACTGGGATTGGGGGATTGATACATCCATCTCTGAAATACTACAGACAACATCCGCGAATTGCGGTAGTGGATTTTGGGAAAGAGGAGATGAAAGAACTGGAATGTCGGGGGGATCAGGATCGGGGGGTTTATTTTCATCCATTTTAGATGAAAAGGATAAGAAAAAAAAAACTTTTTACAAAAAAAAAAACAACCGACTTCCAAAAAAAACACAAAAAAAGTGAAAAATAACTCTAATTTCGGAAGTCGGTGTTTTCTTTGCTTTTCAATTTTAGTTTTTTGCCACCGACTTCCGAAAAGTTATTTTTCCGTTTTGAGTGTTTTTTTTTGGAAGTCGGTTTTTTTTTTGTAAAAAGTTTTTATTTTTCACTTTTTAGTTGGGGTATCTACCCCACACTAATTCTAATACCACTAGCTTATGTAAATAACAGTGAAGGAGTAAATGAAAACATCGTCTAGATAAACTAAATGGGAAAAATACGTAATATTGAAGCTAACTCAAAAACTACACAAAGTTAATAAAATTTATATGGGACCACCTCGGAATCATGCCCTACCATACAAAAAAAGAATCATCAAAATCGATTCATAATTGGCGGAGAAATCGAGTAACAAAAATACAAAAAAAAAAAAAACATACAAACGAATTGAGAACCTCCTCCTTTTTGAAGAAGTCGGTTAAATAGGACAATTTCACTACAAACCTGTTAACGAACACAAGGATAACACACTTATTTACTAACAAGTCACTAAAAAGTCAACAAACACAACAAAAAAAATGTTAATAATTCTGAACACACGTGCTAGCCAAGAATACCGTGGCGAGAATCGTGTGTATCAGTTTAGCCTAAACACCTTTTTCTGTATGGAGTTTGACATAAAACTGACACTTGTTCAACACGCGTTGAACAAGTGTCTAAGTTTATAAGGTAAAGCCATAAATAACTAAACTAGAGTAAAGAAGAAACAAATTAATGAACTTAGTGGCGTGCGAAAAATGTATCGTTGTTCGTCATTGATTTTGGAATTTTATTTTATTTAAGTACCTACCTACTCAGTTTGAATTTCCGGCCATTATTTGAGAAAAGTAGGTACTCTAAAAGCCTTGGCTGCAATCAGGTATTGATGGACGATCAACGCTCTAATTGCTGGCCGCGACAGTAATTCACTAATTATTGAAGCTAACTCAAAAATTATGCAAGCAAAGTTAATACAATTTATAAAGGACGGTGGTCCTATATAAATTGTATTAACTTTGCTTGCATAATTTTTGAGTTAGAAATGAAGCATGAGCTACTAATCAAAAAAGAATCATCAAAATCAATTCATAATTGGCGGAGTCATCGCGTAACAAACACAAAAAAAAATAGCATACAGTCGAATTGAGAACCTCCTTTTGAAGTCGATTAATAATATTGTCAATGGCTTCAATTGCATTTTAAAGACGGTCATTTTGCCGACAAGTCCCGGGGTGTTGGGTGTCGCGGTGGTCGTGCAGTCATGCAGTGTCTCCGCAGCGCTATGCTATCTATGACAGCGTGTAACAGACACGCACCTGAGCCGGATTGTTGTCGCATCGCTGCACCTCAAACTCGTGATTTAGACCACAGAGTATATTTACTCTGTCGCGTCTAAATCAGTAGGTACTATAATAATAGTACCTACTGATGTAACCCAAACCAAAGACGCGCGCGTGCACTGTGTGCCTGTGCTGTTGTGCGTTGTTGAAGTTTACTTGTTTATGTTTGTGGTTAAAGGTAGGTACTTTCGGTTACAATCTCTAACTTTGCCGTTCATAGTTTTTTTTTAATACTATGAAATACAACCTCATTTTTGCGGTCGATCTCGAATAAGAAACTACTCACACTTATTCGGCTCTATTCAGCTTATGCCCATAGAAAACAACGATTTTTATGGAGACGCGTAGGTACACATCCGTTCAGCTTTCCGCATCTATTCGGTTTTCGCGGCAAACAATTTTATTGTAAAATGAGGACAAATGTGTTATTATCATAGGAGTGCTATAGACAGAGTTCAGCACTGTTATGCCGCGTTCAACGCTGTTCCGCCGCATTCAGCGTCTAACGCAGCGGAACAGTGCTGTACACGGATGGTTCTCGAGATAACACGATATGACGGCTTTTTTCATTCTTACGACGCTGTACGCGGCTGATAGAAGTAGAACTGTATAAGTGTGACCAGGGGGCCTACCACCAACTGTTATAGCAGTATTATTATAATCTTACTTTGACTTTTCGTACAATGGTACCGATTCTCTTGTCCACCGAACTAAACTAACTAAACTATCACTAAAATTCCTTACTTTTGACTATGGGAATCTTGTAGCTATTCTGCCAAATAAATTCTCTAAATTTAAAACTTATTTTGACAACTAAAATCGAATTTGACAACCGCGCGCCTCCACTTGGTACTTGTTTTCCCTACCCCGTGTTTTTTTTTTAGAGCTAGTGGCGCGCATGCACTGCAGCCTCGACGTGTTTGAAGGGAATTTTTCAGTATTTGTATGGAAAATAACGAAAAAAAAATAAAAAAAATTACCAACATGTTGAGAATTAGGGGTTATTAAGCGTTTCCTAAAGGGGGTCGAAATTTTCATTATTTTTGCGATAGGACACACCATTTTCGAGATATAAGCAAAAGAAAATAAAAAAATACAGTACTGTTTTTTTGTAACTGAAGTCGAGGTGTTGGTTTGAATTTTAGTTCATGACATCTAATTTTATTCCACACATTTTTAGTCGCGATTAAATATAGTCAGATTTAGTTAGTGGATTTTAGATATAGGACAAAATTTTAGGTTAAATCGTCAAGTTCAGAATAGCATTTTCGCTAAACTAATCTCAATGCCATCTTAGTGCTGTCAAACTAAATTATAGTTAAGTTGTGTCATTTAAAGACTATTTCAGAATGAGTTTGATCGTTTGACAGGACTAAACTAAATTTTAGTGATTTTTAGTTTAGTTTAGAGAATTTTGTGACAAGAGAATCGGCACCCATGACGTCCTTAAAATAAAATTATTTTAATGTTGAAACAATGTTATTTTCTTAGCGGTTTTGGTGACGTCACCTCTAATAGTTCATTCTATTCGTACCACGACGTGACTTTTGACAACTAACAGTATTGTTTTTACGTCAAATTTAGCAATCATAAAAAAGTTACTCGACGGAAATATTATTGTTTTGCAAATTACACTCTAAAAAGTAAGTAAAATGTATTTATTTACGTAAACTTGCCGAACACATTGTGTATCTAGAGATTTTAGTACATGTGCAATTAATTTCTTGTTTGATTCTAGATGGCAAATGCATACGAAATATTTGAGTTTTTGGAAGCTGATAACGCAGAAGTCAACTTACAGTACAAACAAGGGGCGTCATATGCAGCTACGTAAGGAATGCAACAATTTAGACGGAACGGAGTTTGTAATGCGTAGACTCACAAAGGATGACTCACACCACTGATGAAGAACCCTACAAAATCTACAGAGAGACATTGTTATTGTAGTTTAGTAAAATAGTGCATTGTTCGGCAAATTTACGTAAATAAATACATTTAGTAGGAATATTGGGTGTTTTGAACGGATATTGAAAGCAAAAATCACATTATGTAACAAATCATTTTTATTAGGTACCTACCTACGTAAGTATAGCAATTTCAACGTCAGACGAGGTAGAAGTACGTAGATAGTATTTCATCCAAAAAAGATGCAGATCGGCCCACATCTCATCGAGATACCGCCGCCGTGCCCTTGATTAAAAAGCGTTCACAAGTTACCGCACATCTATAAAGCTTCGGACAATGTCTTCGCACATTGCGTTAAAATCTTACAGAACAATTAACACAACATAGGTACTTCTGGAGTAAATGCTGTACCATCTTGATGATTCCATATTCATTATAATACTTCAATTACACACAGGAAAAGCAGAAATATGAAATTGATGTAATTTGAAAGAAACTGAAATAATTATTTGTTGTCCCTTGACACTTGTCTTGTCTTTCTGATAGTGTCAGATAGTAATGCGCCTCGATTTTATTTAACTCGTTACTCCAGTAAATTAAATAAAAGCTCGAGTTCATTTTGTCTCGAGGTGCCACTCGATTTAGCCGTGATTAAATAAATATAATCAACACTGTACCGTCATTCTTATTCTATAATTCATTAAGTAGGTAGGTAATAAACCAGGAAATAGATTTATTTCGAGTTATAAACCGTCAAAATACTGGATTTTGTAAACTCTGTGACTGTACACAGTCACAGAGTTTGTAAATACACGATCTGTGGGTTAGTAATATTCAAATACCAAATAAGTTTTTTCCTAGTTGATCCGGGGATACACGACGTATTTTTTTTAATATGCCGCTCTTTTTCACTCTCAGCTTTCACTAACTTGTAATTTGACATTAAAATCGTCATCGTATCGTCATTGATTATCAGATTTTGAGTGAAATGTGAGTAGGAGAAAACGCTCTTTACAAAGCCGAACAAAGCCAATTTTGTGTGTGCGTTTCAAACGCACAAATCTGTTGGAAACCTCCCTGTAGTTCTTCCTTAGATTCAAGTCGAATTGAGTTTTCAAATAACATAATCGGGACAATCGAGTGTCTGAGTAACATAACTAGAGTCAAACTGACAAATAATTAAAAACTACAATCCGTTTCACGTCAATTTTAAATTACTTTCCGCGAGATTATGCAAACTTAAAAATGGCAAAATTAAACACAGGAGGACCTGCTGCAGCGTCAATGGTATTTTTTTTACCTAAAATAAACAGATGTGGTAAGAACCACGAACTATAATTTTAATTTTTTTTTTTTTCATGTCGTCGTTTAAAACGCTTCAATACATGAATTTCCTTTGAATTATGACATTGACGCCAAATCAACGCTATATTCGTACAGCGTTGTCTCTTTTCTACATATTATAGCAGGCAATAGACAATCATTCGTTCTTTCCCAGCACTAAGCAGGAATAAAACAATATTAAAAGATGAAGCTAATGGTACGAATATGAGTAATGTTATTTTAAGCTTGAAACAAAACCTTGACTTGACCAAACTCGAATTTATACACGAGTAACTATTCGAGCATTAATCGAATCGAAATTAGGCTTTGATATTAAGAACGGCAGGCACCAAATTACACATTTACTATATATGGATGATTTAAAACTATATGCTAATAAAAATAAAGATTTAAACGATTTATTAAATATCACAACAACATTTTCAAAAGACATAAGAATGGATTTTGGACTAGACAAATGCCGGAAACTAAATATAGAGAAAGGTAAGATTATAGAAGGTAACTCTACAGACACTGATGAAGTGATAGAAGCGATGAAAGACGAAGAACTGTATAAATATTTAGGTTACAATCAAGCACGATTGTTAGAACATAGGACTATTAAGGATAAACTAAAAACAGAATACAATAGTAGGTAGAATACATTCGTTATGCAAAATGCACCTATCTAGTAAAAAAATATTCAAATCCATAAATACGTTCGCGATTCCTATACTTATTTATTCTTTCGGTGCAACAAAATGGTCTAGCACAGAATGACATACTCTTGAAGTTAAAACAAGAACCACAATAACACAACATAGATATCATCATCCCAAGTCAGCAATAGAAAGAGTTATAATGTTCAGAAAAGAAGGTGGGACTAATCGAAATATCACATCTTCATAAAAGACAAGTCATAAACTTAAAACAATTGTTCATGCGGAAGAAAAACAAAACCAAAAAAATCAAAATCAAAATATTTTATTTCACATAAGCCTACATGGGCACTTATGAAACGTCAGAAGCTAGGTGCACGGTTCCAATTGGTCGTTTCCTATGGAGAAGAGCCGGCAAGGAACTCCACGGTTACTCTTTTAAAAATAATTGGCTATGACAATATTTTCAAATTACAGTGTTAGTAGGCATGGAAGGACAATGTAGGCCTTTCGACAAGTAAGTACCAGGTACTTAACAAAATAGATGTTCAGTAAATCTACAGTCCAATAAGCCTACAAAGTTCTCACATTCACAAAATAGAAAATAATCTATATAAAAGACAAACAATAAAAAAAAACCTATTTCAGCCAAATGAAGTGATTGCTATTACAACTGTAACAAATTGAATAATTATCATGTCCACAAAAGCCACTAGGAGTTGAAATTAAATTGGAGGTATCTATAATAATAGGAATAATGTCAAATACAATGATTATGTCAAGGATGAATGTAAAGAAAATAAACATGGTAATTTGGGAGCAGTTAATAGACTCTTACATAATTATGCCGTTTATAAGGTACCAGGGAAGCCACATGTGCAGAAGGAATTATTGCCAAACTTCCTTGTCATCAACGTAGTCTTTAATCTTATAATATGCTTTTTTGATAAGGACACGTCTGATATAGGTTTTAAACTTTCCATCGCTAAGTTCTGTAACCGACTTTGGCAACTTGTTATAAAAGCGGATACTGTTTATAAGAAATGACTTGCTTGTTTTAGTTAATCTAAATTTGGGTATGACAATTTCGTGTCTACTTCGTGTATTTATATTATGGAAATCGCTTCTTATTTTGAAAAGTCCTAAGTTTTTGCGAACATACAAAATACTTTCAAAGATATAGAGAGAAGACAGAGTCAGTATATCAATTTCTTTGAATTTGTTTCTAAGGGACTCGCGAGGACTCATTTTACTAAACACCAGTCAATTACACAAAACAATTATAGAGATAGACAAACAGTATACACCACTGAACCTTAGCGATGATAGCAATATTGAGACAGTAGATATAGCGAGACATAGAGAAGAGATACACAGGAAGTGGAGACAAAAAGAACTACATGGAAGACATCCCAACGATTTACACCAAACATATGTACATAGGTAAAGAGGCTTCTAACAAATGGCTAAGTTAAGTAAGCTGTTTCCTGAAACAGAAGGGTTTATGTTAGCCATTCAAGATCAAGTCATAGTCGTTCTGCATTCACAGTGTACAGACGTGCTCGATAGCAATATTTAATAATTACCTACTTTAAAAATAGTGACCTCCTTTAGTGCATTACTAACGTAATGCAACTGTAATTTTGCAAAGTGTGTAGTTTTAGCGAATAATGGACGCGAAATAGTGTAATCGTAAAAATACAAAATGGATAACAGCCCCTTTAATCCAAGGGGGCCAATGCACCCCACCGCCTCACCGTCGAGGATGACGACGCAAAACCCAGCCCTTGAGTCGGAGACGGTTGAAGTTATTTCAACGCCTGAGATTCAGAAATGGATGTCAGCAATCGAACAGAACTTAAATGAAGTTTGCGCTATTGCCGCGGAAAGCAAACTCAACTCGGAGCAGAAAATGAAAATTTCTACCCTATGCCGTAAAGTAGGATCTGGCACCTCACAAATGGCAGTCCTATACCAGTCTCTCAAACAAAAAGCCATTCAGGCGTATAATGTGGTTGATGACCTTCAAGAAAAACGCGACCTAATGGAACAGATTTCGGAACTCAGGCAGACAATTAAGGATTCTGGATCTACGAGAAATGGTTCGTTTGCCGATATGGTGAAGAAGGGAGCAAATGATTTCGTTCGACCCAATAATCTAAGCTCTATTGCCATTTATCCCAATGATAAATTAAAAACAAGTGTCCAAACAAAAGAACTCGTGCAAACAATCATACGGCCCGAGCAAATGAAGCTCCACGTTCGAGGTGTCCGGAATACAAAAAATGGAGGCGTAATTATCAGTACCGAGACGAAAGATGACACTGATAAACTGAAGCAAGCAGTTCACCTCTCTCTATCTGGACTTACCACCGCCGAGCCCAACAAGCGCAAACCTAGGATCGTGGTTGTAGGAGTGCCGACTTCCTTGGCTGAAAATGAGGTGTTCAGATGCATTTTCGAACAAAACGTAGCCGACAAGTTACCAGAGATGTCCTTGGAATCCTTCTTGACCTTCATAAAATTAAGCCACAAATCGGGGAAGAGAGATGCTACGACCTGTAACTACGTTGTTGAAGTTTCAGCCGATATACGGAAAGCCCTAATCCCTCAATCAAGGCTTTTTATAAATTGGACGTCCTGTCCTGTCAGGGACTTTACATTGGTAACAAGGTGTTATAAATGCCAACAATATGGCCATGCAGCAAAATCTTGCCGAGAGATCGTGTCTACGTGTGGTCAATGCGGTGACGCAGGCCATTCGTTGTCCGAATGCGCGAAGAAAGCAGACATTCCGAAATGTGCAACTTGCTCACGCTTTAAAAAGCCTAGTGGTCACAAAACAGGAGACCCTGAATGCCCTGCTAGGAAAATAGCAGAATTCAGATATATTAACTCCATCGATTATGAGGGCACCTAGTGCGTCATAACTCAAGGCCTGACTTCCGTAACTCATGTAGCTGACTCAACATATATCCCTGGCCACTGCGCTGTCCTACTTACCTTGCCATTTGTCGACCGCTTCAAAAATCGAATGTAGCCTTGATTGATTTATGCAATATTTGTTTTAACCCAGTTAATGATACTGCAGACGCAATCGTAATCGTGCAACTAAGTGCAAACAGCTTAATTATTAGTGTTTAAGTAAATTATAACATAGTAAATTAACTAGCTATCTCACTATTTTTAAAACTTATGTTAAATATTGTTAAGAAATCAGTTGTCCTAATAGTAATCGTAAGAACTAATGCCGCCTGTGATACAGGTTTATCCTAGTACAGGCATCATACTTTGTAATACCTACATTATTTCTAAGCTTTACAATGTATTTTACCAATTTTATTTTTTGAATAAATTTATTATTATTATTATCTTCTTTTATTTCATAAAGTTACATATAAATTACATTTTTAAATATTAGAATATAAAAATATAAAAACATTTAAAAATATAAAAAATAGTAGCCCACCGGTATCGGGAACAGGGTCCAAGCTACCGGCGGTCAGGGCTCCAGAGAGAGGAACCTTCTAACAATACGGGCCGTGTCCAGAAGTACCGCTTTCTGGATCAAGCCCTTAATCCAGCTGCCTAACGAGAGCCTCCGTAGATGTTGGTCGAGGCTCTTGGCAATTAAGCCATTGGCTGATACGACTATCGGCACAATGATCGCAGAGTCCACATCCCACATGTCGACAACCTCGTGAGCCAAGTCAAGATACTTGATTTGTTTATCTTTCTCGGCCTTCACGAGGTTCTCGTCATGCGGGACCGTTATGTCAATGATCATTGCGCGCCGCTCTGTTCGATCCACCACCACTATATCAGGCTTATTGGCAACAATAGTCCTGTCAGTGATGATGGATCGATCCCAGTACAATGTGATATTTCCATTTTCGAGAACTGGGTCGGGCACGTACCTGTAGTACGGCACTTCCGATTCCACAAGGCTATACTTTAGAGCAAGTTGCTGATGGATAATCCTGGCTACAAGGTTGTGTCTATGCAAGTACTCTCCGTTAGCTAGGCGAGAACACCCGGAGATGATGTGTCGAATTGATTCTCCCGGTCGGTGGCATGCCCGACAGATGTCAACCGTTCCGTCCTTCACAATAAATCTCCGGTAATTGTTCGTCATGATAACTTCGTCCATAATTGCACAGACAAAACCTTCGGTTTCCCCAAAGAGGTCACCGAAACGCAGCCAGGCTACGGACGCTTGTAGATCTACATCGGGTCCATGTAGGGCCCGGAAAAAGCGTCCGTGAAGCTCCTTACTCTGCCATACCTTCCTGCGATCGTTAGTGTCAAGCACTACAGGCTTGCGCCAGTTCTCTTTCGCCAAGGAGAGCGGGGTGAGGCCCTTGTCCACCGCGACCACATCTCGATGCATCCCCACGTCGGCTTCTAGGAAATATTCCCTGAGACTGCATATCTCGCGATTGTGGAGGGTCTTAGCGTTTAAAAAGCCTCGACCTCCACACTTTCGCGGGATATACAGTCTCATTACCGATGACCGCGGGTGATGCATTCGGTATGCAGTCAGCAGCGTACGGACCCTCCTATCCAGGGCGTCAAGTTCGGTCTGAGTCCATTTGAGTATGCCGAAAGAGTACATCAAAACCGGCATGACCCAACCGTTGAAGGCGCGCACCTTGTTTCCGCCTGATAGAAGACTATTAAACACTTTCTTCAGGCGGCCAAAGAAGCGCTCCTTCAACGATTGCTTCATGTCAGTAACATTGATGCCTAACGCTTCCGACATACCCAAATACTTATAGGTTTCGGATGCGGAGAGGGCTCTAAGGTATATGGAATCCGAGAGTTGGATCCCTGCGGATTCCACAATCTCCCCTCGCTTTACATGCATGACCGTACATTTGTCCACACCAAATTCCATCCTGATGGCTCTACTGAAAGTTTCAGTTACTTTCAGTAGCTCCATCAGTTGTAAATTGTTGGGGGCAAAGAGTTTTAGGTCATCCATGTAGAGGAGGTGAGATATAACCTGACCACCTCTCCTCAGCCGATAGCCTAGACCTGAGTCCTCCAGCAGTGTGCTTAGAGGATTCAGGGCCAAGCAGAACCAGAGTGGACTCAAACTATCGCCCTGGAATATACCTCGCTCGATCCTTATTGGTTCGCTGTTCCTTTGGATATTTCGACATCCTGGATAGCGAAGGACCGTCCTCCATTGCCCCATACATGACATCAGGAAGGTGCGTAGAGTTGCATCTACTTTATACAACTCCAGCACCCTTATGAGCCATGTATGTGGCACCGAATCATAGGCCTTCTTATAGTCTATCCAACATGTCGATAGATCCTTTCGGGAACGACGAACCTGTTGGCTAATGGCCATATCAATGAGGAGTAGCTCCTTAGTACCGCGGGACCCGTTCCTACATCCATTTTGAGAGGCAGACATGATGGAGTTCGTGTCTATATGTTTATTAATTTTAGCTCTCAAAATGGATGTAAGAACTTTATAGACCGTCGGTAAGCACGTGATCGGCCTATAATTTTTGGGCTCCGCGGTGCCACCAGATTTGTGGAGCAGGTGGGTAACTCCTGTCGTTAAGAATTGGGGTAGCGAACCAGACTCCAATGCAGTCTGGTACTGGGTCGCCAAGCGAGCGTGCGACCCTATGAACCATTTTATCCAGAAGTTGTGCAGCCCGTCCGGCCCTGGAGACTTCCAGTTGGGCAACAGGCGGACTGCACGGGCTACATCTTGGGGGCAGATGGTAATGATGTTATTATTATTATTATTATAAACACAAAAAAATATAGAAAATACATAATAAAAGATAGTACAGTAAGAAATGATTTATGCAGAAAATGTCACACCAAACCTGAAACAATACAACATATCACAGGAGCTTGTATCACACTAACCCAAAACGACTATACGCATAGACATAATCAACTTGTTAATATCGTACATCAAAAACTCGCAATTTAGTTGCGAGTTAGACCAACTCATGCAAGATCCCTACACACCATACTACAAGTACACGCCTAGACCTGTTCTAGAAAACCAATTAATAGGGGTCATTCTCAGACGGCTCAAATACGCGTGTCCGGGTCGGAATTCAGTACGAAATGGATAACTAACAACTTGATATTTTTTTCTATAACAGGTACGATCAAAAATTAAGAGGATGTTGTTTTTTAAATAAATTAAATATAAGTTGGTTTAAAAAAATAAAAACCTAGAAAATATTGACCTCGGTGCCGCGTCCGGCCCCGTCTTGCGGCGGAAATTATTTTTTATCTTTTTTACTTCAATACATGGTGCTGTTTTGCATGTGTTCACAAACAACCAGATACTTATCAACTCAATTTATAATATGTCTAAGCCACAGTCTAAGCCATAAAAGGCCTCAGTAGACAAGTTACAACTGGTTGTCTTCACGTCCGCCGTTTCGAATTAATATCAGTGGCGCGCACCGATCCGTTTATATCCTGTATTCTAGTGACTGCAAGAATAGTAAGTTCGAGTAATACAAAGACAAACTGTCTGTGAGTCGCGCCGCATCGGTGGTAAGGATAACACGTCTATGCGTCTCCGTGCCACTCTTTTATTAAGGTACGTAATCGTTTTCGGTGGCTTGGTATACCCTTAACATTGATTTCGGTGAATCCATTTTATCCACAACTATTTGAATTAATATTTTTAAATTATAAGAAAAGTATGTCTTATAAGTATTCGATTTCAATAAAAGTAATTAATATTCAAAAATCGGGTTACTTTTGAAAATATCTAGGATTTTGCTAATTATTTTGATTTCAGTGGCATTGATTACGGTGTTTTCAGTGGAAATAAGTGAAGAAAGAAAGAAAGAAAATTTTTTGCCACCGACTTCCGAAATTAAAGTTATTTTTCAGTTTTGAGTGTTTTTTTTTTTTGGAAGTCGGTTTTTTTTTGTAAAAAGTTTTTATTTTTCCCTTTTTAGTTGGGGTACCTACCCCACACAAATTCTAATACCACTAGCTTATGTAAATAACAGTGAAGGAGTAAATGAAAACATCGTCTAGATAAACTAAGTGGGAAAATACGTAGTATTGAAGCTAACTCAAAAACTACACAAACAAAGTTAATAACATTTATATGGGACCACCTCGGAAGCATGCCCTACCATACAAAAAAGAATCATCAAAATCGATTCATAATTGGCGGAGAAATCGAGTAACAAACATACAAAAAAAAAAACACAGACGTATTGAGAACCTCCTCCTTTTTGAAGAAGTCGGTTAAAAAGAAGATTGATGAATTGAAGACTGTCAACGAACGCCAACGAAAACAGATTGTAGATTAAAATACCGAAGTGCTGCGTTAAGAAAATATGAACCTACAAGTAAAACCAATATCTACTGAAGACTATATGAAACAACAACATGAAACAGACGCTATAAAAACAATTAATAAAACAAATTACCTATTTAAAAAACAAAAAACCCGACTGCAAAAACTAATAACCGAAAAGAGAAAAACAAACATTGAACTTTGTTTTTTGTAAGTTATTGCAGGCAGGGACAGCCCAATAACCTGAAATATGGTGATCTTTTTTTTGTCCCCGCCTGCAATAAGCAATAAGTTTTTGCAGTCGGGTTTTTTGTTTTTTAAATAATTTGTTTTATTTCAAGCTTTTAAGTTTTATTAATATATATATTTGGAATTAACTCATTACTAGCTTTTATTTGATACCAATATTGTTATAATTTATTTTTAAAAAAACCTTCCCCTCCGTTTTTTTTGTATTTTCCTATTAAATATATTATAAAAATATAGCCTATGTAACTATCACAATTAAGACGAACCTAACGACACCTCGTATGTTAAAATCCATCAAGCCGTTTAGGCTACAAAGCGTGCCGAAGAAATATACAAAATACAAACATACATATATATACAAAATACAAACATACATACATACTCTCGAAAAACATTACCCTCCTTCCGGGGCAGTCGGGTACAAATAATGTGGAGAGTTTTTTATGTTCCTATATTGTTAGTTTAAGACTAACTACTATTTTTAATTACTTTTTAATTTAACGCTTCCTACCAAAGTTGATTTTTGTAAATTTTCCTTTATCGTAATAAACGGGACTTAAGTCTTGATAAAATAAAACGTTTTATTGTAAAATTAACCTGCAATTTCTTACAGACCATATTTTCATAGTAGTACTTAGGCAGTTTATAAAAAAATGTCTTTGATATATAAATTATTTGTTATATTTGATTTCAGTGATAAGAATATTGATTTCGGTGGAGACCATTTTTAAATACTTTCATATCCATTCGGTCTATACGACTCCCTCTACTACTACTACTTTAAATTAAATCTAGATTTGATATTTCATGTTAGTAACGCCTAAATAAAAAAAAACAAAATTGCCACCGAAGTCAACCAAATAATGAGTGTCCTGATAATGACCCATAGATATAGCAGTCCCAAATACTAATTACGTACAAAAAACTATCACAGAAAAAATCAGGCAGTATACAGAATTACAAGAGGAAATTACCAGAGTTTGGAAAATGAATAGAGTCACTATAGTCCCAATAGTAATATCAACAACAGGTGTTATCCCGAAACAAATATTCAATTGTTTGAATGCACTCGATCTATCCACATACACTTACCTTTCATTACAATAAAAGTTAAATTAAAAATTTTAAAAACCCCCGACAAAAACAAAGCATTTAAAAACTAAAAAAATAATATGTACTGGCCCTTTAAGTTGTAGGTAATATTTTGATCCAAGCGTCGTCGCGTCGGGGGACGGCTAATGAAAACGCCAACATACACTAGGAATAATGAATATATGCTATTGTAGAAAGGATAGCTGCTGCCACTTAAAATAGATTTAATTAGGCCCATTTTTAAACAGGGAGTGCACTCAGATTACGCTAACTATAGACCCATCGCTATCTTATCAGTAATCAATAAAATAGTGGAGAAAATAGTAGTCGGTCAGGTTGGCGAATTCTTAGAGCAGAATAATATACTGGCAGATGCACAACACGGTTTTAGGCGCGGTCGTAGCACAACATCAGCACTATCACAGTTCTCGGAAGACATGAATAGCAGTCTGGACCAGGGTCATCAGGTCCTGGCGCTGTTCATCGATTATAAAAAGGCGTTTGACACCTTGGACCACGAGGTGTTGTTGCAGGCCATGGATGAGAGTGGGATCAGAGGGCCCTCGAACAAATGGTTCCGGAACTACTTGACTGGCAGAACCTTACAGACCTGCATTTCGGGAGTGGCTGGTAAAGAAGCTGCGGTCAACCTTGGCGTTCCTACTGGTTCCGTATATGGACCAGTTGGCTATGTCATGCATGTCAATAGCGTCAGTAATGTAGTTGAGAAATGTCGGGTTTATATGTATGCGGACGACATGTGCCTTATATACTCATCAAAGAACATACAGGAGGTTAGGGCTGTGCTGCAAGCTGACTTCGACAATATTACCCGATGGGCGCACGATAACGGTATTATACTAAATCTAGGTAAGACGAAAGTGATGCACGTGCACTCGCCGCACAACCTTGTGGCTAAAAATGTCGGCAGTGTGGATATAGGTATCGTGGGCCTACGATTGCATGCACGTCGGAAATGTCAACTGTGTCTGTCAAACGGTTGAGTATGTCAGTAAATTTAAGTATCTAGGTCTGTGGGTGGACCGTAATATGAACTGGAAGACACAGGTTGATACAGTGTGTACAAAGCTTAGGTCCGTGTTAAGTAAGTTCTATATTTTAAAGGCGCCGTTGAATAGGAAAACGCTGCGTGTCATTTATTTTGCCCTCGCCGAGTCATTGTTAAGCTATGGATTGAATACTTATGGCCGTACATTTAAAACCTATTTGAACAGTGTAAAATCGCTGCAAATTCGATTTATGAAATACCTTGTTAACCCAAAACTAAAACTCGAGTGTAAAGAAAATTATGAAAAACTTTTTGTTGTATGTAAGGTGCTTCCTGTGCATGAAAAGGTCAAGTACTTGGTGGTTCTAGAGCAGTTCTATAACGACCAATTCAAAGTACATGTGCAAAACACTTACAATACTAGAAGTGTTAGAGCACGTAAACTCGTGCGAGCACCAGTAAAAAATTACTATGGCAAAGAACCAATAAGTATTTGACCCCTACACTGTTTAATAATATCGACTGGCTGAGAAGAGATAATATTGTAATTAGCAGGCGAACACTGGGGAGTAAATTAAAGGCTGAACTGCTGAATGAAATGGTCACAACATGTGACAATAATTAATCGGCTGAGGGAAAATGAACTGAAGTACTAAAAAAAAAAAAAAAAAACTATGTTTCTACCTAAGTACTTAGATGTTTAATTAGATCGTGTAAAACAAATGTTTTTAAGACGAGCGCTAATCCTGCCGACAAACTGCCACGCAGTTTGGCAGGTTTATAAAAAATGTACAATGTTTGGTCCAAATAAATGATTTATTTATTTATTTTATTTGTTAATTTCCTATTTTCATGAGCCGTCCCCCGACGCGACGACGCTTGGATCAAAATTTTTCCTACAACTTTTATATTAAACTTACAAGGGCCAGTACATATTATTTTTTTACTTTTTAAATGCTTTGTTTTTGTCGGGGGTTTTTTAAATTTTTAATTTAACTTTTATTTCCAGCTTTTTAAATTTCATATTATATTACTAGTAGAAACGCTATGATCAACCCGCGCCTCGCCGAAATCTGTGTAGCTGTACGTACTTTTGCCACAGTGAAGCTAGTTTCTAATTTAGTATCATTTTTCTTTCCTACTCCATCATCAGACCCTGATCACCATCCATCCGTAACCTATTTCTTGAGACCTTTCCAATGAGCCCAAACAGTATCGTGTTTGGGCTCTGCTGTAAGTTGGTGAGGGCGTTGGGTATCCTGCATCCAGGTGATGCTGTAGCATCAGTTCAATGTTACTATATTCTTCTAATATCATTGAAGTAAGAGAATTCTAAATTTCCTATCGATTAGCCCTGTGAAAGATGCTCACATCCATTCATCAACTGGAAAAGAGCTGATAATCTTCAAATGGCTGAACCGATTTTCTTGAATAATAGCTAAGAACACTCTCGATCAAGTCACCTTTCAAACAAAACAAAAAAAAACAAAATCGGTTCAGCGGTTTGGCAGCTACGATGGAACAGACAGACACACAGATACACACGTTAAACTTATAACACCCCTCTTTTTCAGTCGGGGGTTAAAAAGCTGCCATATTAAACACTTGCCGCATAGTAAGAATGTTTTTACAATTAGACTTTGATAATAATTTCACTGCAGTACAGAGCAATTTACCTTCCCAGAATAACAATTAGAATCTCACGTTGTTTCATACCCGTGAGATTAAAAAAATACCAGAAACTAACCTGAGAAAAATAAATTTGAAAACCAAAATAATAATAACCCCACAGCCGCCGTATCTCTACGTTGACGTCGTGGAGGGGCTTGCGCGCTCCGAACTCTGGGTGTGAGCCGGCAGAGTTTACTTTGCCGGAACGGGTCTAGAGTGAGGAGCCAGACCAAGAGAGATACAAAAACCCGCAGGGAAGCATGTGGCGAGCTGTTGCGCAATTGCGACCCCACGGACCCTATCTCCCGGGAGAAGTCTTGTTCCTCACCTCTGGCTTGCCTTTATTGGTCGGCTGGAGTGAACAATGGCAAGGAACAGAGCTCCCACCTCATTCTGGCTTTGATTGGCCGGCTTGAGTGGAGATTCGAAAGAGCAAACGTGCTCGGAGGAAGGAAGTATTTCAGTAAGTGCTCGTATGGATCTTGACCATCTTCCGGGCTCTGGGATTGTTCTGAAAGCCGTGGAATACCTCTCCACTCCTCAAGCACCTCAGGAAGTGTTGCCCCCTTGTCACTACGTCACTATGTGCTAAGCGACTGTTTTCGGGGGCCCATTATTGAGTCTGCAAGTCACCCCCTGCCATTTTATCCGTGTATATATAAAACATTGATCAGGCAGGGGCCATAGTCTTTCCATAGTTCTAAATAGCCAGTCCACTATAGCCATCCAAACCCATAACCCAATATGTTTTGTTTCCATGTTCTGCAATATTCCTACACCAACCGGACCAGACTTTATGTATGTTATTGTTAATACAGATTTTGGAATAAATAAATTTAAAAACAAAAAGTCTGTAGCTGGCAAAAAGGTCAGTCGAACTGTCAGAACAACAAAAAAAAGGCTTTTGTTGGTCTGAGGTTGAATTTATGTTACGTTATTGTAGCATAAGTTCTTACAACAAGTTTTGCCTCGCAAGTGTGTTAAAAAACGTCGTATGATAAGCGTGTGCATCATTACACACTCGGACTCGGCTACCTAATAATAACGCCTCGGGTGTTATAACTAATACAACACGTTTGTATCACGATGTAGTACTATTACGCATAATTATGTACCTACAGTATTGTTTTTATCGATGTCCTACATGCCTATGGCCCATTTAGGACGACTTGCACAAAATCAGAAGAACGTCGGGACGTTTCTCCATCCTGCGATATTCCGATAAGTGGTGTTAGAACATTTTGTATTATATGCGCGATAAATATACGCCTATTAATGGTGGAGAACACGTTAGAAATAGGTATCGCACGATAAAACGCAGCTGTGTGCAAGGAATCGGGACGCATTCTCACAATAACGCTTTCGTTATAATATCGCGCGATAAAAACGCGTGATAGAGGAGAGAGTACCTACAGTAACTAATAAGTAGGTACTAGTAATAGCAATATCAAAAAAGATTGATTTGAAGGCAACCTTGCAGTCGAGGCTCCCCAATTGGAGTCCCTCAATATACAGTGGCCAGTGGTAGTGGTAGGATGTGAGTCAGTATGTCGGGGTAATCGGAGTTGGATGTGTGCGGGGTCTCGGAATCCTCACAAAAAGTTGGACGCGCGACGTTCTGTGTCAACGGCGTCGCTCCCCTCCCCCGCCCTCCGCGCGGTCGTTAACAGCGCGAGTGAAGACTGAAGACGGATGTGTGTCGCGCATCACGCTGAACCCGCGTCGCTTAGGGTGTGAGTCACGGCGTGTAATGAGGCGCCCGCACTGTCTACCGTACACAATGTAGGTAGTTACGTAGAGTCTGGCCAACGAAAGAATGATGCCACGAAATGTATGGAAGCTGGTACCCGGTCCAATAGGAATAAATAATATTAGGTCTTTACCTATGAAATTGCCGTTCTGCAGTACTGGCCATTTCAAATCAAAATAATTTTTGTTTGGCTAAGAATTCTAATTTCAAATTAATTTTATTTTAAAAACATGGATTTTTTTTTCCAAAAGTAGTCATTTCTTTATTGATTAGTGTTACATTTTCATCGCATTTCAATCTTTTTCGTCATCATGGATACGTTAAAAATTCGAGTAATTATGGAATATGAGTACCGTCGTGGCAGCAACGCGGCACAAGCGGCACGCAACATCAACGACGTTTACGGAGCTAACACTACAAACCAACGCACCACCTGTTATTGGTTTGCTCGCTTCCGTTCTGGAAATTTCGACCTGAAAAATGAACCTCGCGGTCGTCCGAAGACTTTGGTCGACAATGACGAATTAAAGGCGATTGTGGAAGCTGATGATACACAATCTACGGCTGAATTAGCAGCAGCTTTCGACGTTAGCGTCAAAACAATATTGGTCCATTTGCGTCAAATTGGCAAGGTAAAAAAGCTTGACAAATGGGTGCCCCACGAACTCAATGATCGCCAGCGCGAAGTACGCGTCGAGACGTGCCTTGCACTGCTCAACAAACACACAAATGAAGGAATTTTGAACCGCATTGTTACCTGCGATGAAAAATGGATTCTGTTTGATAACCGCAAGCGCTCAGCAAGTTGGTTGGATCCTGGTTCAGCACCTAAACAATGCCCTAAACGAAAACTTACCCCTAGAAAAGTGATGGTCACTGTTTGGTGGTCTAGCGCCGGTGTGATTCATCACAGCTTCTTACCAAACGGGGTGAGCATTACTGCAGATGTGTACTGTGAAGAACTGAACACAATGATGGAGAAGCTGGCGCATCTCCAACCAGCATTGGTCAATCGCTCGTCTCCGCTGCTCCTGCACGACAACGCGCGACCTCATACTGCACAGCAGACGGTCTCCAAGTTGCAAGAACTGGGGTTGGAAGCTCTCCGTCATCCGCCCTACTCACCAGACCTTGCGCCTACAGACTACTACTTTTTCCAGAATTTGGATAACTTCTTGGCGGGAAAAAAATTCAATACCCGAGAGGCAGTACAAAATGCCTTTGAAGAATTTGTTGCCTCCCGTCCAGCTGATTTCTTTAAGAAGGGCATCAATAAACTGCCACTGCGATGGCAAAGATGCATTGATTGCATGGGTGATTACTTCGATTAATACAAATAAAAAATTCATGAAAAAAATTCGTTTAAATTTTTTCATACAAAACGGCAATTTCATAGGTAAAGACCTATTATATCATTAGAAAGGTATTCAGATTGAGTACAAGAATTCCAAAGGCCTTTGTCTTGATTCCTTGTCCGATCGGAGTAATACAGGGTGGAAGTTGAGACGAAGCAGCAAGGAAAGCTACCTTAATCGTTGTAACTACAGAAAAATGTTCTTAGGAGACTGTCCTTAACTTCTTGAGTAATTGCTAACTGCAATCACAGATTTTGGAAATATGGTACAGTCGGCTAGAAAAACGTCAAATTATAACATTTTATTTTTACGATGACAATCAATGCCGTTTTGTATAAGGATTCAAACACTCATTTGGACCAACCGAGGTTAGAGTACCTACCTACTAGAAAAGTCAGAAATCGCAAAATCTTTTCCCATAAGTACCTACATTTTGTACGTTTTCGTAGTGATCGATCATCTAATCACGATCTTATATGACGTTTGCGATTAAATATTAAAATAAAGGAGTAATATTATTTATGTAATGTATTCATTCATTCATCATAGGACTTAAAAACATAACTGGTGAAATGTGGGTTTACTAATAGGTACACCTCTGCTCTACCCTTCAGAGATTACAGGCGTGATTTTATGTTATGTTGTACATTCATCATCTGTCTAGCCTTTTCCCATCTATATAAAGGTCATCATACAATCTAACTAGATGCAGTTGTTCATCAGTATTTTTCATGGAGCGATTGTCTATCTAAACACGATACCCCTTGGTAAGAATGGTTGTCCTACTTTTAGGCTTCTGACCACTCGTAACTACTGTCGAAGATCTAAAAACGACAACCGGGACAAACGGCTTAACGTGCTTTTCGAGGCACGGAGGTCTTGGTAAGTACTTAATGGATGGTCACCCATCCACGGACCGATCTCAGAAAGTGTAACGTACCCTTCGATCGACCTTAATAATTAGCCATGAACCATACATTCATGAAATGTATTCATCCATTTAAGGCTGATGCGCTAGGGTGCCCCGCGAAATTCAAATTTTCTTACGTTTTTGCAATTTGCAGGTCAGTATCAGGTTGTATGTTGATCTAAATATTATTAGCGGCCGTAACAAATATGGATTTACAGAATTATAAACATAAGAATCAGCAATACAACTCTCTAAGTTCATGTAAGTGTATCGACGACGATTTCATGAAATTTTTATTCAATACACTTTTCAATAAATTTTTATACATTACTGTCTAAGTTCATGTAAGTGTATTGAATAAAAATTTGTCATCTATAAGTCCTGCATTGGATCAGCACCATCTCACCTCATCGACACGCCGCCAATGAAGTTTCATGGTGATGCCAATTCGGTGCCAAGCTGAAATGCTATGCAAGCTTTATTTGGCAACACCTCATACCGATAGAAATCCAAGAGGGGGGGGGAAGTAGTGAACCCATGATTGGTTACTGGGTGGCGTGTGATGTCGAAACCTCTCTACTGATGCTCAAAAGGGCAGTGAATAATGAAGTACCTATCTAAAAAAATACCTTATTTTGGTATTGCGAAAACTGACATGTTTGGTACAGTATAACTCCGAACGGACAAGGATTTCGAATTAGGCGCCATAGTAACTTCTATTCATTTTAAAAAGGGCTATCCAACGATGGTTATTGGAGCAGGGTACCAAAATAGGCATCATCCTTTGATCCAGAAAACACGCACGTTTCAACACGTGTTATCGCACTATGTACAGGGATAAACAGTCTTGTTTTTTTTTTAAGTGTCGCGCTTGTTTTCAGCGTCAACTTTCGTTGGCCAGACTCTACACATATGGACTCTGACAGCAGTGGCGCGCGCGAGCCGTTATGTTGTGTGTTGCACACAATGCCTCATTAGTTGTAAACCCTATTTTATTGTGTGCTTGGCTGACTGTGCTCACATTACCTCCTGCACGTGTTAACTGACACATAAATAACACAAAACATAACACCTCTTAGATTACAAAGTGTTCCACAGAACGGTCCTACTGCAATGACAATTTTATCAACTTGTTTTTAAACAACTTTTTAGTTCGTTATTTAGCAGTCGTGTTTTTTAATTTTTTAAATTAATTATTTTTAATTTATAACAAATAAAAGACCATGACCATTTCTGCCCTAATCGATTACAGCCAATTCATATTTTCAAGTGTCCTTCATTTATTCAAACTAGATTTAAGATAATAGTCTATAGTCAATCAAAGCCAATGTTTAAAATTGAATAAAAATAAATATTATTTGTAGTTCCGGTTACATTTTCGATTTAATGGCGACAGTGTGAAAGATTACAGTTCATTTCGTTCATTCGGTCAATGTGATCAGATTAGTGGTAGGAGTATACCTTATTTTTGAGGTACAGGAGATAACCATGGAGGCCACGGTATTCTTTATTTATTTATTGATATGGCACTTCAACGCACTAAAACATACACAAATAAAAATCACATACAGTTTAAGGAAGGTATTGTGAATTCGTCACTTACAGAAGTGCACAACACTATCTATAGAACAACATGCAACATGATATAGTGATATAGTATAGATTAATAAATTCTTTTGTAGGTATAGTATTTTTTCCGAAGCAGATGTCTTGTAGTGATTCTTGATTTGTGGGTTAAAAAAAATTATCTGTCTGAAAACACTGATATTAGTTGTCACTCGCTCATTCACTCATTTATGTCACTCGTCGCCATAGAAACCTACTGTTACGTGCAAACGTTGAGCTCTTTGGTGTGTTATTGTTTGTTTGTTTATTAAATACTTAGCCGTACATTTGTTGCACTTTAATCTCGTTATACATATTCTTGAAAGCGATATCTCATTGACGATTTTGGTTTTCCTTCTGGACTTACGATACGTGTCAGTTTACCGGTGAAATAATATTGGATACGATATTGGTGCTTTGAAGATTAAAATCGTACATCACTGTTTCGGTGAATCAAATGTGTTTTACGCATGCAACGTATTTAGAGACGTGCATTCGGTGAATTACCCGCGCAACTGCAAGAAATCTTGATGGAAAACAACATGACGTGTTGGATGATTCAGTCTCCTTCAAAATGGCTAAATGGTGCTTATCCACGCATTTTGTTGGGACTGCCCATCTCTTCACTGCCATGGCTTATATTTATTTAGGTTTTTAAAATAAATGCTTAAAGATTGATTAAAAAAGGCGTACCTACGCTGTTTGTGAGAGATTTGTTTTATTTTCCTTTACACTGATCGCCTTACTAGTATGTGGAGTTATTCGATAAAATACAAGCATTTGGTAAACCCACTCCAGATATTTTTAACTATCCTAAGTCAGCCTCTCCACCAGAGACGTGATTAGCGATAGAGATGTATCTAATAGGATCGTTTGATTTTCATAGCATAGTTTGATTTTATTCTGCCTCTCACAGTCTTGGTACATTTTAAGCTGGTCCTAGCCGGACTTACTGGCGAGTTATGCCACATCATGTTGTTATTTATGTTGCTAAATCTAGTCAAGCCCTACTAGGTTACGCCAATTGTTATTTAAATCGAAATTCGTTACTGAACAAGTTATGTAAAAACGCCTGACAGAAAATGATTAGCAATCAATCGTTTTTTGAAGTGTAACAAATGAGCTATATGTCCGGAAAAGTATTTTTTTTGTTCTGAAATATACAAAAACCTTAAGTTTAAATTAAAATAGAGGAATTATTTCAGAATCTAGGTCTACTGTGCTTTTAAATGCACCATATGTAGCTTTTGGTCATAATCGTTTTGGTTTGGGTATGCATGTATAGGATGGTGGTCATGGTTCTTTTTTTTAAGTTCAGGTACATTTTTTTTTACCGCTATGCAATAGTTGGCGTTGTGTTAATGTTATTTTTTTTATTTTATTACTTGCCTAATTATTGGTAGGTACTGTGAAATTAGTGATTATGAAAGAATTCTAATAATAACTCAATCATCTACCAAACCATTCACTCAATTAGACATTTTCAGTCTGTGTTACTAAAGTATCAGACTTTACTAACACTTTAGTATCGTTTGCAGTCAAAGATGAAATATTTTTTATTTCTTTATTTGCATGTACACCCTACCTATGTAAAATGTAGTCCAATAAATTATATATTTTTGGAATGTGCTCATCAAGGCCTTCAATTGGATACCTACCCATATTGTAAATAATTTAAGATTTTTTTAATTTTTCACATTTGAAAATGGAGCCACACTGCCGCCATATTGATTAAAAAAAAAATGCCTATGTCACTCGGGATAATGTAAGGTTTCTAATAACGATACCCGGGTGGATTTTCAATTTGTTCGAAAAATCACGTTCAGGGCTTAAAAAATAAATATTGCTCGAGTATCGTAACTTTTTTACATCCGGTCCGTCCGGTCAATTTAGACATAAAAATAGTGGTCAAATAACAATTATTCCCGGACAGCCAAATATTGGTGGAGAGCTGGGGTTTACCATTACAAATAAAGTTTTAAAAATCCCATCGATCCTATGTGTGCTCGGTTATTTTTTTGGATTGTTCTCGAAAACGGTAAGTTTTATCAAAAAAAAACCTCAGAACAAAGTTGTAGATCTTAAAATTCTCTTTAAAATGGTCTGTATGATTTTTTTCCTAAGAGTTACTATACCTGAGATATCGCGATTCTAAAGCCCGTATTACAGAAACGCACTCAAAACTCGAGCATTACTTAAAACTCGTTTAAAGCTTTTTGATTGGTTGTAACTAGTTTTAAGTAATGCTTGAGTCTTGAGTGAGGTTCTGTAATACGGGCCTAAGAGTCACATTAAACATGATATGCACACATTTCCACGCCACCTTTGAGGTAGTGTACTCGGCGCGTTTTTTTTACCGTGGTTACCCCTGTAGGCCTACTCCACTAACTGTCATGACAATTTTAGGATAATTTAAGGGAACAATAGCCGTCAAGTTCTAGATATTACCTTATTATTGATATTGATTATTGATATTGCTATTGATTATTGGATTAACTATTATTTTGATTTCTTTAGATCTCATTCGATTCTTCAACCGTCATGTCTTCTTCGATTTCTTCTTCTTCCTCTTCCTCTTGCTGGATGTTCATAAATTGTTTAAATGTGGCTGAGTCATTGGTCTCTTCATTAAAATCACAGGAATCTTCCTCTATTGAACTCAACTGAAAGAAAGAAAGAAAGAATAAAGTTTATTTGGACACAGTTCATGAAACACATAACACATATATCAAAATAAAGAATAAATAATGTTTTTAAAACGATAATGTGTGCCTCAGGGCTGCGCCAAAAAGGCTCATTTCAGCATTAATACCAGACAGAATATACTGTCTGACGCTGGTTTTCTAATGAACCCTTATGGACAAATGACGGGAAGTACATACAGTTTCAACATACCTAATAAATAATAAGTCATAATATAAATAAACTAGTATCTAATAAAAAATTAATAAAAAATAATATATATATATATATAATTACAAAAACAAAACAACAAGAACGGTCCCAGCAAAACCTGTTTGTTTTAGTGCTTAGATAGAAGTTGACATTTTTGACATTGAGAACTGGACATTTGAGCAAGACTGACCTTGGCAATTGGTAGATTGGTACACGCTGGAGAACCCAGCAACCCGACTTTTTTACAGCCACATTTGGCACTACAACCTTTTTTGCAATTGCAAAAAATAGTGTTGAGGAGTTGTTCTGAAGCAGGTGGGAGTAAAGTTTGAATCGGTTCCAGAGTATTATCTATCAATTTCCAACCCCAGTCTTCTGTCTCGCCTCTGTGTCTCCCCAGTGTTCAGTTGAGTGCCTAGCCAAGTTTGAACTTGATAATAAACTCGATACAAGTGTTGAATAGCAGATATACGCGAAAAAAGAAACAACACACACTTGAACAACTATCAAGTCTTCCTCCAACATCGGCATCTGCTATTCAACACTTAATGTATCGAGTATACTACCAAGTTCAAACATGGCTAGGCAATCAACTGAACCCAGGACACTGTTTCGAGAAACACCGTTTTCGAGAATAATCCAAAAAACCTCAAATTTTGACGTTTGACCCCGAATAACTTTTGTAGCACACATAGGATCGATGGGGATTTTAAAAACTTTATTTGTAATGGTAAACCCCAGCTCTCCACCAATATTTGGCTCTCCGGGAATTATTGTTATTTCAAATGTCTATATTGACCGGACTACAGGCTTTATATATACTTGTTCTATACAGTGCTTTAACCCAAACATGTTCAAAGTCTATAGCTTTGAATTAATAACATTAATAAGTCTATAAAAATCATCACCACTATGCAAAAAAAGCGACTCTTTACGTTTGCCGGTTAAAAAATCGATTTCCCAACATATGAACTAGATTTTAATTTACGATTTACATTTATCCATATTATATTTATTATTTTAGAATAGTTAATAATAGTTTCTTCGGAAAATAAATAATCAATAAATAAATAACGAAACCCACGATACCCCACCCAGCTTCCTCGGTTCAGAGAAAACTGCGAAACGAGCCTCACGTCTGCATAACATACACTCCGAGCACAAACATTTGCTGTAAATTAGATAAAGTTGCGTCACTCCCGTCAGGTTGTGGTTCAAAGTAAGAACATAAAATAACATTAGGATCACGCACAATGGTCCACCTTGCACTAAGTGTGGAAACCAAACCCATAACATAGATAGAACATAACATTAGGATTGATTTTAACAAACACTTAGTTATACGTGAAGATGCTAAAGAAAATAGTGGTATCTTTCTATTATTAATACTTTTCTGGAAAAATCGACTTATCGTCCTAATCGTCATCACGCTACGCATCATCACTGGTTACAAATAATGAGCGGTGATGACCTCATGCTTATGGTGATGAGGATTTTCTTAATAAGTTACACTAAGAGATCGAAGGTTATAAAATTTCTCTGTTCTTTTAAAGAGTTAGAATTGTTAATTGTACATTACATTACATGAGTGTTACTTATTGAGACGATCAAGGTTTTCTTAATTCTTATGTTTGATTTAAGGGCGGGTATGAAGCAAAATTGCCTGTCTTTAATTTGATTTTTCATGAAATTGATAAGACTTAGGTATAAAATAGTATGAGTAACTACATGATATTTACAAACTTTTTGTGGAACAGTAACACAATAGTACATTGTGATACGAGTGTGCTCTTTTGGATATTACAGTCGAGGCGGTATTATTCGCGCGAGCTGCAAGCGACCGCGATAAGGTAGCCGAGAGTGTAATAACCAATGCACACGCGTTTCATATGACGTTTTTCAACACACTAGTGAGGAAAAAAACAGACTTGTTGTAAGAACTTAAGCTACAATAACGTAACTATACATAGAGATGATAGATCTAAAAAGTTAACTGACCTTTGTTGCCCGGTACTGAATATCCGGAGTTTCTTTTAAAAACTTCTATGTCGGTTGGTGACAATACTTTATTTATTTTTTGTATTTTTGATAATAATTAACCACACAACGAAAACAATAATAAATATTTATGTAAAATGGCGGGCTAGTTTTGTTTTTCTATAGGTGTAAAAAGAGGCACTGTCAAAACCGTTAGACAGCCTATAAGTACAAAAAAATATGATTTGAATGAAAAAAAAAAGTCAATTTTTTTTTTTACTATAACTGAACGTACCTTGGCTGAGTGAAATCGACATTTTTAATAATGATTTTAACCACACAACAAAAAAGTTAACAAATATTAATGGAAAATGGCAGCTGTTTTTGTTTTTTCCGCTAGCGATGCGCGCGCGGGTGGCGCTTGGTCCCGTTTAGTACCGTAACATGGTCAATTTAAAAAGCCTACTCCTCATTTAACGGCTTGGATAAAAGATCTTAAAAAAATATATGTCTAAGACTTATTCAGAGTGTTGATTAAATCATTAAAAAAAAATTATTTCCTAAAATTTTGTCGTTTTTAATTTGACATTCATATAAAAAGCGTCATCACCATACACCCGAAATCATCACCATTCATAGATAAATCATCGCCATACCACAACCGTCATTACCATCTCATCTCTTTTTATTGGAATGCTGATATCTTCAGATGTACGCTATGAATGTTCGTCTAAACAACATTTATGAACATTATAGTTATCCTATAATAATTTTATCCAGTTTCAATAGCATTGTTACGTGTTTTAAATTTTTTTAATTTTTTTTTTGAGGAAATTTTTCTTGAGCAAATCCACCCACCCCAAATCCGTTCTGCCATTTTAAAGTTATGGTGGAATAAAGAAACCCACATACATACATACATAATACATACATACATACATGAACCCTGAAAGCATTACACTCCTTTTTGGGCAGACGTGCAATTTTTTTTATTTTTTTTTATCTACTTTTTCCACAGGACACGCCAGTTTGTTGCCCTATGCGCTAGGGCAATGAACTTGCGTCTCAACACGGGCGGGGGCTGCGGGACGTGACCAGCAGGGCTATTGGCTATCTTTTTCATGGTCAGTGACTAACTGGCTTCAGTTGTACAGCGAACTTTGATGACAACTGAGAATTTCATAACATTGGTATTGCGTATCACAGTAAGTGGATATCACCTTACGGTGACTATCAGATCGGTAACGGTGCTCTTCGTCCCAGCACTTGACGCCTCTATTTTTTATCGACTATTATGCGACTAAATTGAGTAACGCCGTTTGGGCGTAACAATACTTCATTTTAGGGACCATTTTATATTTAGCGGTTTATATACACTTGTTCAAGGTTATTGTTACTGATATTATAATGTTTATAGAAGCTGTTGGTAAACCATACATCGTAAATTCGCAATGCTACTTATAAATGATTGTAAATATTAAAACATTACCTTATTATTACCCGACTGCCCCAGAAGAAAGGTAATGTTTTTTAAACATCATTGATATTTACTGTTTTTTTTTTTAAACATTTTTCACAAAACAATAATTATACTTGTACTATTTACATAAAATAATCAATAAGTAGGTTTTTTTTTTTAATATTTCGTACCTACTCACAAGAAAAATAATTTTAGATAATATTATGACCAATATTACACACAATAGAATACTTATTATAAAATAACCTACTAATCTCTAGCATTCCATATTTTTGGACTATAGTCATATAAAATAATCGATAAAAAAACGAATATACTAGAAAAAACGCGTTATAGATTATTGTGAGCAACATTACACACAATAGATTATTAGTATTTATCAAATATCAATAGCACTCTCTCTGGCAATAGGTTCCTAACGTCCCGCAAGGTGGCGCCTCTCAATTCACAGACTACTTTGTTTTCGCTCTTCTTTAGCAAATCCCAGCAATAATCGACGTGCCATACCTCTGCCACGAACAAGAATCACAATAAAACAACATAAGACGTAATATTTACACGCTTCGATTAATACCGGCTTCGGTGTTAATCACTAGAATTTTTAAAACACTACCTTTGAGTAGTGTCTTTCACGAAAGCCACCACTAACTAAATGATTATCAATTTGATGTCCACTAAGCTTAGACAATCGCAATCTTATATGTATCGATACATTAACATCTGTCAAAATATGTTACGGTGACTATCAGCGTTAGTGGGTGCTTATGACGTCATCCTCGTTAGTCACTGAAGATAGCCAATACGAAAGTAGCTGTTTGACAGCTAATTGTTACACACTTTGCCAAGTGATCATCACTATGAACTGTCCACTGAGATACGCAATAGCCCTGCAGACCGGCCGCGAGCGCGACCCCTCCCTCAGTTAGTCAGCTGTTTCGCTAGCAAGCACGGTGTAGGATAGAAACTTTTTAAAATCTTTTAATGAAAATAAAAAAAACAGCACAATAGAGTCTGACACGCCCTTCCGCTCCGCCCAGAGCGGGAAAAGTCATATGATGATTTTCCACCCAAAAAAAAAAAAAAGCACCGGTTGCTAAATTGATTGCCGGCGCTGACTTTGGTTGTCAATTTGGTATATGGAGTTGATAGGCGGGGTAGGCATTGTTAAAAAATATGCTCTACATATTTTTTTTCCATATTCCAGTAGGTAATGAAGTCATAAAGTACTACCCAGAACCGAACCAGTAAGATTAGGTTAAATATTTTAAATCGCAAAAAAGGTAAGGTTAGGTTAGAACTGTAACCCCTACGCACGAGCCGAGCGAGCGTAGCGAGCGGTGCCGCGGCAGCGGCTGGCGAGTGGCAAAAACGACTAGAATATGCAGAGATGTTTTAGTTCCGCCACTTCTTCTTCCCAGCTAAAGCACTAGGAAGTGGTGAAGGGTGGGCGTTTTGGGGGACTGTCTTATGTAATTTTGACGTTCGAAAAGTGCTGATTCTCAGCCTAGTTTGAATAAATGACTTTTGATTTTGATTTTGATTTTTGAGTTAGGGTTAGTTAGTTAATTGGGGTTCTGAATACTGGAAGGGTTTCTATAAACGCCGCGCTATTATGGAGCCGGCGCCCACCGTGGAGGCACTCCCATTTAAAAATCTAAATTGGTAAGAAGAAAAATAAATAAACGAATAATAATACGAAAATTACTCTTAATTTTAGTAATTTTTCCAATTTTAAGCTGCATTATTATTAATTAAACCTGCTTTTTTTTCTGCATTAAATGTCTATTTTCGCATATTGAGCGAGAATGTGCGCGGAATTAAATCTTTCTTTTTCTCGTAGTCATGGTGTAAAGTATAGTATGTAGTATTGTAACTTGAATAAAACGGATTTACTTATATCGACGGCAATGAACCGCTCGCGTCACTCAGGATTCTAATACTTTGACTCTTAAATTGCTCCCGCTTTAGCAAATTATACTTGTCCACATAGTCGTAGAGTCTTTTTAATATTGTCTTCTCAAATATTTTTGATATTACCGAACGTCGCGTTCCTGTATGTATGTATACTTTTCTTGTCTCATCATATACGAACCTACTTAATTACTTTTAATTAAACTAAGTATCTCAAATTCCTAAGTTTACAGAAGATTGATAATAGCCGAGTTGGTTGCATAACTGTGTAAGTAGTTGTGCTGAGTATTGTGTAATGTATCGTGTGTGCAGTGCGGCGACATGTTGCTGCCGGACCAGACATACGAGGTAGGGGCGCGGAGCGCGAGCGTCGCGCGGGGCGCTGGTGGCGCTCCACTTCTGGCTCTGCTGCGCTCGAGGCAACTGCCGCCAGACTTCTTCTGCGCCAACAGACAAGGCGACACACACCTGCAACAGAAAAACTCGAGCACACTACCCGTGAGGTGCGTATGTCCAGTAAGAGAGCTGAACAACCCTGTCGATGCTGATGATGAGATGTGTGGCATGTCCCGCAGGCCGGGCCCGGGAGAGGCACGCGTTAAGCCGCGACGGCGGTGCCGGCGCACGTACCGCAACACATCACAACATGGTCAGTAGGTACTTACCTCACCACCAGAAAACACCCGTTAATACTTAACGACGCGACGCGCAGAAGGTATACCTATTGTAAAAAATCATGCAAGTCAAAGTCCGGAGAACATTTATTTTCCTGGTTTCGATAAAAAAATTCGTCAACATTTCTTCAAGCACCTACAGCCCAGACTCAAAACAGTGAAGGAAAAACATTGTGAAGAAACCAGCACGTCCTAGAAAGACATTGACATTTATCACCCATAGATCACAGCCCCCTCCCTGTCGAAGACACTCGCCCTGTGTCCCAGCAGTAGGAACATTAAATCGAATCAAATCAAAAGTCGTTTAATCCAAACTAGGCTGAGAATCAGCACTTTTCGAACGTCAAAATTACCTATGAAAGTTCCCTAAAACGCCCACCCTTCATCACTTCCTAGTGCTTTAGCTGGGAAGAAGAAGTGGCGGAACTAAAACATCTCTGCATATTCTAGTCGTTTTTGCCACTCGCCAGCCGCTGCCGCGGCACCGCTCGCTGCGCTCGCTCGGCTCGTGCGTAGGGGTTACAGTTCTAACCTAACCTAACCTTTTTTGCGATTTAAAATGCTTTAGCTGGGAAGAAGAAGTGGCTCAACAAACTCCCCAGCAGGACAGCTGTCTGTTCAGTTGGAAAAAAAATGATTCTATAAAATAGGTAGTATGCAAAATCATGTAGGTACATTACGTGTAGGGCTTGCAATATCCGTTCATTTTTGCTATCCGGATATTAATATTTTACTATCCGGAGTATCCGGATAATGCGGATTATACGGATATTTTTTAGTTTTTATTATAAATAAAACTAATAAGCGTTTGTAACACAATTTGATCAGTCTCTCAAGCAAAATCACAAAGAAATAATAAACTGTACCAATATTTCAACTAACAACGACATAAAAAAGGTAGTGCACTTTCTAAAATTATACAATAAAACCCCGATACCGCACAAACAATTTGTATCTATTCTTCTCAAACTAAAAACAATTTTAATTAAAAATGAGATCTTACATTTATCACAAATCACAACATGCCAATCAAATCAACCTATTTAAAACAATAATTAACTAAAAATATCACTTTCCCTGGCAAATTAGTGCAATTACTATAGCATAAATTAAATATAATAAAACAAAAATGAACAAAATATCTCAAAATAATGAAATAACCCTTTATAATATAATATTACGTAATTCTTAAATTATTTTTTATCTAAATTCTGGTAATGGTCGATCTTAAGGACGCTGTTACATTTTGAACTCGCTCAAGTTTAGGTATCTGCATCGCAACAACGACATTACCCGCACGCAAACATTGAAACCGCTGTCCGCTCGGTTTTATACGTAAATTAACTAATCTTGGTGCTTGAAGGTATTATTTTTTAATTTTACTGATAATGATTGAGTAAAGTTAGTTGGAAGTTTGCAATCGAATTTGGTAACTTTTCTAAGTACTATCTGCGTAATATATTCATGTTTTTAGTATTTTTGAAGTGCATCAGTCATTACGTACATTACGTAGGTACCCAAAAATTTCAACCGCTGGCTATATGGATTAAATACCATATTATTATTCTTACGGAAACTAGCGACTTTGAAATTTTACTGTTACCTACGATTATCCCAGGCTGCTTTGAAAGTATCTAAGTACATATTTATAAATATTATATTATTTTTACTGACAATTGTTGGAGCATTACATAATAAAATACTAGCTTGGGAGTTTATCATAATCTTTCGTTGTGATATTTAAAAATAATCACTCCCATAAATACTTATAAAAAAGTAAGATTTACTGACTGGGCCGCGAGTTCAGAAGGTATTTTTGATAAAAATTAAAACAAAAGCACGTAGTAAAAAATATTATATATTAAATAAAGTCAGGTCAATAATCAATCTCGATTATTCTTCTACTTTCTGGCTTATATTTTTTTATCACGCATTCCTGCTCCTGAAAATAAAAAAGACAACACCTGTAGGTACTATAGAACGTATTTTATGGCCCTTCTATTAAGTCTTCCTATTGTTAAACCGGATTTTTAGACGTTCCCACTAAATAACAATGGTAATTAGATAATGAACTTATTTTTACCGCAGTTGCGACATCAATAAACAAAAGGCTCTGATAATATTGTATAAACAGCGGCAACTATTAGTTCAAATACTAATTGTAAAGAAAAAGATACCTTTATCAATTTCTAAACAATTAGTATTACGTAACTTGCTTCTTTTCTTTTATGACACATATTCATACATTATAGTCAAAACGCATGCATCGGGCGATCGAGCCGTGAGCCGTGCCATGCGATTATCGACTATACCCCATTTGAAATAAGATTAGACATTTAAATAAGACTTTTTTACAGTCCGTTCAACCGATTTTGACTTCTATTGCGTTGGTGGCATGACAAATGGCAGCTGCAGTAGAGAGTTAGTATTGTGTTTAACTTTTAATGCCATCCTTATGTCTACGGTATAGAAGTCAAAATCGGTTGAACGGACTGTAAAAAGGTTTGTTTAAATGCCTTATTTCAAATGGAGTATAGGTGAACATGCGGTAGCTTAGCTGATAGTACTTTCCTAAGGTAAACTAACCACACGAAAAAAAAAAAGAACTTAAGGTCAATCAAATAGAACAAATTACCAACAGAGGTTGATAAACTTTCACTTGTAAGTGAAATTTCCATCGCCTACGGAGACATCCAAGCTTCTGTCCCTGTTAAATAAAAAAACCTACTATATTTTCTAATACAAGATATAACAAAACTCTAGAGTAGATTTGTGATTTCTGAATGAAAATATTTACAAAGTCTCGTTACTTTTGTTTACTGCTACGTGTGCAGTTTTTCTTGTCTTTTGTCGTGGCATCTATAATAACAAATATAAATATTTTAACAATGCACAAAACAAAGAAAAATCCTTCTCGGTGTCGAAAGTTATAACCATGCCCCTGTTTGATTTTCAAACGCTGCTACTCTACTATTCTGGATTTATGAATTTGGCAACTTAGACGATTTATTAAAAAAATATTATATCTTGAATCAAAAATAAGATGGTATATTCGTAATCACCACCTTCAAGCCCAGCACAATTGACAAAAACGTATTTTTTTTATTTTTTTTAAATCCACCCCCTTTTTGAATTAAAAAAAGGCCTAAAACCTATTCGTAATCACCACCCCAAAACCCAAAAATCGACAATTGAACCGAATTTCTCCAAAATAATGTTTTCATATAATTATTCGTAATCTTTATCTTTATCCGTTATCTACACCCACAAAAAATGACAACTATGTAATTATTTCTGAATAAATTTAAATAATCGTACTTACTTTTATTTCGTTCCGAAAAAGTATCAACTTCGTCCAACCACAGTATACAACACGGTGAACCCAACAATATATTAATCACGTAATATTTTTTTTGCGAAAAAGCGATACACCCTTCCTTTCACGAGCGCGGTTCAGCGCGGACTGGCACGCCGCAAGGTGAAAATGTATGAAGAAATTTGAGAGTGTTCCTTAATTTTCTCATAAATGAAAAAGTTATTTATTTAGGTACGTAATATTTACATCACGTATTAAGGACTATAATTATAAGCCACAATTTCTTATTATTTTTAAGTCATAATATGTATTGGGTCTAGATATACGGGTTCTTATTCAGACCCCATATTCTTTCAATTTTGCGCGATTATTGTGGTGGTGAAAACGTATTTGTGAGAAAATATTATATGAGGCTATACCATTTTTATGAAGGCATTCTGGAGATGAATAAATTATCTTTAATTTGAGACCATAAAATCGTCGCAGTCATGATTCCTAATCCCTGTACAGGGTACTGAAAAAACAGTGATATTTAGAGAAAAGTGTTGATGCGTCCTTAAAACGCCTAAACTATCTAATGAATCTTCTTTCATGGAAGTTCTTATATGGTTACATAAATATCCTGTAGCAGAGAACACTCTTTCTGCTTTAACCCTGGTTGGTGGTATTGCTATTGATAAAAGTAGATTGTAAACCCTTTCTAAATTCCTGTTTCTCTGACCATTCTCATCAAATAGTGCCATCTCTACACGAATTGTGGTGTCTAAATCATTTGTTGAAGAAATCGGTCGCTGCGCAGAAGATGGCTGATTCATAAACCGGATGATTTCTTCTCGTATTTGTGCTTTAATTGATACGCTTACTGTTGAAGAAGAGCAACCTTCTGTATCTTGTGTATTGCCTGCTGAAGTTATGACTGTTTGATCTGGTTTTTGTGTGTCAAAAAATGAAGAAGTGACCGTGCGTGCGAAACAATAGGTATAATACAATCTTGAAAATGCGTGCAGTATGGATGTGAGTTTAACTAAATTGACTTATTGTGATTTGCAAGAGTGATTAACTATATTAAAATAAAAAATAACGTAATAACAGTTATGTACTTTACAGATTACAGCTTTTTATTTAATACTAGTTTTTGCCCGCGGCTTCGCCCGCGTGGATGTCGGAAATTATCCCACGGGAATGTGCTACCGGGATAAAAGTATCCTATGTCCCATAACCCACGTGGTCTGTCTAGGCGACCTAGGCGTTACGGCGTAAAAGTAACAGACATGAGACAGCCAGTAACTTTATATATTAGTGGTAGTCCATATCTATATTGTGGTGATAGTGTGGATAGTATGGACAGCAGTATGAAACTGTCGGAAAGATTAATGAAAAAATATTGTATAAAGATTAATGAAAAAACTATGGCATATTGTATGGACGATGGAAACTAAGGCGAAAGCTTTGGGGGAGCCTGCGATATTCAAATTTTCTTATGTTTTTTGCTTTTTACAGGTCAGTATCAAGTTTTATGTTGATCTAAATAATGAGTCGCAGTTGTTTAAATGTATTTATCTAATCTAACTAATATTGCAGGAGTTGTATTCCTGTATCTAATGGTTATTATTCTGTAAAGCTACTATTTGCTACGATCGCGAATCATATTTTAATCATAATGACATTCGAAACTTACCCATTAAACGATTTAAAAGCTGTATTAAAACCAAACTTTGTAAAAAAGGGTACTATACAATTTCAGATTATTTAGAAGACAAAAAGCATGGGATTGAGCCGCTCTGCTAACATTTTGTCATTTTGGCATTGTGACATTTTGAATAAGTACTATGGAAAATCATCAAAATATACCTACCAGTTTTATATACAAATTCACATTATTGAATATTATATGTAGGATATTGACAAAATGACATGATTACTTTGTAAATGTATGTATTGTATTATTGTGAATGTGAGGACTATGTGGATGTTTATTTTGTTTTTATTCTTATATTTTTTCGTTCTCAGTTACTTTTAACAATGGTCTGGCAATTTGAGAACTTTATGCGGCCTACACAAATGTCCTTTCTTTGGTATTGTTCGTCGAGTCGTTGAGCTCCTTAAGTTCTGAGCTGAGCTCCACTATTACCGACAAATGCTTGCAGTGACAGGACAGGTTCACTTAAATCTGTGTGGTTCATTCCTCAAAAGACCATTTCAGACTAATCTAAATGGCCCTCATAGGGCCTGACCAATATGCCAATATCTGACCTAGGTATGTCCGGACTTTAAAAGAGACTGAGCTTGTTTCGGCCTTTCTTCGCAGAGTAGTCAGATAGGAAACGCCGACCTCATCTAGCTTAATTTTACAATTTTTTGAAATTATTACGACGTGTAAAAGTGATTCCAATAACCTATTTACAGAATAAACAATTTCATTTTAACATACAACCTGCCTGACACTGACTTGCACAAAAAACTTAAGATTTGAATTTCGCGGGCTACCGGCGCATTCCCCTTAAGAAAATCGCATCATTTGCACAACGCCATCTATCGAGTAAGTACTCACTGGTAAACTCAAACTCTTCGTTCCAAGCCAATAGCCAAGTAGTAATAACTTTTGATTGAGTGGACGGATTCTCAAGATACGGACTATGACTATATTCTCAATCCCTTAACGCTCTTGAAGAGAGTCCCGCAAAAATGTCAATAATAAGTACTTACATGTGAATTTTAAAATCAAGAGGGTAAAGAAGGGTTTTTACCCTCATGAGGGATGATTTTAGAAAAAACGTAACTCTTTGTTAGTTACAAAAAGCATAAATTTTCACAGCCCTAAGTTTAAAAAAAACCGGCCAAGTGTGTGTCGAACCATGCACAATGAAGGGTTCCGTAGTTGGGATGAATTAATTTATCAAACAAACTTTCGCAAAGTTTTATTGTTATTACGTGTATGGGCGTTTACTGTCCCTCAAAGTGTTAACATTGTAGTTAAAAAACTTGTTCTCGCATACAGAATGTTGGGGTTTTTGCAACTGCACATGTAAGTTGGTCGATTAAAAGTTTTTGAGCTAAGTCGCGGACAGACGGACATGGCGAAACTATAAAGCTTCCTTGTTGACTACGGAACTCTAAAAATTATAGGTTTCCCATAAAAACTTTCATCCCCTACATCCCCCCCCCCCTTAAATTTGTTTTTGAGAAAATAATTGCCTATGTTCTTCGCCGGGATGCCATCTATCTCTTTACCAAATTTTATCGAGATCCATTCAGTGGATCAGGCGAGAAAAGGTAACATACAGAATTACAGACGGACAGACAGACAGAGTTACTATCGAATTTATACGTCTTTTAAGCATCGATTAGTATGGATTATGTTCAATTCAAAATGAGCCAAATGCTCGATAATTATGAATTTCGGCGAAAGTCATTCTTCTACGGAGACTTAACACCGCGATTCAGAAAATGACGTTAAATGAACAACGCCATCTATCGAGCACGAAGTGATACTGTCAAAATATATGGGAAAACGTTCGAACACTGTAAGCTATGTAGAAAAGACGTAGGGTTCCATGACTGACTTGACCTGACTTGACTTGACTTGACTTGACCTGACTTGACCTGACTTGACCTGACTTGACCTGACTTGACCTGACTTGACCTGACTTGACCTGACTTGACCTGACTTGACCTGACTTGACCTGACTTGACCTGACTTGACCTGACTTGACCTGACTTGACCTGACTTGACCTGACTTGACCTGACTTGACCTGACTTGACCTGACTTGACCTGACTTGACCTGACTTGACCTGACTTGACCTGACTTGACCTGACTTGACCTGACTTGACCTGACTTGACCTGACTTGACCTGACTTGACCTGACTTGACCTGACTTGACCTGACTTGACCTGACTTGACCTGACTTGACCTGACTTGACCTGACTTGACCTGACTTGACCTGACTTGACCTGACTTGACCTGACTTGACCTGACTTGACCTGACTTGACCTGACTTGATTTGGATTGAGTTGAGTTAACCTTGAGCAGGTATATTTTATCGCAGCAGGTTCATAGGTATTTGAAAGAAAAGTAGACTACGTACCTTGCTAAAGTGAGTAATTAATGCACTCGTGTTTATTTAGTAAGCGCATTCGTGCCTTAATTACTCACTTTTTGCTCGATGTAAGAATCTACAATTTTTAAGAAATTAAAATTTATCACCATTTTTTCATGATTAATATTTGTATCATGATTTAAAAGATAGATAGCGCCACGTATGGCACTACTACCAAACAATGGATTTGGAAAACTTGAATTAACCAAACTTTAGATTGGGTAAATTCACAATGTATCGCGTTATGTTTCAGCGCGAAGTATGTGAACATATGATGATTATGATCGTGTGTTACACACGTTCTCACAAGCCTACCTGATTTTACGCTAGTGTTATTTTACGACAATAGATGTCGTTACGTGTATCTACATTACGTACCTAATGAAAATTTCTTCTTGAATACTTTAAACTCTTATATCTTTTGATATTTTGAAGCGATTGCGATGAAACAAAAACTAAATGAAACATCGAGTTACACACAATATTTGAGTTTATAAGTTAACCATATTGATTTCGTACTTTTTTACGTGATACTGGAACAATCAAACAAACGAACAGACAAACAGACAAAAATTCCAAAAATGGTAGAATGGCATCTGTTGGTTATTCTTGGACACTCCACCTACGTTTTTTTTTTTTTTTCATTGTACAGAAACGCCTCGTCTACAGATTTATTATATGTATAGATATAGATTTAAAAGAGAAATACAACTATCCGTAATATCTGAAAAATCCGGATGGTGAAGCAATTAAATCCGGATTTGAAAATCGGCGGATATCCGGATAATACGGATATCCGGATTGCAAGCCCTAATTACGTCACACAAAACATAAATGTAATTATTAGCCATAACGTTTATAATAGCAGTACTAATACTGGAATTACCTCGGAGGTACCTACTAATCACTCAAGACTCACCAAATGATATCCTAACTAGTCCTAATCCTAACTATAATATATAGGGCCTCCGCTGCCGGCGCCGGCTCCCCAAAAAAAACGCCATTGGGAACCGGCAGTGACAATAATGTCACCGCCGGCTCCCATAATGGACATCGGCGGCGCGGCTTTTATGGAAACCCTCCAGTATTCAGAACCCCAACTAACTAACCCTAAATAAAATATTTTTTCTGTACATTCTAGTCGTTTTTAGCGTAGGGGGTCACAGTTCTAACCTAACCTAATCGAACCTTTTTTTGCGATTAAAAATATTTGACCTAATCTAACTAGTTCGGTTCCGGGTAGTAGGTATATGCTTTATTACTCGAATTATTGATTATGGAAAAAAAAAAAAAAAAAAATAATTATGTCAATTTGACAAGCAAAGTCAGCGACGGCAGCTAATTCAGCAACCGGCGCCGGCAGCGGAGGCACTTCCAATAATATATCCTAACTAATAATAGGTTACCTATTATATATTATATTATAGCTTTACCTATGAAATTTCCGTTTTGTATGAAAAAATTTAAACGAATTTTTTTCATGAATTTTTTATTTGTATTAATCGAAGTAATCACCCATGCAATCAATGCATCTTTGCCATCGCAGTGGCAGTTTATTGATGCCCTTCTTAAAGAAATCAGCTGGACGGGAGGCAACAAATTCTTCAACGGCATTTTGTACTGCCTCTCGGGTATTGAATTTTTTTCCCGCCAAGAAGTTATCCAAATTCTGGAAAAAGTAGTAGTCTGTAGGCGCAAGGTCTGGTGAGTAGGGCGGATGACGGAGAGCTTCCAACCCCAGTTCTTGCAACTTGGAGACCGTCTGCTGTGCAGTATGAGGTCGCGCGTTGTCGTGCAGGAGCAGCGGAGACGAGCGATTGACCAATGCTGGTTGGAGATGCGCCAGCTTCTCCATCATTGTGTTCAGTTCTTCACAGTACACATCTGCAGTAATGCTCACCCCGTTTGGTAAGAAGCTGTGATGAATCACACCGGCGCTAGACCTCCAAACAGTGACCATCACTTTTCTAGGGGTAAGTTTTCGTTTAGGGCATTGTTTAGGTGCTGAACCAGGATCCAACCAACTTGCTGAGCGCTTGCGGTTATCAAACAGAATCCATTTTTCATCGCAGGTAACAATGCGGTTCAAAATTCCTTCATTTGTGTGTCTGTTGAGCAGTGCAAGGCACGTCTCGACGCGTACTTCGCGCTGGCGATCATTGAGTTCGTGGGGCACCCATTTGTCAAGCTTTTTTACCTTGCCAATTTGACGCAAATGGACCAATATTGTTTTGACGCTAACGTCGAAAGCTGCTGCTAATTCAGCCGTAGATTGTGTATCATCAGCTTCCACAATCGCCTTTAATTCGTCATTGTCGACCAAAGTCTTCGGACGACCGCGAGGTTCATTTTTCAGGTCGAAATTTCCAGAACGGAAGCGAGCAAACCAATAACAGGTGGTGCGTTGGTTTGTAGTGTTAGCTCCGTAAACGTCGTTGATGTTGCGTGCCGCTTGTGCCGCGTTGCTGCCACGACGGTACTCATATTCCATAATTACTCGAATTTTTAACGTATCCATGGTGACGAAAAAGATTGAAATGCGATGAAAATGTAACACTAATCAATAAAGAAATGACTACTTTTGGAAAAAAAATTGTTTGTTACGCTTTCACGCTAAAACGGCAGAACGGATTTGGATGAAATTTGGCACAGGGGTAGACCATTACCTGGAATAGAACATAGGATACTTTTTATCCCGATAATCCCTCGGGATCGAGACTTCCGCGGGTGAAACCGCGGGGCGCAGCTAGTATAATATAACAGACTATAATCCTAACTATCCTAACTATAATATTATAAATGTAATAATAAATCAAATAAGAGCCATAGTTTCCTCACTGACCTTGAGCATGTGGGCGGAGCTAAACTCCCTACTCCCCGAATACGTAAAACGCGCGCGTTAGCGCGCTAAACTACTCGTAAAACGGCGATCAAAGAAAATACAAGGGCGCAGAGTTGCGCGCATAGGACGCCTATTTTGCCTACGATTCCAGAAAAGAAACGCCGGAGATGCAAGGCTGATATTTGTATAGATAGATACATAAGTTACGTATATTTTAAGTTTTTACTGGATATTATTTTTTAGCATTTGTTTGGATGAAAATAAAAGGTGTATCTTTTTATACACGTGGTACTTTATGTTCGCATAGCTCGTCAAAATGTAGAACAGCTGATTATTTTTTCGCGATTTCAGGGTTGGTCCCATATACACACGGCTACATATCAAGCTACACATTGCCAGTTTATGTTGATCTCGCATTGTATAGAATTTCCGTACAACGCGAGTAGCCGTGTGTACAATGACCCCTTAAAATATTTCCTACCTACAACTACATACCTACCTAGATACTTACCTACATACATACCTAGAATACTTACCCATGGTTTGAGTGACAACGGTGTTCGTTCGAAATAAAATATGAATATGAATATGAATATGAATATGAATAAGAAAAATGTCTGCTGTTCTACATTTTGACGAGCTATGCGAACATAAATTAAAGTGATTTCAGGATTGGTCCCATAGTGAAAGCTGTTCATAATGATGACTACAATGGCCCCTTAAAATATTTCGTGTATAAAAAGATACACCTTTTATTTTCGTCCAAAAAATTGGATATGTGAAAAAATTCACGGCAGTAGTATATAATGTATAACGAAATTAAAAGGAAAACTATCACAGCTATAGGCTATACCAGGTTCTACAAGTTAACGAGTAGGTACTAATCCACCAACTTAAATTTGCAGTTGGAAAAACATGTTCTCCCGTACATTTCGTACGGTTAAGTTTTTTCTTGGCATAAATTCATTCCAACTACGGAAACCCTCATTATGTGTGGTCCGACACGCACTTGGTCGGTTTTTCCATCTGGAATTGCTCAGTAGCAGCCCGTTGTCTCGATTTGTGCCTGGTTTATGGCAATAGGCTCGCCCCTATTACATGCGACATAACTGGCGAAATGTGAGTGTACTAACTAAAGGTAAACCTCTGCCTATCCCTTCGGGGAATACAGGCGTGATGTTATGTTACATTAACATTTTTTTTTGGTCTACTTATATTATAAATTTGTATGTAAATTTTGTGAATGTTAACAAAAAAAGTATTAATAAGTATTTGCAAATTAAAAAAAAAAACTCAACATCAAAGCGCCTACGCGCACAATTGAATTGGGCTCTCTGCAGCGAGCTAGTCTATAAACGCACATTGATATAATTCGTTCGTAAATATTTGCACTAACACACGCAAACGTGCATAGTCGATCGATAGCCGGGGCGGAGCAGCGAGCGACACAGCCGCTAGCCGTCCCGTAGCAATGCTAACTCGCGACTGCTGCCCGCGCCCCGCGCAGAGCACCTCTTAACCTCTATCTCTAAGTGGGGTAATATTCTTAAAAATATTGATTAATTTAAATTTATGGTACGAACAATCTGTAGTACCTCTAACCATCAATTTTTCAGTATAAAAATATTTCCAAACATCAAAGCCGTTTAGTAGTATTAGGGAAATATTAGCCAACAATTGCGTCTTGGTAGATATTTTTTTAAGGCAAACGTATTACGAAATATTATTATTATTACGTATTATTAGTCTTACGAAAAAAACTGCTCAAATAAAATGTTGTACATGAATCTATGGCAAACATATATTTTTTTCGGATCTTTTATCCAAGCCGTTAATGAGGAGTAGGCTTTTAAAATTGACCATGTTACGGTACTAAACGGGACCAAGCGCCTTAACTTACGTGAACTTTATGGGTAGTCCATCTTTCACCACAGTTGTATCAAAAAGGGTTTCGTTACACGTATTTTAAAGGCCTGCGCAGACTACGGACTTTTCTCCGCAGCGGAGAAAAAGTCCGCCGCAGATTTACCGCGAACTCAACGCACACGGTGTGCGATTATTATCGTCGTGCATACGTACGTCACTCTCGAGCGCACAACGCGGACTTAAAGGCTCGTGCAAACAGACGCGATATCGCGGGCGCGACAGGCAGCGGTACCTTTGTCGACAAAGGTACCGCTGCCTGTCACGCCCGCAATATCGCGTCTGTTTGCACGAGCCTTAAGTCCGCCATGTGCGTTGCTTCACCTAGTTACATGCGTGCTATTTTTTTCGGGGACTCCCCCGCACTTTTGACCGGTCCGCTCTCTGCATGTCCTCGGTTATTCGGGGCACTTTTTGTAAGCGGTACTTTTAAGGTAGCTGCACACAAAGGGCGCGGCGCGGCGTGACCGGACGGCGACGTGACGCTGGGCAGTTGTAATGTACTAGATATTATGGACGACGCCACACAGAGCCGTCGCGTTCGACGCTACGGTAACCGTCGCGCCACGCCGCCGCCGCGCCGAGCCCGAATACAAGTCCGAAGCGTCGGGGCGCGGCGCGGCGGGACGTTTTTGATTTATTTCATGCAACCGTTTACGTTGTTTTTCTTAGCTAGCGCAAATAAGAGCAAGAGCGTTTCCACGTCTGAATCGCTCAATATCTTTTTGATGAATGAATTGCGTCGCGACACGGTCGCGTGAATGGGCGCGACGGGACAGGATCGCGCCCGCAGTGTGAACGCTGCCGTCGCGCCAGCGCCGCGTCGCCACGCCCGCTGTGTGCAGAGACCTTTAATCCCTCGTTTGCGTTACTCGATACAGCGGATAAAATGTCCACGGACAAAAATCCCTCGTCTGCGCAGGCCTTTATAGGCTCCCAATATCACTCAAGTACATCTAACATTGCCGCCATTTTAGACTAATCGCAGATGGTCATAGATTATTGTTTAATGATTTCTAACATAGGTAATAATAAACAAATCTAAAAAAGTGGATCTATTTTAAAACTTAATTAGATAATTTAGCAATTTAGTACCTATGTAATTATTTTTTATCGAAAAGTAAAATCAGATAAGTAATTGACAAGTTTAGATTATGAATTAGTAATAATAATAATAAATTCTTTATTCAGAGTAACAATGAGACTCATAGTGTTAGTAACAATAAAATAAACTTACAACTATGTTAGTGATACAGTTACAACAAGTACCTACACAAAACAAACACAACATATCACCGCTTCAGTAATCCAGCTGAAATACTGGAGCAGCGACTCACAACACGGCAGTCCAGCCTGTCAGCAATCATTCCCAGGATGCTGTTGGAACTGGCTCGCACCCTGCGCACCAAGGACGAACATCTTTTACGCATTAACGCATAAAAGCAGTCAACACGTAAAACGCAAACATCCCTGATGCGCTACAGAAGCGAGGCAGGCCCATCAACACCCTGAAAGCATTGTTGTACTGAACGCGGAGGGCACTGTACGACCTCTGCGTAAAATGTACCCACAGGCCACAGGTGTAAAATGAGGAACAGAAGGCTCTAAAAAGTGTTTTTGTTAACCTCCGTAGAAGCACGGTTAAACCTGCGGGCAATCATATTCGCTCTGACCGACAGCGCCCTCCGCTCTCTCTCAATGTCGTCATCGTCCTTAAGGCTGGCAGTCACAACATGCCCAAGGTACTTGAAAGAGTACACTATCGACAATGGTATACGATTAATCATTATTGGAGGTACCATTTCTGGACACTTTCCACCAGCCCCAAACACAATCACGACACTCTTTTTTATATTATACAAAAGGCCATGAGCACTGGCGTACCTCTCACACACACTCACCAGTTTCCTCAGGCCACAGACTGAGGCACTGAGCAGCACCATGTCATCTGCATAGCTAATGTTATTGACACATATGCCATCAATATAACATTCGATCCTGGTGCTACTCAGCTCCCCAATCAATTGGTCCATGTACAGGTTGAAGAGTGTAGGAGAACTCAGACCCCCCTGGCTCACACCTGACTCAAGACCATATGGACTCGAGTAAGCTCCGTCCCATCTCACACTGTTGACCTGGTTCCCGTACCAAAACTTAAAAATATTTATGATCTCAGGTGGTAACTTTGCATCAAATCGAAGATTAATTTTATACTTATTGCTACATATTTCTGACACGCTAATGTGCGGCTCAGTTAACTAAACAAACATAATTTTTAACTGTTTCAATAAATAAACTATTAAACTTAACAGTGGTTTGGTGTAACTTAACTAACTGGGTACCTACAACAACTACTGGGGTTCCGTCAACGACGAGAAAACCCTAACATAAATAAGTAGGTACCTTAAGGAAACCTTAAAAAACATTTAAGGCAATATCTTTTTAACCCTGAGACCGATTTTTTATTTTTAGATGCATAATTTCATCCAAGGAACCATTTGGAACCCTCCCATGCCTGGCCAGCATTTGGTCCAAATCGGTCAATATCCTTTGAAATGGCATGGCCAAAGAAAGAGAGAAAGAAGAAAGAAAGAATAACGTTTATTTGTACACAGTTCATGAAAAACAAAATATAAATAACAAAATAGAATAAAAATAATGTGCCAGTGGCCAGGCCAGTGGATAAAACGCGGAGGGTAGGTTCTATGTTCTATGTTATGGGTTTGGTTTCCGCACTTAGTCCCTAAGGTGGACCATTGTGCGTGGG